>OZ023267.1:61589366-61974069 GCA_964006375.1 Tillus elongatus | reverse complement strand
CACCACATTGATAAGAAAAATCTGAAACTGATCAAAAATGTTGTACAGCAAGCGAAGCTTGATGCGTACGAGAGCATTTATATTTCTAGAGCAATAAAAAACAAAAGTTCCTTAATTCGAGCCACGCCACTGATATCGAGCCCTCTATTTTCGCTCTGTCTTTAAATCAGATAAACATTGCCAAACCTGTCAGGTAAAGCATTAAAGGAAGTTCAATAAACTCGTCCGGCAATAAAGATAGAATACACAGAAAATGTGCCTGCGACTAAAAATCTTCCTCTCCGTTTCGTTATCTACCTAATAAGCAATATAAATGGACGGCGCTCTGTTAAAAATTAGTTGAGAATTTTTCATCGTCAGATCTTGAAAAAATGTGTTGTGGTGATTTGGGTCTGCCAAGTGTACTTATTAGGGCTGTGCTATGTACATACGAGGTAAGTGCCGAAATTTCCCGGCCTAACATAGATCCAGGGTATCGCATCGTACGAAAACTTGGTAAGACATTGGTTCAGGTCTTATTAGTCTTGGAAGAAATAAAAATCTATTTTATGTCTATTAGTTTTCTTATAACTGACACTTGTTTATCACGATCTCGAAAGTCAGGAAAATTGAGTATAGAGCTGTTGTTAAATTCCTTACTCGATAAAGCCTTCCACCTTAAAGCATCAAATATCGGCTGGATGGGGTGTACGGGGAAAATTCTCCGTCTTATTATGTAGCAAAAGATTGGTCAAAACGGTTTCGAATGGGACAGGAATCCTTGCAAGTCGTGATGGACAACAAAATTACCCTTATTGAGGATCTCGTATTAAGCGAACGACGCTTGAAATGGAAAGAATTGCAAAAATGTCGGCGCTTTCAGATACAAGCGTTCGCCGAATCCTCTACGAACATTTAGTCATGAATAAAGTTAAGGCAAGGTGGGTCCCCAAATACTTTCAGTTCAGCGACAGCGACGTGTTGAATGTGCTCGATCCTTTTTGGACACCTGCGAAGAAAATCCCGTAGACGTGTTGAAGACAATTATCACACGGGGTGAAACTATGGTTCTCTACTATGATCTCTTGTACAAAAGGGAGTCGGTGAAATGAAGACGTAAGGGAAAATCACCACCAAGAAACTTTAAGGTCTGTCAGTTGACAATAGAAGTGATGGCTACGATTTTTTGAGATTGTGAGGGTATTCTTCCCATAGATTTTAAAGAACGCAATATCACAGTTAACGAGGCATATTATGCAAAACTACTGCATAAATTACAAGATATTCGGGAGAAAAGACGTGAAAAACTGATCAAGAGGCGTGCGTTTGCTCCATGACAATGCACCCGTGCACGCTGCTGAAATTGCACAAGCCGCAATTCGTGACTATGGTGACTACTACCTATTTGGCAATTTAACAAAGGCCGTTCGCGGGCACCGTTTCAGTGACGGTGAATAGGGGAAAGTTGCAGTTTGGGCACATTTTGAGAAGAAACCAAAATAATATTTTTAGCGGTATCGAATTGTTGCCGAGACGATGTAATAAGTGCATTGGTGTTAGGGGGGACTATATTAAAAAATAAAATTTTATTGTGAGTCTACGCCGTTTCTTTCATAGTCAGGCTGGGAAATTTTGGCGCTTACCTCGTAAATACATCAAAAAGATGCCACTACAGCCAGCAAAAAAACAAGAAAAAGCATTTTATATTGAAATTTTAGATAACTCTAATTGATGAAAATGGTAGATTACAGTAGATAACCAAAATAACCACTCAGCATCCAAGCTATGATTATCGTAAGTAGTCAGTAGTACACCTAAATTATCTTCTTTATTAGTAACAGTTGTTGGGTTGTCTTACTTTAGCAAATCTTTTTAAATTCTGGCTGCAACTTTTAAATTATTTTCTTATACATATAAATCATGCTTGTTTTCTTCAAAAAAAAAAAAAACCAACAATTTTTTTTCCAACGATGATAAGTATACTACAATATCTGACTCAATAACACGTTACAAGTGTATTATTTATGTCAAATTCATAGATATAATAATGAATATAAATAATACCTATACTCAACTCCGAACAGAACAACAAAAACATTGTGCGGATTTCATACGTGGTCATTTAAAATCGATTGTAAAATTTACCATCTTGATCTAATTAGATTTGTCTCCAAAAATAGTAGAATAAAATATTTTAAGCTATTTGTTCTTTTGCTGGTTGCAGTAAAATGTTTTTGGTCTATGTACCTAGTACATACCTGCGCAAGAAATATTTCATGTAATTAGACATTGAAAAAATTCTTGCAGCCAGCAGTTATCTACTAAGTTCTGCAAACATTAAATTTTGAAAGGTTTTAAATATTTAACGCAAAAAATTTGATATTTTATCCAGTTCTAACGTGATAATTAAAACATTTGGTGAGCCTATTTTATAAAACTAATGAACACCTCCAAACTACTAATTTTAAACCTAGGGAATACTTCACAATAGTGATATCTAGGTACTTTAATTTTAAGACAAAATATAGGGGTGTCGATTTCGAAAAATTAAAAAAATTAACAATTTTAATTTTAACTCACCTGTTTGAGGGACGCCTTATTGGAGTATATCATAGTCAAAATCGAAAAGGGATATTTTCAAACTTATTTTGGAAAAATATTTAAATTATCACTACCTATTTATTAGCATACTGGGTGTTTATTTAATCGCGATTTCAAATAAAGACGTCCATAACTTCTGAAGTCGCCGGTATAACGTAATCAAACTTTGTATCCGTAATATAGAAAAAATGATTCAACTATCTATCTATCTACCGATCTATATATATATATATATATATATATATATATATATATATATATATATATATATATATATATATATATATATATATATATATATATATATATATATATATATATATATATATATATATATGGCGTTTCATTAAAAATATGTAAATTTGGTTTGCCATGAAAATACGGAAAACTGTATAGTTGAGAATAATTTTAACACATGGAGGTTATATCTGCCTACAAGTTTTATGCATTTTTTTATATTTCCATAACATATACAGGTGTTTCAGATCTATTTAGACGCTACATATTACAGTCCTTGTACATGCTATAAGAAAGAGTGTCAGAACTAAATTTGTTGGTTGAAAAAGCTGCTTTCAATAAGACTTCGTTATACAGGGTGGATCCAAAGTGTACTTTTTGTCATAAACTTAATTTTTTTCAATGGAACACCCTGTATTTAATACAAGATTTGGATTCCTTATTTAATTCTTAATCAATAATGTGTCAACCATCTTTTTCCTCATTTCAATAGTTTTCGAGAAAAAAAAATTGCATGTTCCTTTCAGTAATGATTATTTGCTAGTAATGACAGCATCACAACTATTATGTCAATGTCATAACTGTTCATTCTAATGTCTGTACTAATATAAAAAAGCGAACTTTCTTTCTGTTTACAAGTCTTTTCTCTTTACTGCAAGTGAATAATGTCGATATGTTACGAATCTACTGAGGGTGTAGGAAGATTGCTCAACAGTGCCAACAACTGTACAGAGAACGATTTCCAGACCGGCATACACCAGTTCCAAGTACTTTTGCTAATATGGAAAGAAATATGCGCATAGGTGCTTTTTCAAACGCAAAAAATTGCAGAAGAGATCAACCGGTAAGATATGAGGGCACAACAGTAAATGTTCTTGCGCTTGTTGCAATGAATCCGCAAATATCAATTCGGAATATCTCGCAAGAAACAAGAATTGGCAGGTCTTTAGTACAACGCATCCTACGTAAAAATCGACACCATCCCTACAAAATTCATCTTGTTCAATAGTTGAGATCAGGTGATTACGATAGACGTCTTGAATTTATTCCTTTTTTAAGTATATAGCTGAATGATGATTCAGCATTTCTTGATAAAATTTTCTGGAGTGACGAGTCCCGATTTCACAACAATGAAATTGTAAACCGCCACAACTGCCATTATTGGGCAGTCGAGAATCCGCATTGGAATAACGAAACAAACTTCCAGTATATTTAGGGTATTAATGCCTGGTGCGGTCTTTTTAACCGACGATTCATTGGGCCATACTTTTATGAAGGTATTTTGAACGGTGATAGGTATTTCTCATTTTTGACTGAAGTGTTACCTGTACTGATGGAGGATATAAACTCAAATTAACGTTTAAATATATTGCGCATAACTCCTTGATTGTGTCGAAGTTTTTAAACAATAAATTTGGAACAAAGTGGATAGGGCACCGAGGGTCAGTCAGGTGGCCCGTGAGATCTCCTGACCTGACAACATTAGATTATTT
Organism: Tillus elongatus; assembly: GCA_964006375.1. Classification (NCBI taxonomy): domain Eukaryota; kingdom Metazoa; phylum Arthropoda; class Insecta; order Coleoptera; family Cleridae; genus Tillus; species Tillus elongatus. The sequence continues at coordinate 61,969,759 of OZ023267.1, read as the reverse complement.
TTTCTTTATGTAAACGATGTGGTCTATTCTGTTCAGCCAAGACATTTAGAAGATTTGGGAAACGAAACTAGTCGTGCCTGCAGGGAAATTTCGCCTTAAGTTATTAGAAATACATGCACTGTGAAGCTTATTAGAAGATAAGATATGACGTTTGCTAAACAGAAAATGGTCGCCAGTTTGAGCATATTTTATAAGCTACTTTGTCATCGTTAGCAATGTTAATTAACTGTTAATTATATTTTTGTAAATACTTTGATTGATGCCTTTTTTGGAGATTTTCTCGAAAACTATTGAAATGGGGGAATGTTTGATATATTATTGATTAAGAATGAAATAAGGAATCCAAATCTTGAATAAAATACAGGCTGTTCTATTCGAAAAAATGAAGTTTATGTAAAAAAGTACACTTTGGACCCATGTATATCTATGTAAAGTCTTAGTGAAAGCAGCTTTTTTAACTAACAAATTTTGGTCTGAAACTTTTCCTTAGAGCATGCCTGGGGCTGTGATATGTAGCGTCTAAATATATCTGAAACACCTTGTATATCGAGTTCTGTCATACTAAAGTGCCAGCCAGTACAGAACATGCCAATTTATTTTGAACCCCGGTAATTAAAAATTTGCTATTTTATTGTTTCATAAGGCATACGTATACGGACACCAAAAATTCCTAATTTTAAATGGTAAAACTTGTATAGATTACATAAAGCTTTTAAACTTATCTCACATTTAAGTTGCACCCATATCACTGCATAAGAATAACTATGCTGTGCCTATATTCTGCTACTTGTGAATGAGAGAAATTTAATATATTCTTTTGTGGCTCTCTTTTTACAAGCGTTACTCAACATAATCAGGACCCTTTTGAGATTAGCACGGTTCATTTACTACAGCATCTTGACGTTTCTTTGATAAAAAAAGCAACACTAGAAATGGCTAAACACCGTAAACATTACATACATTTGTGCCCTATTCTTTACCTGAAATATAGGAGAGCGCAGCTGTTAGCACAATGGATAATATAATAAATACAATGGCAGTACATTTCCACGTGCACTTGGATGCGATGCCCTTTCTGAAATGAAATCGACTCGCCGGTGGAAAGTGGCTCGAGTTTGGGCGACGGAGATTATTTCGGACGGGCAGGACAGGTACCTGAGCACCATATGGGATGCCACATCTGTCGGAATTCTTCATATCTTTAGACGGGCTGCTACACGACGAATTTGACTTATAATCGATTGTGGAATTCTTAGGGTGATCTGGAACAGAGAACAGATGACGGCATTTAAAATAAGCGCAAGTCAAAATGACAAGGGTTAACATATTCTCCGCTATCCACTCGAATGGATCTGCCGTAACCTGACTTGTGTTTTCACTCCTCCTTATATATACTTTTTAAAATATAAAATAATGTAAATAAATGCGTCATTAAATCAGATTGTTAGCGATCTTGTCTTAATGAAATTATCAATATTTTAAATTTAAATATTGTTAAATATATCCATAAATATATTACGTAGACAGTAAATAAAAAACTTTTAGTTAAACCTTTATTCAGTCAACACTTTCACTAATACTGTCCCTCAGGAGGTACAAATTTTTCTATGGCCTCTTATGCCAATGAGTGAGTAAAAATTGGAACCTGCGATGGGCACTGATAAGTACAATTTGGAGAACCCAACTCACCAGCATACATTTTCAGCTCTGACGATCGTTTCACCAAAAAAGTTCAGTCATATATTGTGGTAAATTGGGTTTTCTAAATTGTACTTATTTAACGTCAAATTTTCTAATAGTCTACAAATAATAATGTCGTACCTTACGAGGTACGTTTGTCGTACATGGGTACACACACTGAGTAAGCACCATAAATGTCAAGATGATGATTCAATTTCTAACATTTCTGTGCCCATGAAATTTATATGACCCATTTTGTCTCTTGTAACAAGTTTTGTTTGGAGAATAAATCGGTCTATTCGATCCATAGCTAAGTAAATAATAATATGGACTATGGATCGAATAGACTGATTTATATAAATATTATGTCTATGTTCTATTTTATCATTTAAATTAATTTTTTTTTGTAAAATAGGCCCAGATTTATGGTCTAGATTTATATTACTAAATTTAACTTGTGGCTTGTAATAATAAATATTGCTGTAATTTGATCAAAATATTCATTTTAGATAATGTCTCACCATTAAAAAAGCCATTGTCACTTCCTAAAATATTTGAAAAATTTAGCATTCAGATTTACCAATATTATCTCATGGAGAAGATAATGAACGAGAAACTTCACTCATGATGAAATAACGAAAAGCGAACTATGTCAGTGCATTTACCAACTTGAGTGACGAGAAAGGTGAGCCTGAACAGATGCGAGAGGTAGCAGATGAACCAAGACAAGTACAATTTGGAGAACCGAGTTAATCACAATGCAGTTTTTAGACCTGACGATCGTTTCGCTAACAAAGTTAGCGTCATCAGAGTTTAGTCAATCCCCCGATGACGCAAACTTTGTTAGCGAAACGATAGTCAGCTCTAAAACTGTATTGTGATGAATTTGGTTCTCCAAATTGTACATATCAGTGCTCATCACAGGTTCCAATCTTTACTCATTGAAAGACGAAGATAATAGAAAAGATGATAAAGACAATATAGAGAGGTTTTACGCGGAACGTCGCCTAACTGAAAAAATAAGATAAAGTGAATCGAAAATGCACAATATGAAACAAAAATAAAAGTCTGGACGCAGCAAGTGCGTTATGAAAGTGAATTTTCATAAAAATGTTTTTAATAGCAAATATGTGTCTTTAATGCAAGCAGGCGTCAATTTGGTTACCGGGATAACCTATATAGTAGAAACAAGGTACCATATTTTATCAAAATAACTTATTGTTTGGAAATGTGCAAACATTTTCCGAACATAAACTTAAAATGTTTCCGAGAAAACTGGTTTCCTAGACAACGAACCTTAGGTTAATAGCAAATTGAGTTATTGAAATTGGAAGCATTTAATGAAAATTCGCTACCAAAACGCACTTACTGCGCCTAGAGTTTTTTCTTACAAACATGTAGATATTTCGATGAAAAATGCAAAAATGCAATAATATAAGGAATGTTCGACAAAAAAATTGTAGGTATCACCAACGACTTATGGGCTAACCTGTGATTGTCAAAATAATTGTATAAGATGCAGCTCAAGATACCCTATAATTAACTTTTTCTCGTATGTTGTATAATAACAATTATATTGAGCTTTACCGTAGACATGCGCCATTCTGTATATATGTAAACAGATAAAAACCGAAACTAAACCCAGATATGGAGCCTAGTTTGCACTCACTTGAAGAAATCTTTTTAAAATTCAAAAGTCACGGTCTCCTCATTAACGAATTTTTTCTACGAATATTAGCTAAAAATGATAAACCGCCAAACCATAAACTTATATGAAACTATTGCCAAAGCAGCAGAAAAAGGGTCTAATAGAAATGAATTTTCTGGAAATATTTTAGTAAAATGAAGGACAATGACAGTGGAAGCTGAAACTTAGTTTGTGTTAGATAGCCATTGAAAGCAGACAACCTCTTGAGTTATAACGAAAATTAAAAAAAAAGTGAATTTCGTGTGCTCATAAAACATTATTTTTTGCGGAAAAAATCATCATACAAACCAAGGCCAAGCTTGAGAAATACGATGGGGACTCAGTACCATCAATTTCCATGGTAAAGATGTGGTTTACTGAATTTCGTTGCGACCGTACAAGCACAAATGACGCCGAACGTTCTGGACGCACAGTTGCGGTTGCTACACCCGAAACAATTGAAAAAATTCACGATATGGTGTTGGCCGATCGGAGATTGAAAGTGCAGGAGATTGTGGAAGCCATAGGCATATCACATGGCTCAGTGGTTTAGAGTTTGCATATCACTTTGGTATGAGAAAGCTATCCGCAAGATGGGGGCCGTGTTTGCTCACAATCGACCACAAACGCAATCATGACAACTTCGAAGGAGTGTTTGGCGTTGTTCAACCGCAATATAGACGAGTTTATGCGCCGTTTCGTAACCGTGGACGAAACATGGATTCAGCACAAGACACCAGAGACCAAACTTTCTGCGTGCGAATCGGCGCCGAAGAAGGCCAAGGTGGGTTTGTCAGCCAATAAAGTCATGGCGACCGTTTTTTTGGGAGGCATGCGGTATAATCCACATTGATTACCTTCAAAATGGAAGAACAATCAATAGCAAATATTATACCAACTTATTGGACCGTTTTCATGACGATGTGAAGAAAGAACGACCGCAGTTGGCCAGGATAAAAGTTCTTTTCCACCAAGACAATGCAAGGGTGCACACATGTGTAGTCTCCATGGCAAAATTCCATAAATTGGGCTACGAATTACTTCCTCATCCGCCCTATTCTCTGGATTTAGCCCCGAGTGACTATTTCTTCTTTCCAAACTTAAAGAAATGGCTCGGCGGAAAGAGATTTGACTCCAATGATGAAATCATTTCACAAACAAATACCTATTTTGAGGACCTCGGCAAATCTAATTTTTTGAAAGGGATAAAAAATTGGAGAAACGTTGGACGAAGTGTATAGAGCTCAAAGGAGATTATGTTGAGAAATAAAATGAGTGTTTCATTCAAAAAGTCCCCGACTTATTGACCCGCCCTCGTATATAAATTTTTATAAATGGCTTAGAACAATAAAATTCATTAAGGTTTTTATACAAAAACTACTTTGTTTCAGTAGAATGTCTCTTTTTACATATCGCAATGTGATAACTCAACAACAGATATACCAAAAGCACTGTATATTTCCTAGAATTCTAAATTAAAATATTCAAACTAATTATCACACTATCGCTTAATGAAATGAGTAAGGCTCTTTATCTATCGGGCGGGATGCAGCAGCGTTGGTGTAACAATTTCCAGGCATGATTGCCTCTATAGATTGTAGCAGATGATTTCTGATTCATATAAATCATTCGAATCGCCTTTAATGGAAGTTCTGTTATAACTTATAGGCCATTATTAGCGACTATACACAATAGGCTTCTAGAAAGAGCATGTGTATGTGGTTACCATTATTCCCACGGTTTGAAAGTGGTAGTAATACCAATGTAACAAAATTCAGAAAATAATAATCCCCAGTAATTTTTCACCGAAGATGATTTTTGGTACCAACATTTACAGACTTTTGTTGTACAGATCTATAATAGTTAATTTCAAAACACGCGGAATCTCAGTAGGCTTTAATATCTTAATCAGTTACAATTTTATCACAAAAAAGTTATCAACTAATTTAGGGTGTCAAGCAGCTATAGGACAATTAAGTAAATTTGTGTTTGCAGGAATTTAAAAATAACTCGCATATTGTCAAGTATACGCAAAAAAAATGGCATAATTTAGTAAGTCATGGAACTTAAACTTTTTTCCACCGGCGATTTTTTTTGTGAAAATATATTTTCAGAATACCTTTTACATAACTGATTTGCAATTTATGTCGTTTTAACATTTACCTTACAGAGTGTTGAGATCTAGCGGACCTTAAATGTTCATTTTTGTGTGTGAAGGGAATACCCTGAATATTGCTCAAGGTTTCGACGACATTTGAAGTGGCTTATATGATGGTACACAAACCAAGGGTCTAGTGATGATAGTATGGATAGTAGACACTGATGTTAAATGTAGCTCATCTTATTCCCCAGCGCATTTATTTAAATCTTATCAGATTTCCAATAACAAGGCCAATATTTAAAATCCCATCTTAACAGAGCACAATATACGTATATATATATATATATATATATATATATATATATATATATATATATATATATATATATATATATATATAATCATAATAAGGGACCTCTAAAATTTGGGTAAGGAATAATGCAAGTTCTTTGCTAACGCATGCTCTATATTTCGCACATACTTTGGTAGTTCTTCAGGAGCCGAAAGCTGAACAGTGGAAGAAATTCAAGAAATATTTCTAGATGGTGAATTAAAGTACGCGGTAGGTCATCTGCTACATGCTGTGAAGAATTGAAAATTTATTATCAACTTAACAATTTGGGCTATCATTCTTCAAGAAACCAATCAAGTAAATATTGAAATTAAAAAGTAAGATATACAATTCTGGCGCGTTCCCTCGTTTTAATGGAAGGTCTGACCAAAACTTTGCAAAATTGTGAGAAAAACCTAAGGAATGTTGAATAGAAGAGGATAATACAGTAGCCGAAAAAAAATGGAGTTGATCCTATTCTGCCAAATAAACGAATTCCGAAGTGCAAATAACATGCGAGAACGAATCACGAACACTGCAACCTGTTCAGCTATTTTCTCAAGTAATAGAGATTGTATTTGATCAAACCATATCAGAAATTAAAACGGAGGTTAAATTTTGCAACATTGTGAGATGTACGACAGGGTCGCCATCTCGGTGCGGAACCAGGTGGTATGTTGTCACGACAGCTCCAAACAACATAAAATAGAGACTGTATACATCCAACTAACAATTTCGTAAGTTGTCAGCCCTGGCCCTTTCCTTCCCTAATATAGGGACAATGTATGTAAGGCTAGATGTATTCTCATCATAATGTAATTATGGTGAGAATACATCTAGCCTTACATTCATTGCCCCTATGTGTTATTTATTCTCTTAGGTGTTATTTAGAGAAAGCAAAAAGTCTGTGGCCAATAGGCATTAGCATCTGAGGTCATCCCTGGATTCACACACACATACACACACACACACAAAATTAAAGGAAAAGCAGTTCTCTCCGAGGATTCATCCAGTACACAGACAATATCCATCAGTACAGGCACCAGCGCGACCCGTTCACGTGCCAGCCGAGCGTCTAGGTGAGTTTGCCCTGCTATTATACCGCAGTGTGGTAAATGATTTGCCGTCTATTACAACAGAGGTTGGCTCTTGGATGTAATAGCACGGTATGATCTAGCTAACCTAAACCGACCGCCCCAGCTGTTGATTCCTGGACGTCAGCGACGAAGATTAAACCACACCGCCGCCCCTTTTCCCTCTTTGGATTAAACGACCAGTGTGCCATGAGCGGCGCTGATTCCTGATCGTAACCCGCTGGTCTGGCTAAAAAGCCAAAGTTGTTTAGTACCAGATGCTGAGTCCTACGTGCTAAACATGTTAAGCGCATTCCACATACCGACACCCGACCCCCGCCCTGTATTGACCGACCAGGGTGCCTATGAGCGGCGCTGATTCCCGATCGTAACCAGCTAATCTGGCCAACAAGCCAAAATTGTTTAGTACCAGATGCTGAGTCCTGCGTGCTAAACAAGGGAACCTCGTGCCACATAATCCCACTCGCTCCACCCACAAAAAGAAACCAAAAGCACACTGTTGGCTGGCTAGGCTGTAACCTGAGAACTTAGAAAAGGAGTCCTGTCCGGAAGAAATATCCCAGGGTTCCGTTCTGCAGTAGGAAGAACCCCAGGCACTATATTTTGTAGAAATACTTTTAATATTACGGAAATTGTAAACAGATATAGTAGAAAATTTTCTTCGCTGAGTTATCTTGGCACTCAAAGAAACAACCTTACAAACTTAAAGGAGAATGAGCGATGGACGAGGTCGGCAGTTTAAAATTTTTGCCCTGCCTAAAAAATTCAAGATCCGGGGCTGAACATGAATGATATTGCAATACAAAATCACATAAGCTGGTGGGTGTGTGCGTGCGTGTATATCTGAGCCATAACAAAAAATAGTTAACAGAGTTTAATCAAACTTGTCACATGACTTTCTTTTGTAAATCTCTTAGACGAGTTCGTTAACCAACCAAATTAGACCATTTTCCCCCAAAAAAATTGAAGTTTAAATATAAACGTACCTCTGAAAATTGAAAAGCTCTTGATGTAATGTGGTACACACGTAGATGGACCTTTTCTCTGGCTTGACAAATTCTTGTTTTATTTCCTGCAACTGGTTTTGTTTTTTACGCCATCGTAATTTTTGTAACGCCAAGCACAAACCTGATTTTTTTGGAAACCTTTATTGCTATTATTGTTATGGTTAGTTGATTTTATGTTAAACATTTACATACATTGCATATAAGGTTTAAAGACGTCATCTGTCATTTTTATTTTTTTAAAGAAATTTTTGACTAAAATACCCCAACGGATTTTTAATTATAGTTGTCATGGCTGTGTATAAATACATTGCATATTCTCCTCGCTAACGAAGTCGTAAGAGGCGAAACCGGTCGCACAGACAAAAACAAGCATTTTTTCAGGCCAGAGAGAATAGGTCTACACCTGTTTGTAAGTAAATCGGTTAATGAAATAGTGAGTTGTTAATATTTAAACTTTTTATGAACAATCGCTACCATGACGCATTTGCGGCTTCGGATTTTATAGAAGCACGACGTTCGTTACCCTAAACTATTATTTTCTCATTTTAAATGTGTACGTGCCTTACAAAAAGTTAAATTGAACCCAGAAGAGAGGCAAAGCAAAGAATGCGCAGTCGTTCTTTAATCAGAAAGCTATAATTAATAGTAGTTTGGAAATCGTTGCTACAGAAACTGCAGACAAAAAACTCCCAGATTGTTATTCCTGATTTTATGAAAAACATTAATTCGCCAACATATCTGAGATTTGTATCTGGAAAAAAGTTTGGTAAAAACTTATTTATTATAATTTTTATTCAAAAATGTGTAAACGCGAGAGGTCATGCATTGCATAGAAATGTTAGCATTTGTTCTTTAATTCATGAAGGTTTTAAGCAATATTACATGTAACTAGTACCGGTCAATAACCTTTGTGATTTTATCGTTTCGTTTATTTTAATAAAAGTCGGAAACTAGGTGCTGAATGTAACGCATACATCAAAACGTGCTCATAAAGATGGATTTACTGTGGAAATTGGTCAGTCAGTTAATTCATCTAATATAAAATTTACCTTAAAAAGCAATGTGAATTAATAAGAATAGCTAATGTCTAAATCTAACATAACAGAAGACTGTTATGAAGTAACCTACTCAAACATTTTACTGCAGTTAGAAATTCTTCAAGTGAAACCGGTAGATGTAAGTAGGCGTATTTGTAGATAAACGAATTGAGAAGATCTAAATAGTGTGGTTTGGCTTTTAGTGACATTTCTTATATGAACATTACTTTGGCTAGGCGCCCTTTGTCAAAAATTACCAATACATGTTATATATAACGCCACTATTGTTAGATTATTATGCGAATAAATAGTTCCCGTTAGTTAATATAGTGTTATTTTATTGCAATAGTGCTGTTTAATTGTTCAACTGGTTCTTTACACTTAAAATTCATGAACATTTTTTTTAACTGGACAAGCTATTTTTGGTAAAAAAATTCGTATCCATAAAATTGAATTATTTTCTTAATGAAAAGTCACTAATAGAGAGGTCACGATGGTGACCTTGGCAAGTTTGTCTTTAAGACAAGTTCGTTAACCGCAGGCCAATCGGATCAGTTTTCCGTAAAAAATCGAGTTTTTCCGAAATAAAGTTACATCCGAAAATGATAAAGCTATTTTGATGAAATTAGGTATACATGTGGCATTAATAGAAACCTATGCAGATATCAAAATTGAAGTTTCTATGATAATTGAAAATTAAGTCATTAGTTTGAAATTAATTCGCTGCCATAACGCACTTACTGCGTTTGGACTTTTCACTATTTAACAAGGTCGAAAGGATAACGAATTAAATTCTATAAAATATTAAATACTCCGCGAATCGATAGGTCTTGCCCAATCTCAAGGCAAGAAGCAAGTGTTTATTTTGTCAGAACTAAATTTGAAAATTTGTGATTTTTAAACAAAGTTTCCGAAGCAAATATAGTTTGCAAATAACAAGTGTTGCATGAAACATGTTTCACGAAGTTCTAAGTTTGTGTTTCAACAGTTATTTATTTCATTAAAAAGTTCACAAAAAATCTATTTGAAATAGATTATTTTTGCAAGTTCGGATATGTAGCCATAAGCCACGTTAACATTTGGGACTTTGGAACAGTCAGTTATTCCTAGAGGGGTGACCGGTTGTAAAATGACACATTAAAAGATTTCTAAACGAAGATTCTGAAACAAATGCGCTTCTTCTGGTGAACGAAATATTGTGTGTTTGATAACTTCTTGTCTAACATATTTGAAAAAAATGAATTTGAAGTCAACATTGTTTGCCAGTCTCGCATGGAAAGTTACAGCAATTTTATGCTTCAAAAAGTCTGCACGCAGCAAATGCGTATGGTTGCGAATTTTAATTAAAAATAATTGTTTAAAAAAATTGTTTGCTAAAATATGTATGTGTTGAAAAAGACTTTTTTTTATAATATAGGAGTTAGTAGGATACTAAATTTTAGTAATATGCTGGTATGCAGGTGGTTGAAAATACCAAAGATCTAATTAATGAAATAGTTATTTATGTACCAAGGGTATAAATAGATGTTTATGCCCGAGAGCGACGATTTTACAAATCCGAAGGCCTCCGGACCGAGGGTTTGTAAGTCGCTCGAGGGCATACACCTCTATTTATACCAGCGGTCCATACAAAATTTTATGTCATACTAGTCATACCCAAACAATGAAACATGAATCACCGTTTGCTGAAGGCAACCTAACTATCACCGGATCTTTTCAGAACTGTCAATTTTATGTTAATTCGACTAAATAATGTTAATTAAATATTTACATATTACTTTTATTCCATTATCTGTAATTTCATTAATAAAGGTTATTAAAGATGTCAAACAAAACTAATTTGTTTTTATGTGCGCGCGGGCCATAAAGTGTACGTTTTGCCCGCGCGGGCCACAAAGTACACTTTATGGCCCGTGGGCATAAAGTACACCATTATGTAGTTGGTAACTAAGCAATAAAAACACAATAATGAACTAGTATCACATAAAATAAATTCATAACTATGTGAAAAATATAGTTTGAAAATGTTAAACACATCAAAACATCTTGATAGGTCGAAGTTGCTCAACAAATCCATAATTTACAAAAACTGAAAATGAAATTTTTATTCACTTGTTAAATAATCCTGAGTCATATATATATGCATAGGTGGTGTGACAGTTGACAGCTATCAACATCAGAACAGCTGCAATGAAGACCGAATCAATCCATAGTGGACAGGGGATATTCTTTATTTTTTATCACATTATGATAATGATTACATCAATAATACTACTACTAATAATAAAAGCCAAGAAGAAAATCAAGTAGACCTACACGAAGGGAAGAATGCTTTAAGATATGTATTTTTGAAATAACATGAGGGAAGATTTAAAAAAAAATCCACCCAAATAGGAAAAACAACGCTGTCTCGTTTGTAACTCCCCCAACAGTTTCCAAATCGATGTATAGGTCGTGGAATTAATTGGCCTCAACATTGTCCAGCACGCTCACCAGACTTAAACAAATGTAACTTTTTTCTTTAAGGGGGCTTTAAAAGAATCTGTGTATTTGACACCAGTTCAAACTGCGGAAGATTTGTGGACTCGCATCAATAATAGGTGGACCATTATTAAAGACATCCAATTACTTAACAGAGTCGACTTTAATTTTTCACGAAGGGTGCAGCTTTGTGTGAGAGAAAATGGAAGTCACTTTGAACAATATCTTTAGGGTTTTTTTAATGTTTTTTTGAAATTTATTAGTTTTTAATAGCGTTTGTTAAATTTCAGATATGTTAGTGTATAATAAAGTCTTAAAGGGACATAATTTTGTTTTGATCTCAACTCTAAAAACCTCAATTTTCTCAAAAACGAGTGGTTTGTCAACAAATTTACAAGAAAAGAAAAATATAGAAAATTTAATTTGCTATAAAACTGATGGACTTTAACTTTTAATTAGGTTAGGGTTTAAAAAAAATCAAATCATTAAAAGAGTAATCCACCCCTAATTCACCCCTTTTTGAGTTTATATCTACTTCAAATTTTTGTCAAATAACTATGTTAATAAAAGAAAACCATCTACCAAATTTGGTTGTTCTATGCAATACAGCTGTTTCTTGTAATTATTAAAATTATTACAGAACCTTCGGAGGTCAATATCTCACCAACCATGGACGCCAGAGAAAAATTTTGTAAAAAATCGGCATGTTTTGAGGTCCTCTACACGCACCCATTCTGTGTCCATTGCGTTGCGAATCGCGAATCACCATCTTTATGTACACACACACACACACACGCACGCACTCACGCACGCACGCACGCACGCACGCACGCACGCACGCGCACACACACACACACACACACATACACACACACACACATATATATATATATATATATATATATATATATATATATATATATATATATATATATATATATATATATATATATATATATATATATATATATATATATAATTAACACAAATTGAAAATGGGTTCTAGGGACGTAGTTCGTGATAATTTTGTTTTCAAAATTCAAAAGTCGGAATTTCTGCAATAGCAATTGTTTTCTAAGAAAAAGGGTGACATACTTTACAATTGCGGTCTGCTACATGCTTTATGAATTTTAGCCGCAAGTCTGTGTCTTTATACGTTACCAATTTTCCGTTCACTGAATGAACCGGAATGGACAGTTGAGGATGTAAAAACTAAGGTGCAAAGTTTGCAGAGCAGGTGTCGATTGGTTTGACGAAACCATACGTGAGAAAGGATGCAAACGCATACAAAATTCACGGAATAAAATTGCACAGGTGGTGTCCTAAACAGCTTTTGTTTAAAAAGTACAAACAACGTAATGAATGCTAACTTACAGGTCTTCCTTACACGGAGAACGTTAAGGTGTACTTTCTCAAGGTGTCTGTCAGTGTTTTAGAAGTTCAGAGTCTGTATCCGGAAGCATGCCTACCTTGAGGGTATTCCAGAATTTGACAGATTGTAAAGGCTTACACAAAAAACGTGCATTCTTTGCTTTCCCGACTAAATGTGGTAACTAAAGTGACCAAGCGAAGAAATTTCTTAATGTTTTATTTTTTGGTATTTTGGTATTTCAATGTATCAAGAAAAGAGATAAAGATCCCCGACCTTTCATTTCTTTTATATATAGATAGACGCAGTGTGATAATAAAGACTTGGACAGGTTAATTTTATTTTTTTAATTGCCAGCTTATGACGTAAAATTACATTTATGACGTCACCTATTTCTGAATGATGAAGTCATCATAAGTTTTTTTTTAATGAAAACCTTATTCTTTGTCGCTGTTTTTCCATAGACCTGCTTACTACTTAAATGATGATGAAAATAAATTGGTACCTGACAACAATTTTTTTTCTTACTTTAAAAAATTGAAACTTAAATTTAATTAGAAATAAGAAATATTTCTCACCATTTTTATTTAGGAAGAGTTTTCTTTGGAATAATCAGGGTTTTATTCACTTTGCTAAAGTAATGAACACGTGATTTTGTGATTTTCGTTAGGTTGTCATCTAACTATTTGACAGGTAGAACAAAAAGTCAAAATAAAATTTCAACAACACTTGTGATAATTTATTGATTATCTGCTCATATCAGTATTTAGTTATTGGACTTTTATCGCATTACGGATTTGGAATTCAGTGAATAAAAACCCTAATGTTAAATCGCGAATTAATTTCTATTAAGGCCCGCCAATTAAATTTTTTGTTGATTGTTGATTTTTGTTAGGTTGTCATGTAATTATCTGACCAGGGTATTCGAAGCATTCTTCTGTGCAACCACATCTCAAACGCTTCCAGTCGACCGATCGTAGCAGCCTTCAGAGTCCAGGTCTCAGCTCCATACAACAACACGGACCAAATATAACATTTGACCATTCTTTGACGCAATCTTAGGTTTAAGTTGTCGTTAGAGAAAAATGATTTCATTCTCATGAAAGTTAAGCGCGCTGTTTCAATTCTGCACTTTATCTCTTTATGAGGGTCTAGGTGTTCTGTGATATAACAACCAAGGTATTTGAATTGGGTAACTCTCTCAACGTTTTGTTGGTCTATCTGTAGGGAAGCATCGGCGTGCGGTTGGCGACTGAATATCATAAATTTTGTCTTATTGATATTTATCTTCAAACCCATTTCCCTTCCTGTCGTGTTTACACTATCCAACAACTCTTGAAGGCCCCGGACACTATCGCACAAGATGACCGTATCGTCGGCATATCGAATGTTATTAATCAGTTCACCGTTAATCTTCACTCCAAGGTCTTTATCTTGCAAAGCCTTCTTAAAGATTTTATCCGAGTATATGTTGAACAATAGCGGGGAGAGAATGCATCCCTGTCTGACGCCTCGTTGAATGCGACATTCATCGGTTAGTCTTCCATTGATTCGGACCACTGCTTTCTGCTTCCAATATAAGTTCTCTATAATTTTCAGATCTCTCTCATCGATTTCCAAAGTTCTTAGTATGTTTAAAAGTGTTTCATGCTGAACCCCATCGAAGGCTTTTTCATAGTCTATGAAACATACATAAATATCCTTGCGTTGGTCACGACACTTTTGAAGAAGTATATTTAGGGCAAAAAGTGCTTCCCGGGTGCCTAGTGCATTCCTAAAGCCAAACTGCGTCTCATCGAGGTCCTCCTCGCACTGACTTCTTATCCTTCCATGTATTATGCGAAGAAATACCTTTAATGTATGACTCATCAGGCTTACAGTAAGTAAATTGGTTGCCAAATGCACAGAAACGGGATCCGTAAAATATTTGCCTCGACAAGACCGACCTGGAGTAAGTGAATAAGTCAGATTGGACATCTTGCTTGAATCTGAAGAAAATCTTCACCATTCTACAAGGCTATAACAACGCGAACCAATCTTTGGTGGTAAAATTATTCAAAGAAGAGAAGTATCATCTTTACAAAGTGCGATTGAAACACAAGTTAAAGGATGATGATTCAGACCGCCGTTTACAATTTTGTGAACAATTAATGTTATACTGCAATGATCCCAATTTTCTCTTGTCTCATGAAGACACTTTTTGCCCGAATGGGACAGTAAGTCGTCACAACTTAAGATACTGGTCACGGAAAAATCCTCATTGGACTCAAGACTTCCATAGTCAACGTCATGGCAAAGTGAATGTATGGATGGGAATAATCGGACGGCGTTTCATAGGCTTACTTTTTTCAAGCAAATCTTTTAGCAGCACGTTACCTAAATTTCTTTAGAGTGGATTAAGTGCCAGCTCTGGCAATAATTTTTCCATAGAGCAGATGTGCTCCATGAAGACATTTGGTTTCAGAAAGACGGGGCGCCTCCTCACCTTGGTGTAGTTGTCCGTCAGTATCTAGATGCCACATTTCCTGAAAGATATAGAGGGCCTCGAGGAGCAATTGAGTGGCCATCGCATTCCCCAGACTTGAATCCCTTGGATTTTTTCTGTGAGGTTGTATAAAATCAACAGTTTATCTCAACAACTCAAATAATTTAGAGGAGATACAGCAAGGAATTCACGCTGAAGTGCAGCAAATTAGTCCTGACTTTTTTTAGTGCAGTGTACAAAGTGTTTACACTCTTATCGGTCAATATAAAATGGTAGGTGAAGAAAAATTTGAACATTTGTGCTAAATTTTGTGTGTTTTCCTTGGTTAAATAAGGTTTCCATTCAACTTACTTTTCCATTCTTTTTAAGTAAATAATGCTATTTTGTCAAAAATATTTGTAGGTCAGGTACCAATTTTTTATCATCATTTAACTAGTAAGCAGATCTATTAAAAAAACAGCAAAAAAATATGGTTGTCATTTAAAAAAGCCTATGATAGCGTTACCATTCCGAAATAGGTGACGTCATAAATATAATGTTTACGTCATAAGTTGGCAACTGAAAAGCGTTTTTCTTGAAAAAATTAAATAACGCATTTATCAATTATGTTCTTAACTTTATCATCACACTCTACATATATTACTAGGATAACTCAAACAATAATGGTGTGGTTTCCGTCAGGGGTGTTTTTCTATCTTCTAAAATAACGAAGTTATTGTAACCAAATTTGGTAATAAAGTTGCTAAAGCCTATAGCACATGACACAACCTTGTTTTACTGCCCGATACCTGCCCATTTAGAACATTCTAAAACTATATTATGTTGTATTATATATGCATCGAACGCCACAAAAGGTGAAAATCATAATCAGCTTTATTTAATAATTTGGCATTAATTTTTTTGTTTCGTAGCTGACAGCCTCAACGTTCAATTGACTTTTATCAGATACTCCTATTTTGAAAAAAATAAAATAAGACAATCCAGGATTTCTCTATGGCTATGGACTTGTAACAACGTGTAAATTATAATTGCTTTTCTCATGGTGTATTTCTTCAAATAACACTCAATAAATGCAGTAATAACTATTGCATTTACTAAAGCAAATATACAAAGTAATCAATCGCTCATTAGTTATATCTTTATTTGACTTATCATACTCGTTTGAGACTATCTACCGGCTATTAATATGTTTTTCATTTAATTTTCAAACAACGCTGTATAAATTGAATGAATCAACTGCAAATTGCAAGAGTAAAACATGGCAACTAAATTTTAATAATAGTTTTCTTCTAATTGTTTAAGTGATTTATAACGATTGGTAAAATATAATATATAATTATTAAACATAATAAATTATCTATTAGAACCGCCACGGGATACAGCTAAGCTTGTTCTTAAAATAATATTTACAGAAATTGTTGCATCAATTAAGAGAGTGTCTTTGAAACCTATCATTGTTGCGGTAGATTTGCATATGGTAACAATATGCTATGAAAAGCAGATTGTTTTCGTTCTTGCCAAAGGTAACCTAAAAATAATACCAATTAAAAGTAGACTGAATACGCTTTCCAAAAATATATCGCATGACTCATGTTGCTATTTAGGAAATTAAAGAGTTGTCACTCTCCAAAAAATGTCGATAATGCCACTAAATAGTCGCCAATAATCTGTTATGAAACTCTACATATTTTGAGTCCGATGACTTTCAAAGTTATGGCCTTGTTGCTTTACTTGTGCGCAATTCCGTATATGGTTTTGTAGTTAACTGTCATAAATTATATTCTGATTGTACGATTCCCATGACAAGGGCATATAGACAAGGAAAGCTCAAATGGGATATACTGAACAATTTGCATTTTATTTAAATTATACCCAAAAATTGAGCGATTCCCAGAAAGATAAAGAATATGTGCCGCATTATCTAGATACATGTTGTATGCCCCCTTGTCATTAATATTTGACTAACAATTGTAAAACTAAAAAATCTCTTTGTCTATTGAAAAATTGCCATAACTTTTGACCTCGGGACTTTTAGTGTGATGTCACACTCATAGAGGTCATGACATTCGAATTTTCAAAAATGTGAGAAAAAATACAAATTAAAGCCTGTAGCCTATAACCTACATTTAATGCCCACTAGAAAAAAAATTATGTTTATAGAAAAGCGAACAACTGATAAAAGACATTTCCCATATTAACTAAAACACATATTTTTGAAAAAATGTATGAAATAGAACTAAAATTTCATCGTTAATTCTCGTATCAAACTTTGAAAACATTCTATTTTGCTCTCGCGGTCGTTGAACTCAAACAATCACTTCCCAATAGGTATTTTACTTTTTCCCGGAGTCAAATTGGAAAGAAACCTAAAATAATTTCGCAACACAGCAAACGCGTTATAGTAGTGAATTTTTATTAGAAATGTACACTTTGCCGTATTATTAGTATTAATGCTTTAAATTGAAACTAACCTTCGAAATCGGTTCTAGAGGTCCTAATTCGTGTTCATTTGAAAAATTTTTTCGAAAGTCTTACCATCGGTACCTCTCTATTATCATACAAAGTTTTTTAAATCTTGTACTCTCCTTTTGAGAAAAAAAAACCTTTAAACTGATAAAATACTGCAATTCTTTGAGAGTAACAAAAGAAGCAATCTCAAATTAATTTTTTGCAAATATCTTAGACAAATAAAATGAAATAATATTTTCAACATAAATTTAAGAGCTTATCAACGCAATATTTTTTTCTCAGAGCCTCGGTGATTCAGGGACAAGAACGTGTGCCTCTGAACCGAAGGGTACTGGGTTCGATCCCAGGGTTCTCCTTTCATTTTTTCAGTACAAACTGTAACATTAACATCAACCGAGGTTTTGGCATTGTATTTGAGCAAGTTCATGCGATGTTGGGCACGTTAAAGATCCCTACCCTCCTTACAGAAAAACAGGGGTTCAGCAAAATTTCCAGGATAGTGAGGTCAAACTGCTCCCTGGCGTCGGTCATTGGCCATAGTCGCGGAAATAGGCCGACGTTAAAGAAACAAAACAAACACACAATATTTTTTCTCCGAGGGACGTATTTGTTTTAGAATCTTGATTTCGAAATGGTTCAATACCACATTTACCTCTTTATAACAGACAACCCCTCAAGGTATAACCGACTCTCCTGTTGCTTCTTATTGAAATTTGCAAAATGGATCTGTATCAAATAAATCTTCTGCAAACGTTTTAATCAAATGAACAAATGTAACTATTGAAACAGAAACTTAAGAGCTTGTGCAACACATTTCATGCAACGCTTGTTGGTTACAAACTGAATCCGCACCAGAATCTTTGTTTAAAGATTGCCAATTATGACATTTGTGACAAAATAAACGCTTGGTTCTTGCCGTGTGACTGGTCATGACACAGACTAATTTAAATGAACAAATGTAACTATTGAAACAGAAACTTAAGAGCTTGTGCAACACATTTCATGCAACGCTTGTTAGTTACAAACTGAATCCTCACCAGAATCTTTGTTTAAAGATTGCCAATTATCATATTTGTGACAAAATAAACGCTTGGTTCTTGCCGTGTGACTGGTCATGACACAGACTAATTTAGAGACTGTAATTTATCGTTTTGTAAAATATAGCTTATAAAAACTCAACACGCAGTAAGTGTTTTATGGTAGTGAATTTATTTTGGTAAATTTGCAGATTACCTCCCGAACGCTTAACTTCAATTTTGGTATGTGTATATATGTTCCCCTTAAGCCCACTGTCTACCGAATTCCATCAAAATAGCTTTACTATTCTCGGAGACATAATTTTTTTTGGGAGAAAACGTTCATTTTGTGGTTGAAAACCTACAGTCCGATTGGGTCGTTAACAAAGTCGTGCAAGAGATTTACAAGAGACACATACTCGCCAAGTTTGATCAAAATCTTGGAAGCATCTTTCAAGTTATAATTTTTTAATTAATGTGATAACTTTGTAGTTACCTATGCTTTGTATTTATTGTTAACATGCGTTGCACACCTGTGACGACAGTTTTACTGGGATGAAGCAATTGTGTGCGATTTTCAACAATATTTTGTTTCTGTACCACTAATATTGCTGAAAACTTACTTTATAGTCCCTCTTTGGATTTATTTTTGTTAACATACATTATGAGAATCTATTCAGATTGAACATTTCATGCGATTTTCAACAATACTTTGTGTCTATAAAACTGCTTTGCTAAAAGTACCTACCTACCTACCTTAGAGAAATAAAATAATAAATTTCTTAAAGTACTGGTAATAATTTTGATAAAAAAATATTGTTACTGATTGGATTACTTATCATTAGTTATTGACAAGTAATTTGCGAAGGGCGATGTGTTGAAATTATGAAATTAAGATGATTATAGTTACCATAATAATGCCACATATTATTATCCACTAGCATAACTATTACACAGAATTACTTAACGAAGCACTTCGAACTTTTTAAACTGTGGGTGGCTTGAATCCATTTCATGCACTAAGATCACAAACTAACACCAAGAACCTTTCAGAACGGATCGAATGAAAACACAAGAGCCGGCGACAGAATAACGAAATAGACTCACTCAACGTGCCGGTTGGTATATAAACATTCCCTGATGGTGTTCGGACGAGACAAGAGGGTTCAAAGTCTTGACCTGGATCCGCCGGTGCCGGTGGCGCAGTGGCGAGCCTTCCATTTAGCCGACTCATGGTGGGGTTGCGAGGAGGCACATCTGGTGGACGTGGAACGCTATCCAGCAGGCAGCCTGAAACAAATAACGCGATTATTAGCTGCGAATTCCCAATGCGACCACAAAAAACTATACATTCAGATTGTTTTTTAATCACGGGTTCGTAAAGAGGTACACTGCACGCAAAGGCCGATGGCATCGCACTGCCAGATTCGTTAACTCCCTCCTCGAACTACGACTATGTTCAGTGCTTCATAAAATGTAAAAGGTCTTCTCCTACTAGCTGACGGCATGAAACTGTAGTCAAGTAGAAGACGCTATAGACTCATACTGTAGCAATAGCTTAGCAGAAGAGGAGATACACTATACACTACTACTTCTACTATTTGCCAGTGTGTTTGGCCCCTGTGTCGTTTGTTATTTCGGAGGGATTAACTGTTACATGGGCAGGCTTTAGAGGGTAGGGAATAAAGTCCAATGTTGACAAATTATATTAGGAATACCAATGAGCCAAATATTTACTCTTCACTTGAATATGCAGAGTTGAATAAGTTACAGTGCACATACAGGCAAACAACAGATGACAGTTTAGTGTACTAATTTTAAAATGTTTACCTTTGAAAATATGTTTAAAGCAATCTAAAGACTAACCTGTTTTGTGTGTCTAATAATTTCAAATAGACAAGTGTGTCTGACAGTTGTGATTCGTAATTTGACGTAATAAAATTATCGATTTATTTACTTTTCTATCTATAGTATGGTATAGTATAGTAGGAATAAGGTTTTATGTAAAAAAGATGCAAGACATACAATTTAGTTACAAATATTATGCTTAACTAAGTGCTAAAAGTTGTCTGGTAAACTTGCAGTTTACCTCCAGGGGGGCTTTTAGAAACATGCTTAGAACCTCCTCTGAACGCACAAACCACAAGAAAAATGTCGTGCCAACAACCCCCAGAAAGTAAATAGAAGTAGGTACTGTGCGGTCAACATAAAAAGGAAATAGGTATGAGTGGAAAATTCCCAAAAAAAATCAGCTTACTCAGACCTCTAAAAGCTGCCATTTACACATTTTGTAGCCATACGTCCTTTAAACCCTGTCTATCCTCTATGCGACCCAGGTCGCGTAACTTGCTTGGGGGTTGTTCCGAAAACATTTTTCATGTAGTTTATGCATTGGGAGTGATTGTGGGCAAACAGGAGGGAAAGGAAAAACCCCACGAGGCAGTTTAATCTGAGAAATAGATAGTACTAGGTAACGAGAAAGGAAGGGGTGCACCGGAAAAGTGCATAATATAACATAGCAAGCGAAAAAAAAAGAGAAATTGCAAGAAAATCATTTTTAACCTACCGCACCAGGCCAGCGAAGAAGTGAAAACGTAAATAACTCAGCAAAGACAAGGAAGCAAAGGCCAAAAATAGTGTCTTGGTGCATGTAAGATGCCAAACTTTATCTATCAGCAGCGATTTATATAAAACTGTTTGGGAGGTAAACTGCATATTCACCGTTGTCTGGAATCGCCATTACTCATTTTCTTAAAATTTCAGCCTTCCACTTATACTCCCTGGATACCAATAATTTTACTCACTCTCATCCTTTCAACTTCCATTTTGGTATACTATTCCTAATCCACAGTTTGATTATTACAAAAACTCCAATCTTAAACTACTGCAGCAAATTTTGACTATTCTATTTGACAACCCATCAATATACAGAAAAGTCAAAGCATAAAATTAAAGGCTTTACTTCAAGACAGTTTTTATTTTCAAAATCCTACGCGTTTCGGCTCTCAGGGGCTAATACTTTTCTGTTTTTATTACGGAAACTACCTATGCTATATGAAAAATTGTCAAAGTTTGACTTTCAGCAATTGTCTTCAGTTTTCCACACAAAGGTAACATCGAAGGACAGAATATCAACATCTTCATACTTGAAGTAGCAAAAGGATGAGTATAAAACGACGCTTCTTTTAGAAGCAGCAAAATGGAGCCTATGCACCTCTATACAGAGGTGCTTGGATCCTCTAGTGCACCAGACTATTTATGCTGCCGCAGGAGGACCATTTCCTGCATTTCCCCCTATAGTATTTGTAAACGGACATTTTTTTCGAAGTTGTACTTAGGGACCATAGTGTCAGATGGCATTCCTGGGATCGGTTCTGCCTTTCATTCCTTATATAGCCTCTGTTACTCTGCTTCCCGCTGCTGGCTAATTGATTAAACACCTAATTCCATTTTCGATCCGTTGATATACCTGACTGTTTGTTTGTTTGCTTGTTCGTTTGTTTGTTTGTTGGTTTATTTATTTGTTTCCTAGTTATTTGTTTGTTTATTTATTTATTTATTTATTTATTTATTTATTTATTTATTTATTTATTTATTTACTTATATGTATATTTATATGCAGAAGTTACAAACTTGGGGCTCTAAATGAAGCAATTTTTATTTGGTTGAAATATTAAACTTCAGCATATCGATATTCTGTTGATATTGACGTTTCTTGCTGTAAAATTTCAGGATTTCAAATTCGACATTCACTCAACTAATCTTCAGTTATTAGCACCTCTAATACTTCCGGTACATCCTTTGAACTTTTCAACCACTTGATACTCCAAAACAGTTTTGTTTCACCTTTAATTTAAAAGTTATGTCAAACATTTTGGGCTATAATTTTATTTCAAAAGTCCGGGAACGAGTTAGTATTTCAGAAACAATTCGACCAAAAAAAATATTAAAACTACGGGAGGGTAATTGACGATGCCCGATCCAATGATGGTATTGACAATGTTGCCAAGTTTACCGTTTTGAAGATAACGTAGGTAACTTTGCCTTGTTAAATGCAACTACATACCACCTTATTTTACCACAACGGATTCGGAGCTCTAACATCACTAAAACCCCCAAATATCATATCTCTATTTTATTTTAAATTTGAAATACGACAATACAGCGTTTTCGTTTAGATGTCCCGAAATGGTATCACATTTCAGAAACCTCTCGATAAGAACACAGCGTTTTCGTTGAAAAGCTACCTACATTATTTAAAAAACTTCAAATTTAGCAACATTGTCGATGCCATAATTGAATCGAGCTTCCTAAATAATCTTGGCTACTAAATTTAATTGTTTTCATTAAGCGGTTTCTGAAATTCGAGATCGTTCCAGACTTTTGAAGAACATTGTATTACAAAAACACTAAAACTAATTTAGCTTAGCATGGAGTTAAATCAAACACATGTTATTGCTGTACAGTGTAGTGTAGCAAATTTATTCCCAAAATTTGCTTTACTGTTCACTCAAGTAATCTATTAATGCTTTAAGCTAAACTTTAGTTTAAAATTCTTCTAAGTTGTTATTAGTGAAAGCAGTGTGTATGCAAAAGTAACACCACTATGAAGAGCAGTTAAAAACTAAATAAACAAAAATAATTTGTCAGTAAATCTAGCTTCCTATCTTTGCAAGACATTGTAACTTAAGTTCTTCTTTTCTAAAATCACAGTTAACAAATTATGTTCTATGCTTCTGTATTAAAAGTATTTAAAAATTAACCTTAGCATATGTGTGTATTAAATAGAAAAGTAAAAGTTTGGTATACGGTCCAAACAAACCAGTTTATTTAAAGGTAATTCATTTTGTTTTAAACACTTATGCCCAGCTTCACAAAGCTCGATTAAATATTTAACGGCCGGTTAGTTGATCAAGGCTTTAGACGACCAATCAGAGCTTCAAAATATTTGGTTGGCGTGGTAAAAATCCAAATCATAGTCTGAGATTGATCGTTTGAAGCCTTGATTAACTAACTGCCCGTTAAATGTTTAATCGATCTTTGTGAAATTGGGCATAAATCTTTTTGCCTCGTTAGACCGCCAGATTTCTGAGTATGCCGTATTATTTAGATGCAGGTTTTTGAAATGTGTACCTCTCATAGTATTTAAGACACTGATGCTCAGTTTCACAAAGCTCGATCAAATATTTAGCGACCGTTTAGTTACTCAAGGCTTTAGACGACCAATTAGAGCTTCACAATATTTGGTTGTCATGGCAAAAATCCGAATCATAGTCTGTGATTGGTCGTCTGAAGCCTTGATTACTAACCACCCGTTAAATATTTAATTGACCTTTGTGAAACTGGTTCTATATCTTTAACTAATTGAAAATCATATAAAATTAAGCACCCATTGTTAATAAAATAAACGAAATTCTTAAAACTTCAACATAAATACACTAAATATAACTTGTAACTTTGCGACTAGAAT
Organism: Tillus elongatus; assembly: GCA_964006375.1. NCBI lineage: Eukaryota > Metazoa > Arthropoda > Insecta > Coleoptera > Cleridae > Tillus > Tillus elongatus. The sequence goes on along the minus strand of OZ023267.1, from coordinate 61,945,532 downwards.
ACTTTACACGCTTACATTATAAATATTTCTGGTGTTGTTATTTTCATCAGCCAAGTTCTCGTTTTAATGTCTTGTTTTTCCCTTAATCCACACATTGAAACCATTCATGCATTTTAAGTAGATCGCTACCACTCTCACTGAATTAAATTGCTCACTTAGAGTGTTCTTGTAATCCTAAGACTATTCTAAACAAGGTTTATCTTCTAAGAGCACTACGTACCCATTAAAAAATAATCTTTACCCCTGTTCCTGGGGGAAATTTTGTAATTACCTTAAAAAAACCTCTACGTAGGTGTAATTAGTTTTTTGACATTTCATTTGGTTTTTGCAGAGTTTATATTTGAGAAAACAAGCACTTGTGAAACCCGTGAAGAAGTCTACACCTGTATTTAGTATGGAATGGTTTGACCAAGTAAGGGCCACAACAATAATTAATCAATACATAAAATATTTCAAAAGCAAAGAGGTTTAAAAAATGTTTTCTGAGCTCTAGCTATTATTTAATTCATAAATTTGAAATCACTAGAATATATAGGCAAGTTCTACTTACAAGATAGTGTAATTTTAATACAAAGAAAGAAGCTATTTCCTTGTTTCATTTTTCTAATTTGTAATATAATTTAATTCTCATTATCGTAATAGGACCCTTTTGGCAAATAAAAGTTGTTTATCGGGATTGTGGGATAATACAGTCAGTATTAAAATATGTAAAATACACCCCTGTGCAAGATTTGCAGCATGTTTCCATAACTGATAGGCGACATCTTGGACCGGTAGTCTAAATACTTAAAATTAAAAGGGGACAGAGATAACAATACGGTTCCTCTTTGTGTTCAAGAACATAATAAATAACGTTTGTAGAGGTTTTATCAAACACAGGCAAAGAAACCACTTATAGGTGTCTCCAGTTCCATTATGTCAAACTCAAAGGGCCATGTTTTGTATTTTATGTCGACAGCTCGGTAATCTATTGTAAAAGGAGAAAGGTTTCACTGTATTTTGAAAATTAGTCATATTTAAGGTATCCGTATGTTAGACACGATATAGCAAATATTTGTCTTGATGAACCATGAATCATAGCTCCATACGTCATATATTAATTAGCATCGATGCAGATATATGGGCTATATCTTTTTACTGCCAATGTTACTAACAAATCTGAACCAAAACATAGTTGATTTCATGCTTGTTGTAAATATTTATAACTATTCGTTATCATGGAGACTATAAGAGCGCTTTAGGCATACAAATAGTTACCTCAGAGGAGATACCGACTAATATCTTTCAATAACTAAGAAATGTAACTGGGACTAATTATAAGAATCTTTGAAAATGTTAAATGATCTGAACCAGTCACAATACCAGTAGCAAAAACAAAAATTTTATAATATAAAAGCATTTCCGATGTTTCATATCACTTCCCCAACGACAACCAGGATTGAATATAATACCAAAACCAATACAAGTTTATTATCTTTAATTTAGATGAGTTTTCTAAAGCGTTACAAGAGATTGACATTTACCAGCCCTCTCGGTTTTGAGGGATGGGGGTAACTTTTGATTTTTAAGTGGGATGATGTACTTTTTTTAAATTTGAATCTACGTAAAAAACTGGGTGATATGCTCTTCTGGTCACAGAATTACAATTTATTTGGTTAAAATATAACAAAATTATTAACAATTTAATTTCAACTCGTTTATCCTCTGTCATGCCTGACAAATTGTTCGAAATGTCTCCCTTCAACTTCCAAACACTTTCTCACCATTTTTATAAACGAATCCCGTACATTCAGGTATCGCTAATGAGCAGGCAGAACAGATTCTGCTTTTCATATCATCTAAAGTGACAGGTGCAATCGTCATCACCGCCATCATCCTCTATGAAACCCTAAAAGATATACTCAAAGGTGGGTCAAATCTGATGACCTAGCAGGCCAGTTGATGGAACTGCAAGACCAATCCACCTGTTTTCAATTATTCTATTCAAATGATTGATTACGGGCCTGTATTGTATAATGGGGTGGAGTTCCATCCTGTTCAGACCACATCTTTGGGTTAAGGTTTTGGTTTAATAATTGAGGTAATTGGTTATAAAATTGGTGTACATTTCTCTATTTAAATTCCCATCAAAGAAATGCAAACCAATAACTTTATCCCCGATTATACCACACCAGACATTAATTGACCATGGATGTTGATTTGGCACAGTTATTATCCAGTGGGGATTTTCCGCCGCCCAGCAGGGAATATAGTGTCTATTTAGTTAAAAGAAAAGAAATTAAAAAAAAGTTCGGCGCGCAGCAAGTGCGTTATGGTAGTGAATTTTCATTCAATGCTTCAAATTTAAATTACTCAATTTTCTATAAACCTAGCAAGTTAAATTTTGGCACATAGTAAGGTCATCTCCAAGGCAACATATCTACCAAATTTCATTAAAATAGCTTTGTAATTTTCAGAGAAAAAAAAATTCGAAAGAATGCTCAAAATTTTCCCGGAATACCCTGTCCAATTTCCCTTAATAAAGAACTCTTTCAAGCTATAATAAAAGAAAGGCACTTGCCGAGTTTCATCCAAATCGGTTAATTACTTTTTGCGTTATCGGTTGGACACACACACACACAGACACACACATATATTTATATATATATATATATATATATATATATATATATATATATATATATATATATATATATATATATATATATATATATAAACATATAAAAAGTGAAACTGACCCCGGATATAGGTTCTAGGGGTCCTAGTTCGCGCTCATTTGAAAACATTTTTGCAAAGTCTCACCATCGACATCTCTATATTAGTGAATTTTTTTAAATAAAAATTCACTCAAAAGAAATTACATTTCTACTGATAAGAGATAACTTAAAATCCCACATGCCCACAACTAGTGAGAAAAATATCATGGTTTCGAAACCTGTTATTTCCTTGCATTTGTCTGGTTGCCCAATTGTCAAATGTAACGTGACATATGATATGGATAAAATTTGGTCAAGTGCAATATGTTCAAACTCATTTTTGACTCATTCCAGTATCTTTATCAAGCAGCCTGGTATTCACATGTGGGTTAACAGCTACCACTCCTAAAACTCCAACTGCACTATTTTCGTCAGGTTTAGTTCTCTTCGAAACTCGTGGTTTCGATTTTAAACTGCCACACTCCCCCAAAAATGTTTAATTGAGCAATAAAATAGGAAATAATCGTCCAAATGTCAAAAGTATACATTGACTTAAGTAAAAATAACGCGTTTCCATGGAAGCGAATAATAATCAACATCAACGTCCATGATAACATACTCGATAAATAAATTGCAATGATTTTTTTGTATTTTAATCTAATAAATGATAATTCCGTCGAAAGGTCAAATCCCATTTAAAAAGCAAAAGTTACCTCCCGTCGCTCATAATAGAAAGTGAGGGTAAATGTTAAAATTATGTTTAATATGTCCCCCCGTCCCCCCATTAATCCATCAAGATTTCACAAAAAAACCTAAACCGTTTTCGAGGTATTCCTTTGTAATAACACTTAAAAAGCTGAACCTAATAATTTTTTTAACGACGCTTTTATAAATACTAAAAAGAAACTAATAATTTTTTTCTGATCTCATATTTTTTTAATTTTAAATAGATTAGTAAAACTAAAATCGCAGAGCGCGAAAAAGTGGTTTTATAGCTCATTGATAAACTCTTGATAATTAATTATCAAACATTGTTTCATAGACCCGTCCTGAATGTTTAAAAATGATAAAATCACTTTTAAATAATGATCTTTTCACCCATATATCTCTATATCAAAATATCATAGACAATTAATACATAACATATAGTTGGAATTAAAATTTATTTAAAGAAATATATAAGAAAAAAAAAACTGAGTGGAAATTCTAAGTATCAATGGCAAATGTATGCATTGAAATAAAGGCAATTATGAAAATTATTTGTGAAATGAATAACTAGTATAGAAAGTTTTACTATCGTGGTTTGACAAAATCCAAGTCTGAAATGTCACTTTGGAAGTTTTGGTGCTAATATCTGTGGAATCAATCTCTCAAAACTACATTGAATAGGCAACCACAAGTTTGTAACCCATTTGTCACATAACGTAATGTATTATTTATATGTATACTTATAACAGATAACAACAATGATAAGATCGGGTAATCGTGCTGGCCATTCAAACGATCCTAACCTCTCTATCCACCGATTTGGAAATATTAAGATATTGCCAGGCATTGATTTGGTAATGTACTGGTGCTGTATGCTGCTGGAACCATATCACATTCGCTGGAACTTGTGGGTTTTGCAGGATATAAGTGTGCCCAACTTGGCACGACATTATTTTGAAGCAGCACTAAATAATTATTTTCATTCAAATTGCCGTCAAGGAAAAAAGGACCATTGACAAGGTTTCCAACTACTCCTGCCCAAAGATTATCATTTTCAGGGTATTGCGTATGTTTTTCTCGCATCCAAACTGGATTTTCTTTAGAACAGTAGCGACAATTTTGAAGATTAGCATGCCTATGAAGCGGAAAACTGCACCCATTAGAAAACAAAACATGTTCTATTTGGACAACATTGTTACCTAACATTGCCCTCATTTGTTCACAAAAAAAGTTCTATTAAAATCGTCTTGCATGACCTCCTGGGTGTGTATCAATTTATAGGGATGGATTTTATTTGTTTTAATATTCGAATAATCGATAAATGGCTAACATTCAATATTGTGTCTACTCGAAGTATGTGTGTTTTCCTCAATCTCAAGCATTACATCCAATTTGGTATCATTAATCAGTGAATTATAACATTTTTTTTTGTATCTGCCTTACAACTCCAAGATTACGAAATTGCTTTTCAATTTTATTAATTCTCCATTGGTATAAAGGCGGAAAATTGGAAAATTTTTCTTGAAATAGGCGAGCATCTTCGATCCGTGATCGCGTTTTATCTCCGTAAACAATCATCTGTAGAATTGTTATTTTATGCATTTATGAATTGCAATCTCATAACTATTGTCATGCGGTTACAACCACACAGCGAGTTTCAGCGTTTTAAACAAAACTAACAGCTGCAGTGGCTGGGTCATATACATCGAATGAGCAACAACAGACAAGTGAAAAGAGTATGGGAGGCAAAAATCGGACCAAAGAGGAGGAGAGGCAAACCTCGGAAAAGCTGGAACGATAGCATGGTAGAAATACTGCAGGACAAGGGCAAGACGTAGCAAGAGGCAAAGTTACTAGCACAGGACAACAGTGGGCGAAGTTTGCGCATGAAAAATTTTAATATACACTGGCGTAAAACGTAAGGTGTGTAAATGATAGTTAAAGTTAGTTACAAGGCAAACCGTTTTTGTAACTGAAGCAAATATAAATAAGAATCAGATATAGGTAGAGTCAGTGGTTGGAAAATTAGCTTTAGTGGTTAGAAAAATGTGTAATGCCCAAGGGTTGCAGATGATATATATATATATATATATATATATATATATATATATATATATATATATATATATATATATATATATATATATATATATATATATATATATATATATATATATATATATATATATATATATATGCTTAAGCCTATAGTTTTCAAATAGAGAGTGAAGATATATTTTAAATGAGCTATCACGAGCCCTTATTTCCTACTTAAAAATTTGGGGAGTGCAAATGTCTCTCGAATGAGGTGGAATGTAAGGGTCAAGTTTTCCGTCGCGGGATGTCATTTTCTAATCTAAAATTGACATGTTTCGGAATTTTTTTATAATTATGCACAATAATTGAGATACTGAATTTAATCCATTTGGCTGTTCCACACTGTATATGTACATGAATATCAAAATTTTAACTGGCCTTGAAGATCGGTTCTGAATGTCCTACTTCCTGCTCATTTGAATTTTTAAAAACTCTGGACGCAGCAAGTGCGTGATGGTAGTGAATTTTCATAAAAATGTTTTTAATAGCAAATATGTTTTTTTAAGAAAGCAGAGATCAAATTTGGTTACCAGTATAATCTATATATTAGAAACAATATGCCATGTTTCATCAAAATAACTTTATTGTTTGAAAATGTACAAAAAATTCCGAAAGTAACCTTAGATTGTTCCCGAAAAAACTGGTTTTCTGGTCAACCTTATAGGTTAGTAGCAAACTGATTCAAAATTTGAAGCATTTAATGAAAATTCGCTACCATAACGCACTTGTTGCGTCCAGAATTTCTTTTCTTACAACGATGTATTATATTTCGATGTAAAATGCAAAAATGCAATAACATAGGGCGTGTTCGATTAAAAAAATTCACTAAAAAAAAAACGAAAATTTGAATCACCAACGACTTATGGGCTACCCTGTAATTGTGAAAATATTTTTTAAGATGTAGCTCAAGACACCTTATAATTAATGTATACAACTTTTTTTCGTAACTTGCATAATAACGAATATATTGCGCTTTAATGATTTTTTTACGAAAATTCGACAAAAATGATATACCATTAAACGACAAACTGAATTTTCTGGGAATATTTTAGTAAATCGAAGGACAATGACGATTGAAACTAAGAGTTCAGGCTTTGTAAAACATTATTCTTGAGACATTTTTCCATAGATCATATTAGTTTCAGGTTCATTGCCTAAATATTAACAATGTTGACGTTTTAAATCGCGACTTTGACGTTTTGAGGAAAACCCAAATTTATTTTTCTTTAAATGCCTGTAACTTTGTTGTCCTTTAACCTCCAGAGCTAAATTTTGGTAGGTAGCTTACCTATAATGATATAAACCAGTGTATCAAACTTGTTGCCCTTACTTTGTTAATTCCGGAGATAAAAATTTTTTTCGAATGAAAACTCAAAATTTTCCCGGAAAACCTCGTCCAATTTTCCTGACTAACGAACTTATCCAAGCCATTTACAAAAGGAAGGTGCGTATCAAATTTTATTTTGAGTTATCGGTGTGATATATATATATATATATATATATATATATATATATATATATATATATATATATATATATATATATATATATATATATATACATATATACATATATATAAACATATAAAAATTGAAACTGACCCCGGATATGGGTTCTAAGGGTCCTAGTTCGCTGTTCGCTCTTCGCTCTCATTTGCAAAAATTGTTTCTACGAAAATTCACTAAAATAGAAATCGGCTTACGTTTTACAAAAATTGGATAATAAAAACATAAGAGAGCACGGTAGGGGTCTAAAATTGCTATCTTGAGGCCTCCCAGAATATAAAGTTTATATATTTATTTCTGTTAATATGTCGATTAACATTTTAAAGTGCCCTAAAGTACTTGACTAGGATTCTCTGAAGAAGGATTAAGCCGACATATCGGGTGTATGTTACCTTCATAAAATTATGTAACGATTAAAGACGTTTCAGTTTTTTAATCCATTGGAATTTAAACGTCCACAACAATTATTATATCAAGGACGTCGCTCATTTTCGATTACCCGCTAGCCAAATTTCATTGATAACAAAAATGAATGAAAGCAACAGATCCAATTTCCTTTTAGGAATAAAACGTGCCATAAAAAGCTTATAACCTAATAAATAGCTTTTAGTGGCAACAATGGCTTTATTGCTTACTTTTACAACCTTTGCATAAACGAAAACACTACCTAAAATATAAATTGTTGCAATTTAAAATTTTTCTCTCCCTCTCTTAAAGGATAGAAGAATGATTTTGTTCACTAATAATGCATGATTGGTCTTTCATTATTACGATATGTGCACTTCGTTACTTTACTTTACATATGAGATACTTTTGTCAATTTTGTATTATGTTTATCACTACCTATTAAACTGACAATGATTAATTTGAACCCAGTAAAAAAAATCCAATATTACCTGCTCTATATTATTATTTGGCGCAATAATGGATCTGTTATTCGAGTTTTCTAGTAAAAAGTAGTATCTGAGTAAATATTGGAAACTATGATGAGCACTGATAAGTACAACTTGGAGAACTCAATTCACCACAATACAGTTTAAGCCCTGACGATCGTTTCGCTAACAAAGTCAGCGTCATCATAGGGGGCGCACCATCGTGCATGAGTCGCATGTGTATTCTAGCTTCAAGGGTACATTTTACAATAAATTATTTAAATGATGTTGCAAGATGTGCAAGTAGAAAGCACCATTTACCCTTTCTTCTAAAACGTAGGCCCAATCAAAGGATATTAAATGATCTCCGCCCACACATTAATCGTAAACCTTTATTGTCGTTAGAAATTTCAATAAAAATGTTCGATGAATAGAGCATGTCCGGTCCTGTGTAGTTCATTGTTCGAATTGGTATCTCATTAATCAGTATCCCTTTCTTAGACGGAATATTCTATAACGACACATAGTTTTACAAAAGCAGGTAATGGAACTTTAATTATAGGGATTTGCGCCTAAACAGTTTGTATGTACACCTTCGTAGAGGACACTCTTCGCAATTGCTCGTCAACTGTATATATATAATATATATATATATAATATATATATATAATATATATATATATATATATATATATATATATATATATATATGTATATATATATATATATATATATATATATATATATATATATATATATATATATATATATATATGTATATATGTATATATGTATATATATATATATATATATATATATATATATATATATATATATATATATATATATATATATATATATATATATATATACATATACAGTTGACGAGCAATTGCGAAGAGTGTCCTAGAAAACACATGCGACTCATGCACGATGGTGCGCCCCCACATTATAGCAACATAGTGTGTTGTTATTACACTTATACTTATAGTTTTAATAGGTAAATTAAATTATACAGCGTGCCATACAAAAAAAGCTATGCTTGTGCATGCGTTGAGACAAAATGTTGCTAAATATCTTGTTCTGAAAGCTTAGGTGACAAAAATTGGTTTGACACTTTTCACTTTGCTTAATTTTGCTAACACTAACGTCCATCAACATTTCCACTAAAACCATTGCTCTTTTCCTACCAGAAGCTTCTCAAACAGAATTATTTTAAACGCAATATTTTTGGTAATCGTTGGATAGGTTTTGGATGACCTATTCCATGGCCACCTAGGTTTCCAAACCTGAATTACTTTTTTTGGTTCATCTGAAAGGACTCGTGTACTCAACTCCAGTAAATACCACGAAAGAGCTACTTCAGAGGATAATCCATTTTTGAGAACAAATACGAAACGATCCTGTAATGTTGTTCCAAGTACAGTGGCAAAAAATTCGTAGAATAAAAAAGTGTATTGAAATTCAAGGTGCTTATTTAAACATTTGATGGTATAAGCAATTACACCTAAATTTATTTTAGGCTTACATTTTTTGAATTTTTCCATTTTTCTGCTGCTCTTAAGCTACTAAGTTCAACCCTTACAAATGCATGATACCATTACTTCATATTAAATTCTTAAGTTTATTTGTTTGTGCTAATATCTGGTCCTAATTAGGACGTAAAAATAGTAGCTTAGTTATTATTGTATTTTTATAAATTCACGGTAAATAAAAAGTGTTATTAATTTTGAAAATTTTGTAATAAATACTGCTGATAGTAGATTGAATAAGAATTGGACGATCTCGAAAATGGTTGATATTTTTGAAACAAATGAAGAGTAACTTCTTTTAACAGAAAGACCCTAAGTATCTAAAAAAATTGGTTTTTAATTTTCTAAAATGTAACCTGTCAAAAATTTGACCCTGTAAGTGCGACGGTAAGTCCGTTCCTGGCTTCCCTGGCAATGTACAAGAATGATTCTAATATGGGTTTCTTAGTCCATGGAGCTCTACAACGTTACAAAATTTCATTAAAATATACAGTTTGCTTAAAAGAATCGAAAATGTAAATCTTTAAGTGCACCTATATATATATATATATATATATATATATATATATATATATATATATATATATATATATATATATATATATATATATATATATATATATATATAATTATAAATTCTGGCATGATCAATAAAAGTTTCATGTATGATATATCTCCCTTCTTTACTTCATTTAATTAACGGTTTTTGTAAAACTTGTATTCATTCTCAATTCAATTATTTTTATTAAACGACTATTTCCTTTTTAATACTAACTTCACCGTTCAAGAAAATTACAGAACAGATAGGCCTGTCAATATTATGGTAGATTACTAGTTGCGTGATATTATTTCAGCGTTTCAATTATGATACTAATGTTTAATCCTCCCCCGGCTTTATTTTAGATTATTATAGGTTAAACAAGCTTTATTTGTATCAGAATATATTTATTCAACGACTTTCAGATTACAACTGTCATCTTAGTTATTCTTCATTTCTTCACTCTCGCATTATACGAGCGTATATTGATATCTAGTCAGCCTGAAAAGTTTCCAGTAAGAAACAAATTAATGCTTTGCTATGGTAACAACTATGGTGTCTTATAAATAAGCTGTCAAAGTTTGACACACAAAAATCAAATAGTGACAAAACAGTGCATTTCTAAAAATGGCATATCTGAGAAAAAGCCATATTTTGATAAAAAGCGTTTTTGTCAGTAACTAAGTATTTATTTTTGAAAGGGTTGTCGGGCATAACATTTTGTACTCTGATATTACCTTGTCATATAATTTAGATTTATTTGTCAAAAGTGTGGAAATAATGCTGCAGATTGAATCATAACTTCCACATAGCTGCGATAATCTACTCTCCTCAGAAAAACATTATTATAAAATGAATTTGCGGTCTATGACTTGACCACAAAGAAACTATTCGTATTCACGTACCCATAAACTCCTGAAACGTTATATTATTCGAGTTTTAACGAAAAAATGTCAATTTTCACCAAATTACCCCTAATTTATCCCCTACTTATATACCCCTTATAGTAGAAACATTTAAATTTCTGTCTTAGATACTGCACCACTACACATTCAACTCCTAATTTAATTGTAGCACAGAATACTAGATGTTTAATTGAATTTAATGTATCCTAATAAACAAATCCTAAAACGTTATGTTACTAGAGTTTTAACGAAAAAATGTCAATTTTCACCAAATCACCACCCATTCATCCCCTCCTCCCTGGTCCCTGGAGCGATTTTACCCAAAAACAATCCGAACCGTTCGCTTGTCGGGTGCTAATTGTATACCAAATTTGAGGACGATATCTCAATTCATTCTAAAGCTATCGTGCCTACAAACAGACATACAGATGACAGACAATTTTTTTCAATTTCCAAATCATGTTTTTTATACGTTTTAACAATTTTTACGACGTTTAAGCGAAAAACAAAATTGAAATGTTTGTCGCGATGCCATACTTCCACACGTATTGACAATGTGGAAGTAAAATGAATAACTAATCATTTTGCCGTTTTAGCAAAAAAATTCTAAATTTCTGTGTTAGATATTGCACCACTACACATTTAACTCCTAATTTAATTTCAGCACAAAATACCAGATGTATAATGAAATTGAAAGTTTTTTAATAAACAAATCCTAAAACGTTATATTACTAGAGTTTTAACGACAAAAAATGTCAATTTTCACCAAATCACCACCCATTCATCCCCTACTCCCTGGTCCATGGAGCGATTTTACCCAAAAACAATCAGAACCGTTCGTTTGTCGAGTGCTAACTGTATACCAAATTTGAAGACGATATCGCAATTCGTTCCAAAGTTATCGTGCCTATAAACAGATATAGAGACCGACAGATAAAAACTTTTTTATTTCCAAATCATGTTTTCTATACGTTCTAACAATTTTTACGACGTTTAAGCAAAACAAAATTTGAAATTTTTATCGCGATGCTATACTTCCACACGTATTTACGATGTGGAAGTAAAATGAATAATTAATCATTCTTGATAATGAGAAAAAATAGTGCTGCAAATTAAATCATAAATTCCACATAGCTGTGATAATGTACTCTCCTCAGAAAGACCTTCCCATTAAATCAATTTAGAGTCCGTGACTTGACCGCATAGAAAATATTCGTATTCCTGTATCCACAATCTTCTGAAACGTTATGATACTCGGGTTTCTACGAAAAAACGGTCAATTTTCACCAAATAGCCCCACATTTACCCCGCACCCTTCGAGCCATCTTACCAAAAACAATACGAAGCGTTCCTTTGTCGGGTGCTAACTGTAAACCAAATTTGAAGACGATATCTCAATTTGTTCTAAAGTTATCGTGGCTACAAACAGATAGGGGAACCTCGGTGGTTCAGGAGTAAGAACGTGTGCCTCTGAAGGGTACTGGGTTCGATCCCACTTTTTCAGTACAAACTGTAAAATTAACATCAACCGAGGTTCTGGCATTGTATTTGAGCAAGTTGAATGTCCGCACGTTCCTCACTTCGGAGGGGGCGTAAAGCCGTGGGTCCCATGTCCATGCGATGTTGGGCACGTTAAATATCCCTACCCTCCTTACAGAAAGGCGGGGGTTCGGCAAAATTTCCAGGATAGTGAGGTGAAATTGCTCCCTGGCGTCGGTGATTGGCCATAGTCGCGGAAATAGGCCGACGTTAAAGAAACAAAAAACACACACATCCACTAACAGACAGATATACAGACCGACAGGGACAAAAAATTTTCGTTCTAGAATCAAGTTCTCTATATGTTTTGAGACATTTATGCCGTTTTAGCGAAAAACAATTTGAAATTTCTGTCACTGATATTCAACTAGTAATTTAATTTTTGCACAGAATATTAGATGTTTGACGCAATTGAAAGTTTTCTAATAAACAAACTCTAAAAGGTATATTACACGAGTTTTAAAGAAAAATGTTAATTTTCACCAAATCATCCACATTTATCCCCGACCCCTGGAGCGATGTTACCCAAAAACAGTCCGAACCGTTAGTTTGTCGGGTGCTAACTGTATACCAAATTGGAGGCGATACCTTAACTTGTTTTAAAGTTATCGTACCTACAAACAGACAGACGTACAGACGGACAGACACAAAAATGTTCGTTCCCAAATCAAGTTTTCTATATGTTTTGACATTTTTACGTCGTTTAAGCGAAAAAATTTTTTTTAATTTTTGCCGGCGATGCCATACTTCCACACGTATTGACGATGTGGAAGTATAATTAAAAGCCTGGACGCAGCAAGTGCATTATGGTAGTGAATTTTCATAGAAATGATCTGGCACAAAATATTTTATTATAACTTTTTTTTCTTGTAACATAGAAATCTAAATTTTGGTGTATAGTTTACTTTTTATATGGTAAACCTACCTACCAAATGTGGTTATCATAGCTTTTTTATTTTTGAGATACATTATTTTTTCAAATGAAAACTCAAAATTTTCCCGGAAAACCTTGACCGATTTTATTGACTAACGAACTTATCCAAACCATTCACAAAAGGAAGGTACAAGCCAAATTTTATCAAAATCGGCCCATTATTTTTTGAGTTATCGGTGTGATTTGATTTGAAAAATTTTTTGCAAATGAATGCGAACTAGGACCCCTAGAGCCCATATCCGGGGTCAATTTCAATTTTTATATGTTTATATATATATATATATATATATATATATATATATATATATATATATATATATATATATATATATATATATATATATATATATATATATATATATATATATATATATATATGGGCTACCCTGACCTGACTTGACCCCTAGAGCCCATATCCTCGGTCAATTTCAATTTATATATATATATATATATATATATATATATATATATATATATATATATATATATATATATATATATATATATAAACATATAAAAATTGAAACTGACCTCGGATATGGGCTCTAGGGGTCCTAGTTAGCACTCATTTGCAAAAATTTTTTCAAAATTTAGAAGTCGGAATCTCCCCATTAGTGACTTTTTTCTACGAAAATTCACTAATATCTAACATAACTTTACTGAATTTCTAGTATTTTGTACATTCGTATATTAATTATTGTATATTTACTTCTATTCTTTTTCGTGACTGCCGAACCAATAAAGTAATTGTGAAAGCTTTCAAAAGACAAAAGATATTTTTATTTTTAGAAGCTGATACCCACAAGTTAATAACGCATTGTGTTACATATACAATTCAGTTACCAATTATCTCATGAATTTATATATATATATATATATATATATATATATATATATATATATATATATATATATATATATATATATATATATATATATATATATATATATATATATATATATATATATATATATATATATATATATTGGGTGATGTCTGGTTTTTGGAGTTTTGTGTTGTGAATGTGTGTAGCTAAGTTTGATTTGTAGCTAGGTATGTGGATTTTATCTAATGCTGTTATATGTTCCTCGAATCTTGTTTCTATTGATTTTTTTTGTTATATAGGAATGACAAAAAAATCAATAGAAACAAGATTCAAGGAACATATAACAGCATTAGATAAAATCCACATACCTAGCTACAAATCAAACGTAGCTACACATATTCACAACACAAAACACCAAAAACCAGAGCTCACCCAATTACAACTAATGAAACATGTTAAAGACCACAAAAAATGGAAATCTGGGAACAATACTACATTCAACAAACAAAAAATAAGAAATAATTAATGCCAGAACAAATCCAAGTACAAACATTCAAACAAAACTTAATAAAGGCCATACAAATAGACAAATTATCAAACCACAGTGATCAAGACAGGAGACCGATACACACGACACAGTCCGAAGACACAACCAATCAGAGAACAGTAAACCGACCAATAGAAGCTCACGGCGCAAGCGCCACGTACAATCTGAGATGTAGACCACACAGGAGCGATAAAAGTCAGTAGTATGCTGATGATGAACCGGGACGGTTCGAAACTGCAGTCCACGCAAACCAATAAGAAATCACAAACGTACAGCAAACAAATACAGTATACATAAATAAATATATATATATATATATATATATATATATATATATATATATATATATATATATATATATATATATATTACTTATTTGAAATAGTGTTATGAAAATTCGCTACCATAACGCACTTGCTGAGTCCAGGCCCATTTGTTTTGTTGACTTAGTACCTACTGAATACTGGAGACCTGAAAATTTAGTATATAAAAGTATTTCGATTTATATTTTGAGATTCGTAGCATATAGTTTCTCAAAATAATTTGATCGTAGCGGAATCTAATACGGAGTACTAATTCTAGTGGTGAGAAATGTAAGCGGCACTTGGAGTCTAAATTATATGTAATTAGTGTAATCTATATCATTTATCTACATTTAATGGGATTGGAATTGGATTAGATACTTATACAGCTACTCGTATTATTCACCATCGATCTTAGGGTCACCATGGTGATATCTAATATTACTTCTTTTTTGTTGCCTCATTCCACTAACTTATCTTATCGCCATAAAAGAAGTCATATAATCTATTTTCGATTAAATTTGAATGTAGATTCAATTCAACGTGTTAAATTACATTATCTTAGAATAAACTATATACTCAACTTTATTTCTTGAACGGACGAAAAAAAGCATCTTTAAATCAATGATCCGAACAAACACGTAATTGAAACCAGATGTTTTAAGGTTAAATATAAATGTAATTTCCTTGGCTGGACTACTAAAGGATCCGCGGATAATGGACACAACACTGATGTTTTTGGACACATTCGAAGAAAATGTCCTCACTAAGCAAGGGTTTACCGAAATTTTGTATGTTATGATAGTTACGTGTTATATAGGTCATACAGGAAATAAAATTTAATAAGCTGGGAAAAACATTCTGTATTCTATGACAAAAGGTCCTGGCGCAGTAAGTGCGGATCTTTTAAAAAAAATGTGTGCTTTTTTGGAAACCAATAGCGCATAAACACGGCTTTATGAACGTAGAGGGTATATAAATCAAGGTGTTCGATGCCGAAAAAAGAAAACAAAAGAAAATAGAGCTAACCGATTTTGACAACTTTTCAACGTTTTCTTTTAAAAAAATATATTTAACCTCCAATTTCAAATTAGGTTTGGAAAATTGTCAATAAAGCAATATCCTTGAAAATTACTTGTCTACGCCAACTACTAGCAGATTCAGTCTATTAAGTGTGCATTACATTCCCGTTTTTCATAAGAATTATTAAAATTTATTTCTTAATTTGTATGTTTCTAGCTCTCATATGTCTTTTGTAATCTTTTGTTTGATGTTTGTAGCATGTATTCTAAAATTCATCCTACCAAATTCTTACTTTTATTAGAAAAGATTTTACTAGAAAATAACCTAAATGTCACAAAAATGATAAGAAATAATGAATCTTTTTAACGAATGTATAAAACAAAACTACATATTTTAAATTTAGTGACAAAATTTATATACAAAATGGAAGCCTTCCTATTGGTAATTCGTTGTCTTCTTTATTAAAAAACAGTATTTATGGAAAATGTAAAAGAACGAAGTTCAACATTAGAAGTCTTCTGTTTAGTTATGTGCATGATGTTTTAGTATGTTTAGTATGATGTTTTTGAGGTAGCCTTGTAGAATTAAATGATTTTTAAAATTTTATTAACGATCTTAATACAAATATCAAATTTACTTTAGAAGGGGCAGCTCATTATAAGTTTTTGGACTCAACCATTAGAAAATTGGAAAATAATTTACTTGACTTTTTCATATAGATATAGGAAATGTATTTACACAGACCCAGCTATACCATACAATTATGTCACCCTTTTTCACAGAAGCTGCCGGCCTTTCATTCATGACACATTCAGTAGCGGCTCGTGACTTAATGCATTGGGGGTGCGCAAGAAAAAAAAGTTCGGGACGCAGCAAGTGCGTTATGGTAGTACATTTTTATTAAATGCATCAAATTTGAATAACTCAAGTTTCTACGAACTTAGAAAGTTAAATTTTGGTGTATAGTAGGGTCTTACACAGAGCAACATATACACCAAATTTCATCAAAATAACTTTGTAATTTTCGGAGAAAAAATTAAAAAAAAAACCCTCAAAATTTGAATAACTCAATTTTCTAAAAATGTAGAAAGTTGAATTTTAGTGTGGAGTAAGGTATTTTACAAGGCAACATATCCATCAAATTTCATTAAAATACCTTTGTAATTTTCGGAGAAAAAGATTTTTTTGAAACAAAACTCAAAATTTTCCCGGAAAACGTTATCCGATTTTCCTGACTAACGAACTCATTCAAGACATTAATAAAAGAAAGACACTTGCCGAGTTTCATCGAAATCAGTTGCTTATATTTTCAGTTACCGGTTGGATATATATATATATATATATATATATATATATATATATATATATATATATATATATATATATATATACATATAAAAATTGAAACTGACCCCGGATATGGGTTATGGGTTCAAGGGGTCCTAGTTCGCGCACATTTGAAAAAATGTTTGCAAAGTCTCTCGATTGATACTTCTTTATTAGTGAATTTTTTTAAATAAAAATTCACTAAAAATGAAGGGCTCGCCTATTTTCCCTCCGGATATGTATTATAAAGAAACCTACTTACTAAACCTAATAATTATTAACTACTTACCAAGTTTTCCTCTAGCTAGTTATACGTTATAGTAGTTAAAAAGCCCCATAAAAAGTTAGGCTTTAAATTTAAAATATCCACTGAATTAATCACAGTGTCAAAATTATTTTGTCCACTTATTAAGCAACCCGAAGTAGTAACCATAATAATAATAATAATTGTCTTGTTAGAACATGTAAACAATAACGAAATAATCTAATTAAAAATCAATCCAACGCGAAGACGAACATTACTACGTAGTAGGTACACACGCTGTGCCAAAAGTCCACTACAAACTGGAAGTGTGTAATTTTATAGCGCACAACAGATTGCTTATTCGGCCGTTTTCGACGAAGATCATTAAGATTCGGCGATCATTTCGCACTGAAGTATCGCACTTCGTAAGAGCGCCGAAAAATACATACCGCCGCCCGCCTGCTTTATATGGATATGGATGTATATAACGTCTGCAATGATTAACACTACTTATTCTGATTCTGTATTCTGTAGTAATGGCTGCCGACTCTCTGCGATCCTCGATATACTAATTTTGTTGTTGAATGCAGGAGGTAAAAAAGTAAATAAAAATTTATTAAAATATAGCATAGCAAAAATATTGTTTTTTTCCACGGCAGGCGGCAGTGCGCGCGCACGGGCGCACTTATTGAGGAGCCGACCCTGGACACATCGTGCATTTTCAATACTTATGTCTAAAACCGATTTAGCAAAATAAGTGTCAACAATCAAACAAATACCATTTAATGATGGTTGCTGCTTTAAAATGATAGATAAGATGATAAACAGAAAGGAATATAAACTAGGACTTAATTTGATGTATCCAAGTAGTATTATAACAAATATGTTTCGATGCCTTATATTTTGGAAACATTATAGAAAACATTTAAAATTCCAGTGAAAATACAAAATATAGCTTTGAAATGTTAGCACTCGATGCTTGATTTACGATTTTAGGCACAAGTAAAATGATGTTTTTTAGGAAAGCTGGAATTTATGAATTAAACTGTACACATTGTCACGCAGTTTACATCGGTCAAGCTTCTAGAAGTTTTAACACCAGATACAAAGAATATATTTCTGCACTTACAACTAAACACGTTGACAAATCCACAAAACATATTATCGATACTTGTCAGTTTGGCTCATACAAATTTTAAGGCTAAGATATAGATATGAAATTAAAAAGAAAACTGAGCAAAATGAGGTAAGGGGGTAGTGGTTAGCATATTTGGTGGATGTAAGTATTGCACGGAGTTTGAGATGATTGATGACATGGCAAAATATTCATTTCAATATGCGAAAATTAAAATTTGTATTTTTGGAGACTTCTGTCAAATACTTCTAGATCAAACAATGTTTTACAAGTCTTAAAACTTATTTGTATAGACATATTGTAAAATTATATACAATAAAGAGTATAGTATAGTATAGTATAGTATAGTATAGTATAGTATAGTATAGTATAGTATAGTATAGTATAGTATAGTATAGTATAGTATAGTATAGTATAGTATAGTATAGTATAGTATAGTATAGTATAGTATAGTATAGTATAGTATAGTATAGTATAGTATAGTATAGTATAGTATAGTATAGTATAGTATAGTATAGTATAGTATAGTATAGTATAGTATAGTATAGTATAATATAGTATAGTATAGTATAGTATAGTATAGTATAGTATAGTATAGTATAGTATAGTATAGTATAGTATAGTATAGTATAGTATAGTATAGTATAGTATAGTATAGTATAGTATAGTATAGTATAAACTTGACTTTCTTAAAGCTTTAGTGATAAAAAACCATATACACGATAACTACTGTCCTGTTTTAATTGAGCCAACTGATTTGATGGATTCCCCTTTCTTGGAAACTTTTTCTTTTAATAAAATATATGGAACAGAATACGCCTGAGTAACCAAATAGTCGTAATAAGAAGTTGATTTATGTCGATTATTTTCGTGACATAGAACCTGCTTCTATTGCTGTTATTGGAAATTAGTTATTTTACTATTATGATTGTTGTTACAGTTATTCTTGTTATAAGTTGATATCATTTTCATGTTAAACATTGTTAAACATCGCATAGATATTTTAAATACGTCATCTTAAAAATGGTTTAAGATACCCCAACGTCGGAACGAATTTTGATTTATAATTTTCACGAATGCGTGTAAATAAATTAAATTTTCTCTTCCTCGACGATGTCGTAAGATACGATATGGGTTGCAGAGAAGAAAACCAGCACTTCTAAGTCAGATAAAAGTATCTACATTTCTAATGGGTTTCGCAATAGGGATGATGTTTTTAAAACGTCATGGTAGCCACATTCAAATTGGTAGAAATGTCACTAGCTGTCATTTGTGTTTAGTATAGTTTGACAAATTATCGTGGCAAAATACACGCTTTTCAACAACGTTTGGTTATCACCAGAAAAATGTATAAAAATAAACGTTTTGTTGTTTCAACTAAACGTGATCCTCGTAAAGATTTTGGTCCACATAATCGTTCTTCTGTGCTTGGTATTTGTCTAATCGTTGAAAAATTCGAAACAAATTTCACTTCACGCGATACAATAACACCAATAAAACCAGGAAACGCAAGAAACCAAGCAAATATTGACGCTGTAAGTGCCAGTGTTATAGAAGATGTAAATCGGTCCATTAATCGACGTTCTCAAGAACTTGGCCTTTCAGGAAGGACAACTTTTAACATATTTTTAGGAAAGAGTTGGGTTTACATCCCTATAAGATCGTGCTGACTCAAGAAGTGAAGCCACTTGATCATCATAAGCATCGTGTGTTTGCCCATTGTGCGCTAGAACAACTCAAAATTTTTTCTGATTTTTTCAAAAAAATCATTTTTTCAGATGAAGTTCATTTATAGTTAAACGACTCTGTAAACAGACAAAATTGTCGTTTTTGGTGCGGAAATAATCCACAACAGATTCATGGGAAGCCTTTGCATTCAGAAAAAGTTACCGTTTGGTGTGGTTTATGTCATGGTGGAATCACTGAACCAAATTTTTTTGTCAAAATGCAAACGGCGATGCAGTAACAGTGAATGGTGAGCGTTACCAATCAATGCTAACAGATTTTTGGTGGCGAAAATTCGATGAAATCGAACCGCAAGACATGTTTTTCCAAGATGGTGCAACTCCACATTTTGCCAACGCCACTATGGAGTTATTGAGAGAAAAGTTTTGTATGTCTGTAATCTCCAGGAGTGGGACTGTTAAATGGACCCAAAAAGTGGTGGTTTAACACCTTTGGATTTCTTTTTGTGGGGATATTTGAAGTCGTTGGTCTATGCCAACAAACCTCGAACTAGAGATGCCTTGAAATTGAACATCGAACGAATTAGTGAAATTACACCTGGTTTATTTCAAAAACTCAACGAAAATTGTGTTCAGTGAATTCGATCCTGCAAACAAAGCCGAGCTGGATATTTGTATTGTGTTATGTTGTACTTTGAAATTTAAAAAGTTTTAGCTTCTATCTCAAATATGTTGTATTTTATTAGTCAATTTTCTTAAAAAAGGTTCACATAAATAAATAAAAAATCACAGAAGGTATAGCAAACAAATAAAGTATATATTTGAAAGTGATTACAGTGTAGTGCAACATTCGAAAAAAATTATATATATATATATATATATATATATATATATATATATATATATATATATATATATATATATATTTGTGTGTGTGTGTATCACACCGATAACTCAAAACATACTGGGCAGATTTCGATCTAATTTGGTGGGTACCTTCCTTTTGCAAATGGTTCGGATAAGTTTGTTAGCCAGGAAAATGGGTCCAATTTTTCCCGGAAAGTTTTGCATTTTCTTTCGGAAAATTTTTATATTTCCGGAAATAACAAAGTTAAAGTACCAGGTTGGTACGCAGGCTTATGTCATAAAAAGTAAACTATGTACCAAGATTTAGATCTAAAGGCTGAAAGACAAAAAAGTTATAGGTATTTCAAGAAAAAAATATTTGGGTGCCACTGATGAGCAGATAAACGCACAAAGCAAAATATTTTGTGTGGATAACAAACTTTATTGTATGTTACAAACAAAGGCTAAGTTTTTTGTCGCAAAAAGATCAAGAAAGGCCAGAAAAATTACTTTGAAAATTTGATAACTTTTCGTCTTAAAACGTCAAAGTTGCGATTTGAAATGTCAAAACTGACAAATTTTAGGCAAAGAACCCAAAGTGAATACGGGCTATGTAGAGAAAATGTCGCAAGAAGTGTGTTTTACAAGTCCTTAAGTTTCAGCTTCAACCGTCATTGTCCTTGATTTTACTAACATGTTTCCAGAAAAATCATTTAAAATAGACCCTTTCTCTCATGCTTCATAAGTAGTTTTAGTTCTAGAGTGTATGGTTTAATTGTCTGAATTTTTATCAAATTTTCGCAGAAGATATTCGCTAATGAGGAGACCTCGACTTTTGAATTTTAAAAAGATTTTTTCAAATAGGGCGAACTAGGCCCCTTAGGACCCATATGCGGTGTTAGTTTCAGTCTTTATCTGTTTACACATATACAGGTTGACGCATTCCTACGGCAAAGCTCAATATTACTGTTATTATACAAGATACGATAAACAGTTTTATATGTTAATTATAGCGTATCTTGAGCTGCACCTTATAAAAATTATTTCGACAATCACAGGTTACCCATATGTCGCGGGCGATACAAATTATCTTTTTTTAAATCGAACACCCCTTATATTATTGCAATTTTTGCATTTTTCATCGAATTGTAATGCTTGTTTTCGAGTTATTCTAATTGTTTTGCAACTTCTAACATTTTGGGCATATACCAAAAATTGCGTTTTTACCAATAGAAGTCGGAGTCCCAATCAACTAACGCATTCAGAGAGGTTTTCGTTTATATTATTACATGAAAAAATCAAGAGGCCGTATACAGGCGCTCTTAAATAGTGACTGAATTAAACAAAATCAAACTATCGTACCTTAATTGTTTCCATAAAAGCAGCCTGCATTTTGTGTTTCAAAATGGAGAGGGTAATAATATATGTTTAATAAGTTATTTAAAAAAAATGGTCGGATTTTCGTGAAAAAAATTGTAAATTTTCATGCAAAAAACTTTTTTGGGAGTTTTGTCGAAAAGCCTATTTTATGAAATATGGTGCATTCTTTTTACTATATAGGGTGTATTGGTAACCAAATCTGATGCCTGCTTTCATTAAAAAAGACATATTTCGCGTTAAGACATCTTTATTAAAAATTCACTACCATAATGCTGCGTCCAGACATTAGTTAATTCTAAAAACATATCGTCCTTACTGGGAAACCCTTTATTTAGTATAAAACGGTTTCACCAATTAAGGACAACAACAATTAATGAATTAATAAATTCAACCTAGAAATGTAAGGTGTGAAATCGTTTTGTGTTTTGAATATCTAATTTATATCGTTTATATTCAACTATTCGGGACATAATTATATCACTCTTTAAAACATTAATAAAAAACTAACCGGACGCAGCAAGTGCGTTATGGTAGTGAGTTTTTATTAAATGCTTCAAATTTGAATAACTCAATTTTCTGTAAACTTAGAAAGTTTAATTTTGGTATGTAATAAGGTCTTCCCTAAGGAAGATATCCACCAAATTTAATTAAAATAACTTTGTAATTTTCGGAGAAATTTTTTTTTCGAAAGAAAATTCAAAATTTGAATAACTCAATTTTCTATAAACTTAGATAGTTGAAATTTTGGTACGTGGTAAGGTCTCTCCTAAGGCAATATATTCGTTAAATTTCATTAGAACAGCTTTGTAATTTTCGGAGAATTTTTTTTGAAACAAAACTCAACATTTTCCCGGAATTTTCCCGGAAAACCCCGTCCGATTTTCCTTGATAACGAACTCATCCAAGCCATTAATAAAAGAAAGGCACTTGCCAAGTTTCATCGAAATCGGTTTATTCTTTTTTGAGTTATCAGAAGGATACATATATATATATATATATATATATATATATATATATATATATATATATATATATATATATATATATATATATATATATATATATATATACATATACATATACATATACATATACATATACATATACATATACATATACATATACATATACATATACATATACATATACATATAATGTGAGACATACTTGAATTTATGGAAACTCGACGTTTCGGCTCCTGTTTTGCAGCCATTTTCAAGAGGTAAAGGAAATATGTAAGGACACTCTAAGGCCTCAATCTGCCTACTCCTTAGAGTGATGGACAAAGGTGGGTAAAGGAAATATGTAAGGACACTCTACGGCCTCAATCTGGCTACTCCTTAGAGTGGTGGACAAAGGTGGGTAAAGGAAATATGTAAGGACACTTAAGGCCTCAATCTGCCTACTTCTTAGAGTGGTGGACAAAGGTGGGTAAAGGAAATATGTAAGGACACTCTAAGGCCTCAATCTGCCTACTCCTTAGAGTGGTGGACAAAGGTAGGTAAAGGAAATATGTAAGGATACTCTAAGGCCTCAATCTGCCTACTCCTTAGAGCGGTGGACAAAGGTGGGTTGGGTTGTTGTAGCTCGATTACGGGGCCTCAATCTGCCTACTCCCCAAATCTCGCCGGAGATCGTCTGTGAGGTCTCAGTGTGTTCAACCCTAGATCTCTCTGAGGCCTGAGGAAACATGTAAAAATTCAAACTGACCCCGGATGTGGGTTCTAGGGGTCCTAGTTCGCGCTCATTTAAAAACAGTTTTTGCAAAGTCTCACCGTCGATACCTCTATTAGTGAATTAAAAAAAAAATTCACTAAAATGTCGTTTACTTATTTATTCACCTGTAAGGTGACCCAGTTACTATTTAACGACGAACACTAAAAGCACTGCTTTTGCAATTATCAACGAAATATATTTATAACACCAGATTTGTTTAGGTTTCGGTCTTTTTTATGATAAAAAAAGATAACTTAAAATATTTGGGCGTTTGGAAATATCGAGTATCGTCATGAACCACCTACAATGCATACATCGCGTGAATAAGGGGATGATATGCCAAGATGGCGTCCTAGGACGACCGGAAAGTAACAGATAGACGCAGCGGAGGTCCGATAAGAATGCTGATAAAACTGGCGATCGGTTGTAAAATATTGCGGAAACCCGGATGTCTACATAGGACACACGCAGAAGGAAACGTTTCACGCAGATATGCCGTTTACCAAATTTAGAACCTATAGAAACAGAAACAACAACATTCCTAAAGTGTCTTTGTTCAACTTACGAAGCTAGGTAAAAAATAATATGCAGGTAGATTTATTACCGAAACGATCGTTAACTTCAAAAAAGTATTCAATATTCTTTCATAAGCCTTTAAGCATTCGATACTATAATTAAGTGTTATCATAATAATAGTAATTATTATTATGTGGCCGAAAAGATTGAGGCGCATGCGAATTATAAAATGTTATCGTTATATAAAAGTCGGGTCGCAGTAAGTGCGTTTAGTAGCGAATTTTCATTAGTTTTGCAACATTTAACGCAACGAACCTTATCTCATAAGCATATCATGGGATCTTTTTAGATTTATTTATGCTAAATTTAGTCTGTAGCTGATTGATAAGCTTCCACTGCCATCCCTTTCTCTGCGCACACACCCACACACACCCACACCCACTCACACCCATGTTAAATATTTCTAGTTCATTTTTATAAACAATTATTAACTCCAAAGCATATCAGTTTTCTGTATCAATTCCATATAAAAAGTCTGGACGCAGCAAGTGCGTTATGGTAGTAGATTTTCATGAAAATGCTTTTAATAACAAATACGTCTTTTTTAAATTAAAGCAGGCATCAAATTTGGTTACCAGTATATAACCTATATAGTAGACACAATGTACCATAGTTCATCAAAATAACTATTGTTTGAAAAAGTACAAAAATTTTCCGAAAATAACCTTAAAATGTTTCTGAAAAAACGGAGCCGATTTTCTTTGCCATAAAACGACTTCAAGCTATTCGCAAAAGTCTATTCGACAAATGTTTAAAAAAATATTTCATAAAAAACAATTTTTCCCGAAAAGACGAAAACATTTTTTTTACAATAACTTATTAAATATTTAATATTAATTAGCAACATTTCACAAGAAAATTACAAACAATGATTTCTACGGAAACAAAAAAAAATCTGAGAAAACTGACTATTTTTTACAAAAAAAAATTGCTAAAAGAATACATAACATTTAAATTACGTATATACTTAATCTGTAATTAAGATTGAAATATAACTTTTCGCATATATTTGAACCAGTGAAAGTAAAGAAAAATTTAACTGAAAAATACTCACATTTTCATGCCACAAGCTGCCAGAAATAATAACATTACTTAAGTCTGCCACTTTAAAGTTTCATTTGACATTTGTGAAAACAATTTATCAACCACTTAGATATTATAAAAATGTAAAAGTAGATCAGGGGCGGCTCCTCAATACGTATGCCCGTGCCCGCACACTGTCGCCTGCCGTGGAAAAAATAATATTTTTGCTATGCTATATTTTAATAAATTTTTATATACTTTTTTACCTCCTGCATTCAACAAACAAACTTAGTATATTGAGGATCGAGGATCGCAGAATCGGCAGCCATTATTACAGAATCAGAATAAGTATAGTGTTAATGGTTGCAGATGCTATATCCATATCCATATACATCAGTCGCGCGGCAGTGTGTATTTTTCGGCGCTCTGAGGAAATGCGATACTTCAATGCGAAATGATCGACTATCTTCGTCGAAAACGACCGAATAAGCAATCTGGTTGTGCGCTTTAAAATTGCACACTTGCAGTTTGCAGTGGACTTTTCGCAGAGCGTGTGTAGTAATTTTCGCGTCGGATTGATTTTAATTAGATCATTTCGTTGTTGTTTACATGTTCTCTATCAAAAATAGACGTATGGATTTTTCGTTTAAGGAATGAGTATAGGTCTGTTATCTTATAACTTATAAACTAAAGTGAATTCTGAGTGTTGACAGAATTGTGATTTGTGTTAGTAACTATCAAAGGAAAGGACTTTTTAACTACTATAACCTATAACTAACTAGAGGAAAACTTGGTAAGTAGTTAATAATTATTAAGTTTAGTTAGTTTAGTAAGTAGGTTTTTTTATAATACATTTTCGGGGAAAAAAGAGGCGACAACTTCATTTTTAGCGAATTAAAAAAAAAATTCACTATTAGAGAGGTATCGATGGAGAGACTTTGCAAAAATGTTTTCATATGAGCGTGAACTAAGACCCCTAGAACCCATACCCGGGTCAGTTTCAATTTTTATATGTTTATATATATATATATATATATATATATATATATATATATATATATATATATATATATATATATATATATATATATATATATATATATATATAATACAGGGTATTTCACATAGCCCGTTCGTTAAAAATTTTTGATTTCCCGATATCATATTGTTATCAAATTTGGTATTCGGCCATAATCGACTGCTGCAGGTCTAAATACCATATTTACAAAATGGCGGAACTTCCGTAAATACTGGGAATCGGTTCCATCTTTGTTTTTTTAAAATAGAAATACCACATTTTGATTACATACTTGGGTTCTACATTAAATTCTGATTTTGGAATGTCCAAGTTGTCAACACATATATGTCATAGCTTTCACATTTATCACATTTTTCGAAAACAAAGAAAGAACTCAGTAGACAAGAAAAGCAAAACAGCAAATTTGCATCCATTCATCGACCAAAGTAGAATAATGAGAGTAGGAGGAAGATTGGAAAACTCCTTACTGACCTGACCTGACCTGACCTAACCTGACCTGACCAGAAAACGTGGAAGACAACCGAAGAGAGAAGAAAAACATGCATTTTACACAAAAAAATAGTTTAAACTTACTGTATGTAATCATCAACGAACTATAATGTAAATATCTCGGTAACAACGATTTTCCATAATGTAAAAACGAATTGCCGCAACATAAAAATAGTATCAAAGTGCATATAAGGTAGTGACCTTCATCTATCAGCAGTCGATTGATCTAAGACTAGTTGGCCCCTAATATGCATCTAAGACTAGTTGGCCCCTAATATGCAGTATCACCGATAATTGTGTCATTTTTGAGTATGAAATAATAAACCAGATTTTTTTATTATCATTTGATCAGATCGCAGATTCTCAACAACCTGCCATCTGATCAAATAATGCTGAATTATTTATTGTTATTATTCCGCGGAGCTTAAAATTTTTACTTGCAATATTTTGTTTTTTTGCTTATAAGTTAAAAACCGCTGCGAATAGGTATAAGATCATATGGCACTTTTAGGTAGAAAACCAATTGATCTTGCTATTTCCATTATAAAATATAGGCTGTTCCATTTAAAAATCTCGCATTACCTGCCCTTCTACGTTTGACCAAAAACCCATTTTTTGTGGATACCCTGTATGCAAAAATTTGATTTGCATGACATATCATGATATATCAACCAATTTTCAAACAGCAGCTAAAAACTCCACCTATGCTGGTTACGTAAAGAACAATTTTTTCATTAATGGATACAGGTTGCCAAATTTCTTAAACAATAATTTTTATCTCGTTAACGGCTCGAGATAGGTGCAAGATACATAATATAAAAAACTTAAAAAATGTTTCGGGGATTCTGAAAATGCCACAATATATAGGTTGTTTTATTTGGAAAAACAAAGTTGGTATCTATTAAGGATGAATGTGGCGACGCCACAATGTTAAAAATGTTTTCAAAATGAAGATCATGATTACCTGTGAACATAACCCAAATGTCATATTTCTATCTATTTTGGCCCACTATATACTTCTAACACGCCATTAAGTTTGGCCTACCTTATATATATATATATATATATATATATATATATATATATATATATATATATATATATATATATATATATATATATATATATATATATATATATATATATATATATATATATGTGTGTGTGTGTGTGTGTGTGTGTGTGTGTGTGTGTGTGTGTGTGTGTGTGTGTGTGTGTGTGTGTGTGTGTGTGTGTGTGTGTGTGTGTGTGTGTGTGTGTGTGTGTGTGTGTGTGTGTGTGTGTGTGTGTGTGTGTGTGTGTGTGTGTGTGTGTGTGTGTGTGTGTGTGTGTGTGTGTGTGTGTGTGTGTGTGTGTGTGTGTGTGTGTGTGTGTGTGTGTGTGTGTGTGTGTGTGTGTGTGTGTGTGTGTGTGTGTGTGTGTGTGTGTGTGTGTGTGTGTGTGTGTGTGTGTGTGTGTGTGTGTGTGTGTGTGTGTGTGTGTGTGTGTGTGTGTGTGTGTGTGTGTGTGTGTGTGTGTGTGTGTGTGTGTGTGTGTGTGTGTGTGTGTGTGTGTGTGTGTGTGTGTGTGTGTGTGTGTGTGTGTGTGTGTGTGTGTGTGTGTGTGTGTGTGTGTGTGTGTGTGTGTGTGTGTGTGTGTGTGTGTGTGTGTGTGTGTGTGTGTGTGTGTGTGTGTGTGTGTGTGTGTGTGTGTGTGTGTGTGTGTGTGTGTGTGTGTGTGTGTGTGTGTGTGTGTGTGTGTGTGTGTGTGTGTGTGTGTGTGTGTGTGTGTGTGTGTGTGTGTGTGTGTGTGTGTGTGTGTGTGTGTGTGTGTGTGTGTGTGTGTGTGTGTGTGTGTGTGTGTGTGTGTGTGTGTGTGTGTGTGTGTGTGTGTGTGTGTGTGTGTGTGTGTGTGTGTGTGTGTGTGTGTGTGTGTGTGTGTGTGTGTGTGTGTGTGTGTGTGTGTGTGTGTGTGTGTGTGTGTGTGTGTGTGTGTGTGTGTGTGTGTGTGTGTGTGTGTGTGTGTGTGTGTGTGTGTGTGTGTGTGTGTGTGTGTGTGTGTGTGTGTGTGTGTGTGTGTGTGTGTGTGTGTGTGTGTGTGTGTGTGTGTGTGTGTGTGTGTGTGTGTGTGTGTGTGTGTGTGTGTGTGTGTGTGTGTGTGTGTGTGTGTGTGTGTGTGTGTGTGTGTGTGTGTGTGTGTGTGTGTGTGTGTGTGTGTGTGTGTGTGTGTGTGTGTGTGTGTGTGTGTGTGTGTGTGTGTGTGTGTGTGTGTGTGTGTGTGTGTGTGTGTGTGTGTGTGTGTGTGTGTGTGTGTGTGTGTGTGTGTGTGTGTGTGTGTGTGTGTGTGTGTGTGTGTGTGTGTGTGTGTGTGTGTGTGTGTGTGTGTGTGTGTGTGTGTGTGTGTGTGTGTGTGTGTGTGTGTGTGTGTGTGTGTGTGTGTGTGTGTGTGTGTGTGTGTGTGTGTGTGTGTGTGTGTGTGTGTGTGTGTGTGTGTGTGTGTGTGTGTGTGTGTGTGTGTGTGTGTGTGTGTGTGTGTGTGTGTGTGTGTGTGTGTGTGTGTGTGTGTGTGTGTGTGTGTGTGTGTGTGTGTGTGTGTGTGTGTGTGTGTGTGTGTGTGTGTGTGTGTGTGTGTGTGTGTGTGTGTGTGTGTGTGTGTGTGTGTGTGTGTGTGTGTGTGTGTGTGTGTGTGTGTACAGTGTGACACACTTAAGATGAAGACACGCCTGTATTTTCTTCATTTATAGAGATAGCGATTTCATTTTTTGTACAGATGTAAAACGTCATTAGGCTGTTTGAATAGCCTACCAGCTTCAAATGTCAGATGTCAACCCAGTCTACTATGATTTCAGGGATAGGACCGGTTCTCCATATTTCGCGATTATTCATAATTAAATTTTAACTGCACATACCGAGATTCAAGTCAAAATTCGAATTTTTACTTTTTTGTAAATTTTTAGATAGGGTCCAAATTTTTAATCAGATTTTAACAGGTCATTGCCATTGAGACAACAAACATCGTCAATATCAAAAGAAAACAATTGTATGTGATTTACTAAACTCAAGTTAAACATAAACTCTAACAAAAGTACAATTAAGTTGAATATAAAATTATGAAATGTAGTCTGCATCAACTAGCCCACTTTCAAGCCTGATGCATTTTTCGATCCGTTTACGATTATTGCTGGAAACTTTTCTTAGTTCCGCTATATCTATTTCACGGCAAGCCTGCGTTATTTTTGTGCAAAGTTTCTCGAAACTTTGGGGCCTTTATTTGTACACCTTATTTTTAACAGAACCCCAGAAATAGAAGTCTAGTTGCGTAATGTCAGGAGACCGAGGAGCCCACTGTTCAAAACGACTATTCCTGCCAATCCATCTTGATGGAAACTATAGATTTAGCCAATTTCTGACTAACTGAGAGTTGTGCACCGTCTAATTGAAAATACATATCTTGTCGCACGTTCATACGCACACCTTCGGTACAGTCCCATAATTCATTATTAAAAAAATGAAGCAATCGATATGCGTTTAAGGTGTTGTCAAAAAAAAGACCAATTATTCTATTCCCTACAATTCCACACCACGTATTAACTTTTTGTGAATACTGGGCTTCACAATTGATAACCCAGTGAGGGTTTTCAGCAGAATAATATCTGGAATTTTTGGCAGATACTATTCCATTGGTAGTGAATGTTGCCTCGTCCGTAAATAAAATTTTTCTACAAAATTTTTTAACATCCAGAAAGTTACCTTGGGCCCAAAGGCAATAATCTAATCGTTTCAGCTCATTACCTTCTCTCAAAGAGTGCAGAAACTTTGGCTTGAAAGCCTTTATTTTATGACGTACAAGGCATCTTCTGATTTTTTCTCTACTTACATCCAATGCAACAGCCCTTTGACGTAAACTCATCTGGGGATTGGCTTGAGTTGAGGCCAAGATTATGCTATCATCACTACTTCTTCGATTTCTAATAGCAGAGATATTGTTCACCGGACTTCCCATTTGAGAAAATCGTGTATTCAGAGCTGCTGCACTTCCGCGCCTACCTGGATTTCTCTGTGGATGTCTCCGATTGAATTCATCAGCAACTCTGCTATTTCGAACACCATCATCAAACAATCTTATCAATTCAATTTTTCTCTTACACTGAGACGTTCAACAGGCATTTTGCTGACAGACTCACAGTTAATGTCAATTTGACATTTATCGCAATATTTTACAAGGTGCTAATTTGTTTTCATGACAATCTACCTGTTAAAATCTGATGAAAAATTTGGACTGTCTACAAATTTACAAAAATATAAAACTTCGAATTTTGACTTAAAACTCGGTATCAGCAGTTAAAATTGATTTTTGAATAACTTTTTAAAATAATTTTTCTTGATATCTCTGAGCCATCGCCAAATATAGAGAACCGGCCCTATTCCTAAAATCATAGTAGGCTGGGTTGACATCTGACATTTGAAGTGAGTAGGCTATTCAAACAGCCTAATGACGTTTTAGATCTGTACAAAAAATGAGATCGCTATCTCTACAAATAAAGAAAATACAGCCGTGTCTTCATCTTAAGTGTGTCACACTGTATACTTTTTTATTTTTTTGAAATATGTATAATATGGACAAGGACTGCAATATTGCTCAGGGGTCTATCAAAGCGTATTGCCATAAGATACAAGAAGAGACCACGGAAAACATGGGATGTACATTAGGGAGAGACAGCAGGTATTTGGAGCTCTACCATACCATACCATATCTATGAATTAGATTTCCTAAAAATAAATTGATGAGTTTTAAGGATATAGCATTTTCGAGAAGAAGCTAAGCTATATAATTTTAACTCCATTATCTTTTGAGTGCGACACACGGCCGAGGTGTAGAAAACATAAATAATTTTTATATTCGGAATATTTGCTTTATGACATAATGATACCATTGAACGTGTGCTCACGTAAAACATATAAAAATGCAAACTAGAGCATGTGCTATGTAATAAAAGGTCGAACGCAGCGGCATTTTTATTTTTCAACTTGCGAGTTCATTTTGCAAAAATAACATGATCTGATTTAATATCAGGCAAGCTGTGTACGAATTGTGTCTAAATACGCTGTAATTGAATGAATTTTTAATTCAAAATGGCAATACGAGCCAGGCGAAATTGTTTGTTGGTATTATATTATCGCCACAGAGCTTATTTTGCTTTAGACGTTGGAACTCAATATCGTGATTGCACTGTTAATTGAGTTTAATGCTTTTTAGTAGAATATAATGGGAGTTCTGTATTTGTTTGGAATTAAAATACTTAACAAATAAACAAACCTATATTTAAAAGCTTTGTATTATGTTTCTATTTTGTTTCTTAACTCCGGTCTATCCCCGTGGAGCAGTTTCACCCCACATTCCTGGAAAATTTGCCGAACCCTCTCTTTTCACTAAGGAGCACAAGGATGTTTAAGGTGCTCAACTTTGCATGATACGCGGAGCCGATAGTTTTACGCGTCCTGTACTGAAAAAGTGAAATTCCGCATTCGCTGGTAATTGAAGCTATATACATAATAAATATGTAAACTATAAACGTAGAGATTTCTCTGGCTTCACAATTGTTCGTTTTCTGCCCCGTGACCGGTTTTTTCGCCTCACGGCATCATCATCATCATACAGAAAAGAAAACCAACAATTGCGAAACCAGAGAAGTAGGGCAAATGACATACTTACCTAAAATTATGTAAATTTCTCTGAAATAATGGATAAAACTAAGGATCTTTATTATTAGTTTATTCAATGAATCAAAATTGACAAAATGAAGTAAAAAAAATACATTACAATTGCTCTGATTAATAAAAAAATAATTCAATTATTCGAAGGCGCTTTGACATTTTATACACACATAATATGGTAAAATCACATATGACCTGAGTTTGAAAGTTTAGTGTCAAAGTTCACAAATGAAGTGTTTTGTTTTATTTTGTTCGTGTGCCAGTGGCTTACGCCTTAGCCAAATACGATTGTTTTGTTCGAGACACCGGCACGGAGAACTTGATACCAATTCTTGCAATTTTGGCAGCATATCTATTGCTCACCTCCTTTCGACATTATATAGAGTTCATTGCAATAAATACAAGTTACTTCTGAATCATCGTCATCATCTTCAGAGGGGAATACCTTTGTCACTCTCATCACTCATCTTCCAAAACTTTTTTGCTAGCCTTTTAGCTGCTTCCCGTTGTATTTTCCGTCTGGCCTTTTTTCCTTCTCGTCCTGTTTTCGCTGAAGAATTTTCATAAAAGGGTTATTGGCTAAAACAGCTGCTGATGGTGTGTTTCATTTTCTTTTTTGTTTGTTGATATAACTGTTTGGTTTGGGTAGGGGGGAGTGAAATAACCTCGAGCGTTACCTTAACAATATCTTTAGGAATGTTTTGCCAAGAAGAGGCAGCAATGGGCTCATTATTTTCATTTTTCGTTATGGATATATGGTTCTTTTTCTTCAAGGATATTTATTGTTTCATTTTCTGGAGCGATTTCGTTAGAATTTTCAGGAACATCAGTTACTAACGAAGGCACAAACATATATTCAGGAAACACGTCTCCATTATGTGGATTTGTTCCAGTTTTCTTAAAACCACTTAAGGCGTTAGATACAGCAGCTGCTTTCCCATAAGCTTCAGAAAATAGTTCAGCGATCTCAAACTGTGTGACGATTCTTTCAGGATTCTTTTTAACCATGTATTAACTTCTTAATTGTAGTATGTGATCCGAAAAAATACACTTCTAAAGGTTGTACCATATGGGTACAATGATGAGGTAGGCATAAGGGAATAATATTATGTTACTTTGCGTACTGTAAAGCGGGTAAAATTTTGTGGCTGGCATGTCCATCTAGAACTAGCAAAACCTTTTTATCTTCAGTTGGACGTGAATGAGTTATAAAATGCTTTAGCCAACGCAAAAATACCTATCCAACTATCCATCCAGATCCTTGGTGCAAACCTATGGTTCCAGGTGGTGCATGATTTATCAGCTCTTTATTGCACTTTTTCTGCTAAACATAAGTACCGGGGAAACGAATACACTTTTTGCACTCATGCAGCAGAAGACCAAGGTGGTCGCGGTACCTCTTTCTGCGCCTGTTAATGCACCCACTTGTTTGCGTCCTTTTGTAACGAAAATGTTGCAGGGTTTCTGGACAGCTGAAAGTCCAGACTCGCCCATATTATAAATATTTTTGGAAACTATTTTGAATTTTCCAATTGCAGATTCCAAATTATGAAAAAATATATCTATTTGTACGCGGTTAAAACCTGGAGCTCAAGCAATCGATGTAGGTTCTGGCTGTCTGAGGCTTACTGTCGGATTCCTTGCTACGAAACTTTTGAACCAATATCAACCCGCTTTTTTATGTTCATGAGAAAAGCGATGTGGTAATCTATTTGCTTCCGCAAATTGATAAGGCGGGCAGCACAACTCATGCCTTGTAATTCCAAAAAATATGCTTTCTAACATTAAAATGTGGTCTACGAATTGTTTCTCAACACCCGCAGAAAAAGTAGTCACTAATCGCCCTAAACGTTTCAATCCTGAAGTAATACCTTATTTTTATTTCCTGCGTGAACGCCTCAAGATGGCTTGAGGTACTCCAAAAACCGTGAACGCTTCTAGCCCAACCACTTCCCGAGTTTTTATGGCTTCCATGGCTCTTCTCGTACTATGTTCATCCCACGATTATCTCTGAGTAGTCGTTTTATAATGGACAAGCATTCTAGAAATCTATTATTACTTTATTGAGTCCAAGTGAGCACTAGCTATTCAGGGTAAAATGGTATACTAAGTCATTTAAGGTTGGTTCATCTGTGTCATTTTACTCTGATAAACGTTGTTAGATTTGCCGCCGATTTTCATATAGGTTAAGAACTAACATCCATAACCTCTATGAAAATAGATAACTTGAACAAATAATTCAATGTATAACAGAGATAATTGTATTAGTAAGAGTACATTAAGCAACTAATATGATATAAATCACCCTTACCTAGATTTGATTGATATTCCGCAGTCGGTTCGAAATAATTTCAACAATAAAAATCGGAAACTGTCACTTTAGTGGGTAACCAAACGACTAGTGCACTAAAACTTTGACAGACATATTAGAGCTCAATTGTTGATCACCAAATGGTGACATGAGGCTTAACTATCGAGAACTTCCCGTGAAAGCAAAGCATGTCGTTTTACCAAAGTGTGGCATTTTAGGCACTCTTGCTCTAGTCTCTAAGTCGTAGTATGGAACGGTTTTTACCAAGTAAGGGCAACAAGAGATAATTAAACAATAAGGATACCTATGATGAATATGATTAAAGGATGTCTAGTAGCACTGAAGAATGGGGAGATATTTTTTACGTTGATTACGGCATCTCTTTTCCTAACAGCTGCATGCAGTCTGTGACGTCACTTGAGGCTGAGCTGTTGTTGGAGTCAAACCAAACTAAGTTCTACTGCCGTTTCGCATATTTGCTTTACCTTTTTTTTGTAAATGCTGAATAAAATTATGAAACCTATTAAATACCTAAATGGAGATTCTTTGTCTAGCTTGTCTACATTCTCCTTAATTTTGTAATTCTTATGTCTGGAAGCTACTGGAGTGCCATGTTTTGAAATTTCTGTTAGCCTAGCCAGACAGTACGACAGTGTTTTTAAATCATAGAGCCTACTTTTTTGTGGGTCGGTGTTATATCAGATTAACATACTATTTGGATTTCGCAAAAAAAATAATTGAAATGCATTTAGTATATACTCGGAAGCAGGTTTATAAAAAAAATGAACTATACAAAAATAAGTAGAATTCTAATTAAATATTGCTTTTTAAATAAACACTGAAGGCTTCTCTTTGTCTAGCCAATTATTGTTAACAAGACTTGTCTTTGAGGAAATAACGGCTTTCAAAAATTGGAGCCATTTTCAAGAAATTGAAAGGTTGTGAGGTCAGGTAAATCGTAGTTCCAAGCCTTGAAGTCGCTCAATATTTCTGGACAGTACTAAAACTAGAAATGCCAAGAATTTTATATACCAAATGGCAAGAAGAATCGACCAATTATAACAAGGGCAGGTACTTATTTGAACTAATATCAGCGACTGAATAGAATGCTGTTATATCAAGCTAGAGAGCTTAAGAGAGCCCCTGAGCAGTCACGGTAACTTGGGTGTGCATCTGCGTATCGGTAGAGGCGGTCCAATGTGTCCGATTTGCAATATAATAGACACCTCTGCTCACAGCATTTTGAACTGCATAAATTTCACAAATCAAAGAAGTCAAACCAGTAATATGTTGGGCACCTTACCAAACACCGTGTCACAAGTAATATTAGACTTGGCAAATAATGTTAACCTACTGAAATACTTAGTGGCAGGGGAGGCCTGAGTATTTTGATGGCCTAGCTAGTACATAATGATATAGACTAAAAAAATTTTAGAATATAAACTGTTATTTTCTAACATATGTTATTAAAATTAAAGTATGTTACTTTTGCGTTTTGATAATAAGTAGTTCTTCATTTCGATAGTAGTATTATGCTTTGCAACATGGTGACACTGTATACGCTGGGGATACAGGGTTAAAGCACAGCATAATCAACATATGCTGTGGTTAAAGATTTAGGCCATTGTTAAAAACTTCTATAATAACAGAAACGTTGGGACCTCTTCCCTTGAAATGTGCGTAATATTGGGTAATTGATAAGCAAATTTTGTATAGTGTTAAGTTTATAATGATCTTTGCAATTGTTCAAAAACTTTTATGTTCTTTTTTCCCATAAAATGTAAGAATTTTATGGTGTTATTTTTATAAGTAATGATCTACTGAAGCATACTATCCTAACCTATCTACCCTATACTGGACGATAGATGATCAGGGTCGCTGATTCTGGGGGTGGCGCCAAGTAGGCGTTGCATGCCGGGAAGGGGCCTCTTTTTAGGTAACTTAAAAAGGAGGAAGCGTTCAATTCGACATTTTTTTTTATTTTTTATTTCAACAACACACCACAAGGGCTTACAGCCTAAATACTATTGTACCGTGGGTGTTGACAAGGAGGAAAGAGGCAACTTGTTAATTCTGGACTTGAAGGTTTGGAGGTTCGGATGAGAAGGAAAAATATGCGCCGGCAAGGCATTCCACAACTTGGAAGTCCTCGGGACAAAAGAGCGGGCATAACAAGATGTTCTATGTCTGGTGACCTGGACAGTAAAAGGGTGCATTCGCTCTGTTCCCCTGGTAGATCTGTTGGGGACAGCAGGTGGAGGAACTATGGAAGAAAGGTCCTCTGAGCACTGCCCGTGCAGATATCTATAAAATAGAGAGAGAGAGAGAGAGAGAGGTCACCAACGGCACGTCGGTTGGCAAGGTATGGCAGCCTTTGGGTGAGGGTAGGTTCACTGATGAGACGTATAGCTCTCTTCTGAATGGAGTCCAGGATAGCAAGTGTAGAAGCAGCAGCGGTACCCCAGATGTGGGAGCAGTATTCGAGGTTTGGCCTTATTTGTGAAGTATATAAGGTATAGAGATTAGCTGGTAAAAAGTATTTGCGAGCCCGGAAGAGGAAACCTAATTTCTTAGCAGCCGCTTCTGCAATTGATGTGACATGTTGGTGCCAATTGAGATTTCGATCCACAGAAATGCCAAGAAGTGAAAAGGACTCATTACTGTGAATAACTTGGTTGTTCATTGTGTTGTTCAGGTATGGTTTTTTTGGTGTATGTTGTATGTACCCATTGTTCAAAACGCCTTGACCGATCTAGTTTCGATTTCGTCCAATAAGTTTCTTCAAATAACAAACTAATAAAAAAAATAATTGGGACGCAGCAAGTGCGTTATGGTAGCGAATTTTCATTAAATTCTTGAAATTTGAATAACTCAAATCGTTATAAGCCCAGAAAGTTGAAATTTGGCGTGTGGTAAGGCCTATACTGGGGCAACATATCTATCACATTTCATCAAAACTACTTTGTTATTTTTTGAGGGAATTTTTCTTTAGAAAAATGATTTTTTTTGGTAGAAAAATCGGTCAGACCGAATTGGCTAACAAAGTCGTCCGCAGTCTTAATAAAATGAAGATATGTGTCAAGTTTCGTTCAAATCAGTTTAGAATTTTTTGAGTTATCGCTTGGACACACACACACACACACACACACACACACACACATCTCGCCATCGATACCTCTCTATTAGCGAATTTTTTTAGAATAAAAATTATCTTATACAAAAATCAGTAAAGGAAGTGCCACCGCACTTTTTTTAATGTAACGGGGCCAAAATAAGGCAGATTGGTTTAGGCGGTTCCAAACGATCAGTGGACAGAAAAATTAAAAACATTATTATTATTATTATTGAACTGAGTTCTTTAGCATTCGCGCATTTGTTTACAATCCATTATGCTATAAAAAACAAGTGTTATATCTTTGTAGATTTCGACAGAAAGCGGAAAAACGTTTTACGATTAAATCACAACATTTCTCAAAAGTTTTATCGCAGTTTTCTACGTCTTCGTTATTCCAATTGCCCAGCATTTAGTATCGTCATTACTGTGAGGCATTAACATTAGAGTATCAATAAATATAAATGTAAATGGTTCGTGAAACACAATTAGAATGAGTTAGATATCGCCGTTATGCAGAGAACTTTAAATGAAAGTTTATAAAAAGTGGGAAGTTTTGCATTGGATGTAAAAAGTTGGTACCTAGCTGTAATATAGTAATTTCGTTAGATCCAATTTACAGCTTCGGTTTCTCAGTTCCCCATACAACTCCAATTAAAGCTACAATGAATTTCTTTAGAAACTGTTCTTGGGATATTTTAACCGAATACCTATTGAATTATAAACTTTGAGAAACTCGAAGGGAAAGAACTGATTGTAATTAGCTTTTTTTATATTTTCATTGAAATTCAAATCCACTTTTCAAATCAAATAGAAATTCGGGAAACGCTACTGCTCTTAATAGTAACAAAATATGTAAAACAAGTTAACTGCGGACAGGAAAATAATTGCAAAAGCGTAAACTTTTCTTTTTGTTTGTATTTTCAGACAGGTACTAGCTTCGTACAAATAAAGATATAAAAGTTAATTTGACACCATAAAACCAATTGAACTAAACTGTAAAAAAGCTTTACTAAATATTTTGTACACATCGTCAGGTAGAAAAAAAAATTAAAAATAGTTATATGCACCCATGTAATGGAAGAAGAAACAATTTGTTCAAAATAAATTGGAGGGTAAAATTGGAGAACGAAAAACTTGGCAAATAATAAACCATGTTTTAACAAATAAATTTAGTAATGAAAATAACAAGAAACCTATTATTTATTAATCTATTGTAACAAAATCTCTGATGAACAAGAAATGGCCGATAGGTTAAATAACTATTTTATGGATCTGAGGTATACGATTGGCCAAGAAGTTGAAAAGGACAAAAACTGGTAAAAGTATACAATTTGATAATCAGGCTGAAGAAAAAAACTACATATCTTAAACCTTGTGATGAGGAAGAAATCCTTAGGATTATAAATGCCCTAAATGATAATAACGCTCATGGGATAGGTAATATTACCACAAGATATTTAAAATGTACTTTAGAATTTACATTACCAACCATTACTAAATAAATTAAAGAAGTGTTAGAAAGTGGTGATTATCCAGAAGCATTAGAGCAGACGCTGGTAATATAGAATCACAAATCAGGGGATTACCATAATCCTAGAAATAAAAGACCTATATCTCTAATTATGATTTATTCAAAAATATTACAAAGAGTCTTGAAGTTTAGAATAGCTAATTTTGTGACCAAATCATTTAAATTTCATTAGCATCAGTTTGGAGTTCAAGAAAGTAGTAGTACACAAATGACAGCTGTTGAAGTCATAGAGTTTATCAATACAAATCTTGACCAGAATAAATATGTGCTGGCAATGTTTTTAGATTTAAAAAAAGCATTTGACACAGTTAATCATAGGATTCTATTAAAGAAACAACAAAAGAAGGCAAACAACTGCCGTGAATAGTAAAAGAAACACCTCAAAAAATGTTTAAAAGCGGGTGTCCCACAGTGGCCTGTACCTAGATCAATTTTGTATTTGTTGTATGTACACAATTCTCATTAGTAAAATTAAAGTCTACATACATTACTTTCGCAGATGACACGGTGCTTTTATATTCGCACGACTCCCAGGAATCATAGGAAAAAATAATCATTGATAAGTTGTATACGTATTATAGGTGATTATTAAGTAATAACTTAAAAATGAACTTAGATAAAACAGTGTACATAATGTTTGCACAAAAGGTAAATACATAAAAGCTATGAATATTAATATAAACAATCAAAAAATTAAACATGTAAATAAACAGAAGTACCTTGGATTATCAATGGACAATAAGTTGAATTTTGGCGAACAGCGTCATCAGAGGATCAATAATTCAGATTTGTTCATCCCCTGATGACGCTACCTTGGTCAGTGCAACGATCGTTAGGTTTTTTAATGTGTTGTGGTGATTTTGGTTCTCCAAGTGTGATTATCAGTGCTCATCACAGGTTCCAATCTTCACTTACACATTTATTAAATGGACAAAACAGCTTCCAGTTATATAGTTTCTAAGATAGCTACTTGACATTGACATAATTTAGGTTAACCTCAAAATCATATGTTATTTTATGTTATTAATTGTAGAACTTGATATATATATATATATATATATATATATATATATATATATATATATATATATATATATATATATATATATATATGGGTCAAAATCAGAGAGGTGAAGATGTCACTTCCGAATAATATTTTAATGCTAAAATTACGTTTAAATATTACAAAGAGATACTCAGATCATACATTTTGTTTGCAATCATCAGCACATTTCTTATTACAGGGACTTTAATTAGTTTAATACTTTTTTCAATATAAAATATACTAGGAACGTCATTTCGGGAACGCGTCCACAAACAACTTTTTATTGTCAAATTTAGTTGAAAACAACATAGAATACAACAAATATTTTAATTTTGGTGTTATACAGATAGGAATTATTCGTATTTATATTCCAAGATGATAATTGCGTTATAATTATTATGATTATTACTTTTTTGAGGTTTCTAATGTTGTCTGACAAACAAAAGATCATTTCGTGAACGCGCCCATTGTTTGACCAAGTAATCGTATCTATTTGCACTAGGTGGAGCTAGTGAGCAGGCATGTGACAGTTCATCAACAACGAAGTCGGTGTTTTTGTGTTTTATGTATTAAATAATAATTTTTTTCTGGTAAGTGCCTATGAATTCACCATATTTGCAGCGTACCTGAATTACTTATCATTACGAGAACGCTATTTTTTATTTTAGTTGCAGTTAAAGTGTGTAATTTTAACGATATTCTAATAAATGTTTTGGCTCCTTATTCATAACCTCAAAAACCGGCTACCAAGAAGGTGTCGTTTTATAGTAAAGAGAAACTTTCTGTCGAACTATCATTTCGGGAACGGTCATTTCGGGAACGTTCTCGACCTATGACGAACGTTCCCAGAATGATGAATTTATGATCAGAATGATATTCGATAGTTAAAATTATGAAGCCTATTTGGTTTTATTATTTTCAGTTAATTTTCTTGTTATTTTCAGCGACAACATGGAGGAAGATAAAAATAAAAAGAAAAAAAATTCCAAAAAGCAGATAAATAAAAATAGTACAGCTTATTTGAGATAGCGTGAAAAGTCTAACGCTAGGAAGCGCAAGTTCTTAGATAAAATGACTCCCGAACAAAGAGAATTAAAAAGGAAAAAAGACAGAGAATATTACCAAAGAAAAAAATCTGAAAAAAAAACTAAAGCCATAAGTGAAATGACTGAAAGGGAGAAAAGACAACAGAGAAAAGTGTGGAAGAGAAATTCACAGAAATATAGAGAGAAAAGAAGGTACCTGGCAAACATTTTAAACAATAGCCCTCCAGAAAGTGACAACGAAAGCGAAAATAATCCTGCTGTTTGTGCGTTACGAAAAAGTGTAGGTAGAAAAACTGTAAAAAAAATAGATCTAAAGCGTGCAGAACAATAAAAAAAAACAAAAATCTCAAATATGCGCTCTGCAACGGAAGGTAGATAGTCTGCGAAAAAAACTTGCAAGAAATAAGCGGCATGCGGAAAGAGAAGCGACGAAAAACATAGATTCACCTAACAAAAAGGTTAACGAATTGATAAAAGACTGTTGCGTTACTCCTGAAGTAAAAAAGAAATTATTGTTTGGCAAGGTTTTAGCATCTCAACTAACACAGAACTCTGAGAAGTTAGCCAAAAATTCTAAAGTAAGGGAGGTTTTTCAAAAATGTGTGAGTGGCAGTCAAATTAAGAAATATCGCCTAAATACAGTAGCCCGAACATTTTTGCCGAAGAACAAGGACAACAGAAACATCTTAGTATCTGACAAAAAGCCTTCTACATTCGTCATCAGTAAAAATATTCGTGAGAAAATTCATTCGTTTTTTGAACAAGACGACGTAAGTAGAATGTGTCCCGGTAAAAAAGACTGTGCCAAAGGAGGAAAGCAGAAGCGTTTACTTCTAGAAAGTGTCAAGAATTTACATGCAAAATTTGTTGCGGAAACGGCGATTAAATTATCATACGCCACTCTTTTACGAGAAAAGCCGTATTGGGTGGTGCCTCCCAAACGAAAGGATCGCGACACCTGTTTGTGCGTAAAACATGAAAATTTTGAATTCAAACTAAACAAACTTAATAAATTGGGTGAACTGGAACATAAATCCACATCAGCATTGATTAAAGCATACAGCTGTGATGATACCTCATATGATTGTATGTTTGGTACTTGTTTGGCTTGTGGCAAAATTGAATTGAACCCCGGCAGCGATGAGGATACCGTCAATTATTATCAGTGGCAAGCGACACATGAAGACAGAATAATAAAAGGCGAGAAGAAAGTTGTAAATATCACTAAAAAAGTGACTGTTACAAGTTCAGTAAAAGATCTAAAAAAATCACTAGCTGAAGATATTTCTGATCTGAAAAGACATGTTTATGGAATGAACGAAAACTTTAAGGCAAAGCGAGAAGTCCAAGAAGCTTTAGATCAGACACAGATTATGTTACAAATAGATTTTGCTGAAAATTATATGACTAAATATGCGAAAGAAATACAGTCTACACACTTTGGAGCATCAAAAGGCCAACTGACCATCCACACAGGCGTCTTTTACTGGAAAAATAATGATTCGACACAGACTGGTACATTTTCAACTGTAAGCAATAATCTAGACCATCAGGCTCATGCTGTTTGGGGTCACTTAAAGCCAATTATGCAGAACATTTCAAGTACAAGAGAGGGTGTCCGAACTCTCCATATTTTTTCAGACGGTCCTACCTCACAATATAGAAACCGCACAAACATATATTTATGGATAAAAACTCTGATTGACCACTTTCCACAAATAACATCGGCAACTTGGAATTACAGCGAACCTGGACACGGTAAAGGGCCCATGGACGGCGTAGGTGGCGTATTAAAGAAAAGAGCTGATGATTTCGTTTTGAAAGGACAAGATGTCCAAACAGCTGCGGATTTTATTAGCTTATTTGAGAAATCAACGGTTTTAGTCCAGGAAGTTACCAACAATGAAATCATGACTGTGAAGAACTCAGTCCCTGAAAAATTGGATGCCATATCCATGCCATATAATGAATGTAACTAAAATAGCTTGGCAAAAATCATCAGATGTATCAATATCCCTGTATCAACATGTCAAATTGCTGAAGACAATACAATTGGAGATTGTTACGAATACTGGTCGTAATAAATAACCCGACGTTCTTTTCGACAGGGAAATAACTCAGGAGCTACGTTCTTTCAAATCCCATAGAGGAAGCATTTACCATGATGTGTATGACTCAAGCAGTTCAGATGACGAAGATACGCAAATGCTTTCAAACAGACTTCATGACAATCATGCTGGTACATCCTTTGTCCAAGATAAAGAAAATTTACATCCAAATTCAATTGTGTCTAAGACATGTTTACTCATAAACGTACCGACCATTAAAAAAAAGTTACATATAGATACGCTGCGACTGCCTGCTCTGCAGTTGATGATGATGGTGAAGTAAAAGTTACCTTTTTACGTTGCCAACGTGATTCTGCACAAATAT
The DNA here is from genome assembly GCA_964006375.1 of Tillus elongatus. NCBI lineage: Eukaryota > Metazoa > Arthropoda > Insecta > Coleoptera > Cleridae > Tillus > Tillus elongatus. The sequence goes on along the minus strand of OZ023267.1, from coordinate 61,900,874 downwards.
TTAAAATAGATCATAAAGACGTTTCTTATATTGCTTTTGACCAAATAGTGAAAATACTTCCGACACCTCAATTGCAGAAAAAAGCTAGTCGTGATTTTTATTGTTTTCAAGAAGACATTGATATTTTTGAGAAGTGAACATTGTGATTATTTTTGTTACCTTCAATAATTAGTTATCTAATAATTTTGTTGGTTTATCGTACATGTTTATAAAGCCGTAATACCATATATCTAAAAGTGACATAGTTTATTAAATTGTAAGTGTTAAAGTTTGACACATACCTAATACCCTAATTTTGTAAGACTTTTGTGTAACTGATGTTAGTTGATTTCTGAGAATTTCTATTTAAAGTGCAAATGGCCTTTCTTAGTTCTACAATAAAAATTTATTTCATTTAATTGGAGTTTGTATTCTATGTGCACTTGCATTATAGCCTTCAATCTTTTTTTATCACAATTGTTATTCAGGGAACGAGTTCGTCATTTCGGGAACATCCCCGTCATTTACGGGAACGTTTAGAAAAGTCAAATAATTCCGTATTCATACAAATATCGACACATTAATCTATAGAAAAAATTGAATATTTAATCACGTTATAACATGCACTTCAAACTTAATGGTTAAGCCACTTATCATAAAAATGAAACCAAAGTTACATCTTAGAATTGACAAGAAGCAAGGATGAAGGGGATTGACTGGGCAAAAATCCATATGAGCTTTCTCTTTATGTTTTATTTCTCTTTTTTATAATTAATAGTTTTATATTTAATAATTTTACGTAACAATTATATGATTAAATTGCGTATATATATTTTTATAAAATTCTAAAAACCGTTCCCGAAATGACGAAATATCTTACCCTTTAACATAAACTAATGCGAAAACTATATACAAAATAACTTTTTTGCCTGGCCATTTTCAAAATAATCTAAGGACATACGGTGTTTATTTATGAAATAAAAATAAATATCAAAACCTAAGATCATATTTTGAAAATTTGGTTTTCTGAAAATGCTCACCTCTCTGATTTTGACCCATATATATATATATATATATATATATATATATATATATATATATATATATATATATATATATATATATATATATATATATATATATATTCCATCGATATTAACTCCTTTTTGTTCCTACGTAAGATTGTGTACTGCAAGGGTGAACAGTTTCAGCAAAATAGTTTTGCCCTATCTGACTCCCCTTTTGACTGATATCTTTTCAGTGCCTAACTTTTCTTCGACTTTGACGTAGTAAGTGGCGTATTCCTAAATGTTGCTGATGCGATTTGAATAACTTAAGTCAATTTTTGCAGTGCCAAAACTGTCCAGACCCCCACAAGTCAAAAGCTTGTGATTATCGACGAACGCCAGATGGAGTGGGACGTTGTATTCCGTCCATTTCTCGATAAGTGTGAGCATTGCCTGGTTGTGATCGACTAGGAATTATATATATATATATATATATATATATATATATATATATATATATATATATATATATATATATATATATATAGTTAATTTTTGCAATAAGCAAAAGCTTTTCTTTAGTCCGTTCTCGTCCACTTTTTCACTGGTGTCTATTCTGAGTACTCAAGATCCCATTTCTGTCGGCTTGCCTCTGAATGTCTTCCCTCCATCTTGTATAGTGAGTCCCGACACTCCGCCTAGTTTTCTTTGGTCACCACTGCATTATCGCCTTCTTCCACTTGATGTTATGTCTGGCGACGTATCTTGCCCAGCGCCATTTATAATTGGGACATGTTCTATGATATCGACGACTCCCATGCCTCCCTTATGGCCTTGTTCCCGACTTAGTTTCTCAACCTGATCTCAGCATTGCTCTCTGGCAAAACCGTAGACGGTCTGTTCTGTTTTGTGTTAGAGTTACAGTCTCAAGGCTCTAGGTAATTACGGGTAATATGTAGGAGTCGAAGACCTTCCGCATAAAATTGATGGAGATGTCCGGTTTTCCGAGGAGATTACCAAGCTTTCCAAATGCCGCCCACGTCAACCAACTCGCGTGCTGTTTTTTGTCACGGTTGATGTTATGATCGAGGTACACGTAATTTTCATCCACTTCAAGCGTGTGGTTGTCAAGTGTAATCTGGATGTTGTCTTGATTTATGACCTTCGCCTTCTGGAGGCCCATCCACACCATACTGTCTCCGAAACTTCCTACAGTTCTTTGGGCATCACTCAGAGCTCGTCGTTATCGGTGTTCATTAAGACGTGTCACCAGCGAAGTGCAGGTGGCCCAGGAACCTTCCATCGATATTAACTCCTTTTTGTTCCTATGTAAGATTGTGTACTGCAAGGGTGAACAGTTTCAGCAAAATAGTTTTGCCCTATCTGACTCCCCTTTTGACTGATATCTTTTCAGTGCCTAACTTTTCTTCGACTTTGACGTAGTAAGTGGCGTATTCCTAAATGTTGCTGATGCGATTTGAATAACTTAAGTCAATTTTTGCAGTGCCAAAACTGTCCAGACCCCCACAAGTCAAAAGCTTGTGATTATCGACGAACGCCAGATGGAGTGGGACGTTGTATTCCGTCCATTTCTCGATAAGTGTGAGCATTGCCTGGTTGTGATCGACTAGGAATTATGCATTATTTCCTAAATCTAGCTTGCTCTACATGTTATATATGGTCATTTAGTAAATATTTAAACCTGTGATGAGCACTAGTAATAGGTCCTCCAAAGTGTGCTTACTTGGGCATTTATCTGAAATTCTATTGTCAGAAAAATACATCCCGTGTTAGGAATTAACAGGCAAGTTTTTCTCAACTGTTTAAATTTGCTACCACGTCTCCTTTCAGGTCAATACACTTTTCCCAACGTTTCTTCCATTTCGTTAATCCCTCCAAAAATACGATTTCTCAAACTCTTCAAAATACGCTTCTGTCTTAGCGATAACCTCCCCGTTTGAGCTTAATTTTATCCCCACCCCCTCAGTCATGTTTTCTTGTTCTCAAACAGAAAGAAGTCGCAGGGAGTCGGGTCTGGTGAGTACGCTGGGTGCAGCAGCAATTCGTAGCGCAGTTCATCTAATTTGGCCGCGACACTTCCCTATGAATGTGCTGGTGCGATATCGTGGTGAAACAGCATATTTTTCTTAGCCGAATGGGGCCATGTCTCGTTCAATTTCTTATCAAATTGGCCCAATAATTCACTGTAATACTGCCTTGCGATTGTCATTCCTTTCTGAAAAAAGTTCACGGGGATTATTTCCTTTGAATTAACAAAAATCGTGGCCATGACCTTTCCGGCCAATGGGACCGTGCTTGTCTTTTTTCTGGCCAGATTTACCCGGAAAAATCCATTGTTTTGACTGTTGTTTAGTCTCTAGCGTATCACAATGTATCCAGGTTTCATCAACGCTGACGACTCGACGCAAAAACTCCTGCGGATTTCGCTCAAATAGTCCCAAACACAATTATACATTGACAGCCGTATTCTCTTGTTGGCCACCGTGAGAAATTGCGGCACCCATGGAGCCAATACCTTTCTCATACTTAACGTAAGTATTATGGAAAATACTGATTGCCTTTCCGTATGACACGCCTACAGCCTCTGATACTTCGCGCACTTTAGTTTGGCGATCACCAAGACCCATGCCGTGAACCTTTTTTCGGTAACGACGTCTGCCGTGCGGCAAAACAGATGCACAACCACGCTTAAATTCGTTGAAACAATATCTCACGGTTGGCATATATGGTGAAGGGGTCCCATAGAGAGCGTTCTACTTCGCGTTTATTACTTCGCATGTTTTTCCATCCAATAATAAAAAGAGAATTACGGATCGATATTGCGTTTTATTGAGAAACATGAAACACGTGCGACACAACTGGCTGCCAAATAAAAACGAATCAATGAATCAGTCTGAAATTTAGCATTGTGTCGTTTGACATATGACAGTACACTACGGTAATGGCGAGTTACCCCAGCAAGGGTACCTGTCTTCAAACATGGATACTTATTGATCGACCCTCCTACAATGTAGAATCTTTACGCCTATGAGTGGTATGTTCTGGATGACAGTTTGCTTCATTATAATAATTAATCCGTGACCTTGTATTGGAACTTTAATTTTGGTATGTACCAAAGTGCTTTCAAGGGCAACATGTATACCAAATTTCACTATTGCGGGAGATACATTTCTTTTTGGAGAGACCTTAATTGTTTCGTTTATTTGGGCTTTGAAAGATTATAATGAATCTTCGTTGCCATACTGCACTTGCTGCGCCTAGAATTTTTTATTCATATAGTCTCTGCGTTCGTGTTGTAAATCCATTAGGCCAATTATATGTATCTATTTATAGTTTATCACCTTTGTGTGGTGTATTCCAAACAATGAATATGATTTTTATGTTAACCACGTAACGCTGACAAGTCAATTGATGAATCATTATGTCGGGGTGTTGAAGATTTGTATCTGGAAATAACAAAATGACCTCTCTTGAATAAATAATACGGGCGGGGTAATTTGCATTTACCACGAATCAAAGGTAAAATGCATTTCTTAAAGGATGTGGTTTTTGCGTTCAGAATAGTATTATTAACGATCAGCGGGGGCGAATAATGATAACATCTAGAAAGTTCAACACATCATTTCGTAATGTTGTTCACTACACCTTTACAGTCGTTTGTCGTAATTATCTTTTAAATGACTGTGTTTGGTTACCGCATAAAAGAATGAGAATTCCCATTAGTGACTTATTATTTTTTATGCATAATGATTACACGTACCGCATGTTTATTGGTTTTATAAGTTAGCTAAGTTAGTTCATCATCATCATAATTTCTCCTTTTTGTTACAACCATGACCCTTTACTATTCAACAGTTCTTTTCAGTTCCTTGTCGCTTCCGAAATTGGGCTGGGTCTTCCATAATCTTTTCTTTTGGTCAGTCTTTTTCCTTTTTAGTGAATTTTTGTAGACAAAAATGACTAATGAGTAGATAGCGACTTTTGAATTGTGAATAAATTTCTTTACATGAGCGCGAACTAGGCCCTCTAGAATACGTACCCGGTGTCAATTTTAATTTATAATATTGTAAGAATAATGGGCTGATTTCAATCAAATTTAGTGAGTACCTTCCTTTTGCAAGTGGCTGGGATAACTTCGTTATTCAGAAAAATCGGACCAGTTTTTCCTTGAAAATTTTGGGTTTTCCTTCGGAACATTTATGTATTTTCGAAAATATAGCTATGCCAACCAGATGTGGTACGCAAGTTTCTACTATAAAACGTATCCTACATACCAAAATTAAGATTTCTAAGTTAAAAGAAGAAAAAAATTGCACGGTGGCCAGAGAAACGCACGAGACCAGAACATTTCGTGTAGTTAACAAAATCTATTGAATATTAAACAAAGGTAAGTTTCTTGTCGCAAAGAGGTCAAGTACCCACCAGAACAATAATTTGATAATTTTTGTGGTCGTCAAAGTCGCGATTTAAAACGTCAAAATTGGCGATTTTTAAACAAAGATAATCTATCAATCGAATGCGGGTTATCTGGAAGAAATGTGTTTGCAAAGCCTTCAGTTTCTGCTTCAACTTCCATTGTCTTGCATGTTACTAAAATATTATCAGAAAGTTCAATTCAAATAGATCCTTTGTCTGCTGCTTTGGTAGCAGTCTAAGTTATAGTGATTTAACAGTCTATCATTTTTGGCGATTTTTCGTAAAAAAAATCGCTAGCGATTAATCGATATCGCGACAAAGGTACATTCATGAAATTTGGTAGACATGTTGCCCAAATAGACATTTTACTATATACTCAAATTAAATAATCACAAATTGGTTACTGTAAAATCGGTGGCATAAAATGCAAATTCGCCACCATAACTCACTTGCTGCGTCTGGCCTTGTCAAGTAAGCTTTCATATATTTCCTCAACTGAAAAAAACTTGAAAGATCTTATTTTCCACGAACGAAGAGGTGATGAAAGCTCTGAGGACCTGATTTTAAGAGCAAAGGAACATTTTTTGAAGAGTCTAGAAGGGGTTTAAGTTTGCTGTCCCTGATGTATTGATGTATTTAGTTAGGTTATAAATTTTGTTTGTCTTTGGAATAAAACTTGTTTGATTTTTATCACATTTTCATCATAGAAAATCTGCATTTTGCTGATATCTCGAAAAACGATAGCTTCTTTATTATAAATAATATCAGAATCCCCATTACAGTTGTTCAAGGACCATATTGCCTGCTTTCGTCTGCTTTCATTGCTGTTTTTGTAAAAGGATGAATGAGATTTCCCGTTGCCTGCCGAAAAATTCACTAATAAGGAGATCTCTCTCTCTCTCTCTCTCTCTCTCTATATATATATATATATATATATATATATATATATATATATATATATATATATATATATATATATATATATATATATATATATATATATCGTACCAATACTAAAAAATAATGGGCCGATTTTGATAGGATTTGGTAGGTACCTTCTCTTTGTAAGTGGCTTGGATAAGTTGGTTAGTCAGGAAAATATGAATGAAAATTTGAGTTTTCTTTTGGTAAATTTTTGTATCCAAAAATCACAAAACTACGTCAACCAAATTTGGTTGTTAACTTTACACTATAAAACTTACACTACATGCCGAAATTCCGATCTCCAAGAAACCAAAAAAAATATCAGTATTCAAAGAACAAAATTATAGGTGACCAGAAAAAGGCACAAGACCAAAATATTTTGTGTCGATAATAAAATCTGTTGTATACTACAAAGATTAAGTTTTCTTGGCGCAAAAAGTTCAGGAAATAGCAGAAAACTTACTTTGAACTTGTTATAGTTTTTCTTCTTAGAACGTCACAGTTGATTTGAAACGTAAAAATTTGCAATTTTTAGACGAAGAACCTGAAACTAATACGGGTTATGTAGAAGAAACGTCATGATAAAAGGGTTTTAAAAAGCCTTAAGTTACAGCTTCCGCCATCATTGTCCTTCATTTTGAAATTAAAATACTTGCAGAAAATTTATTTGAAATAGATCATTTTCCTGATGCTGTGGCAGTAGTTTCAATCATAGTGTTTGTGGTTTAATAGTCTATCATTTTTGGCGAATTTTCGTAAAAACAATTCGTCATTGAGAAGACCACGACTTTTGAATTTTGAAAATGATTCTTCAATGAGCGCGAACTAGGCCCGCTAGAATAATTATCTGGGGTAAATGTCAGTTTTTGCATGTTTACATATACGCAGGGTGGCGCATTTCTACGGCAAAGCCCAATATATCCGTTATTATTCAAGATACGGCAAAATATTATATAAGTTAATTATAGGGGTTTTGAGTTGCATCTTATAAAGTTTTGTTGACAATCACAGGCTGGCCCATAAGTTATTGGTGATACAATTTAATTACAGATTAGGTGTATAATTTTAATTTTATGTATTTTTTCAGCAAATTTTCTTATAAAAGGTTATTGTCAAAAATATTTGCGAATTCAAGTGAATTTTTTTCGAATTTTCATGAAAAAAACTTTTTTAGCGAATTTTCCTGTAACATTTTTTTTTAATTTTCTTAAAATGCTTCTTATGTAATTTTTTTGTAAGATTACTAGCCTGTCTGTCAAAAATGTGTGTTTTCGTGAACCAAATTATTGTTTGAAAAGGTTCATGTCAACATTTTCTTTTATTTGTCAGAAAGCTTTCTGTAAATAATTATATTTAGGCTGGTGTAGTTTTTGTGTAAATTGCTTGGATAGGTTCGTTGGCCAGGAAGTCAGACCAGTTTTTTGGGAAACATCTTAAGTTTATGTACGGAAAATTTATGTACTTTTTCAAACAAAAAGTTAGTTTGACGAAATAGGGTACATTGTTTCTACTATAAAGTTTATACTATCTACTAAATTTGATGTACTTTTAAAAAACATATTAGCATTAAGCACAGTTCCATAAAAATTCGCTACCATAACGCACTTGCTGCGCCCAGACTTTTTATATGTCTAGCTGTCGTATTACAACCCGCCAACCTCCGTGTCAAAATTATAAAGGCTAATGCCTTACCGAATTAAGCCATGGCCGGCTGTAAATAAAATATTGAGCGTTCTGTGGTGAAGGTACAGATATAATATTAACTATTAAAATGTAACATGTTCTGCACCTGAATAAATAAATTTGTAAATGTGATGTGCTCGTCCGAAGTAATAAATATGTTTTATTAAAATTGAATAAAAACTAATAGTAAAATATTGTGTACTAAAAATACTATTTATAGAGGTAAATCATGGCGAGTGTTCATAAATAAGCTTGATAAAATTATATTGTTTATATAGATAACTAAAATTTATAATATTTCATTTTCACTTGATATGAAAATTCAAACAGTGTTTTATGTTGTATTGTTAAAAATACCGAGTTCATTTTCAGTATTTTGTATTTACCAGGCATCAGCTTCTTTTGTTATACACACAGCTCATGGTATTGTGCGCCCATTATGCATCACTATAGAGACCTTGAAACACGGCGCGTAATATGGAGAGCTCCTGGCTCCTCGACTGGCGTTCCACGCGACGTGTACCCGGGGTGACTTGTGGTGGTTCGCGGAGCATGGTTCACGAGCTTAGGATCCAGCAGAGTGTGGGTAAGGTTGTGCAACCTCAAAGTATAGTGAATCTTTTCACAAATAAACATATATTTAGAACTGAACTGATCTTTTGTTCCGTGGTCTTCCTTGCGTGTCTGAAGTGGCTCGGCCAAACTGTACCCATGTTAATCGTAATATTAAAAAGTAAGAAAAAATACGAAAAAGACAAGGAAAATACATTCAAAAAATAGTAATGCAAATTAAATAACAACTTCCGCATAGCTGTGATAATCTACTCTCCTCCGAAAGACAATGAAATGAATTTAGAGTCCACGACTTGACGACAAAGAAAATATTCCCATTCATGTACCCATAAACTTCTGAAACGTTATATTACTCGAGTTTTAACGAAAAAAAATGTAAATTTTCACCAAATCACCCATCATTTATTCTCTACCAATTGAAACGATCTTACCCAAAAATAATTCCAAGCGTTTCTTTGTCGGGTGCTAACTCTTTACCAAATTTAAAGAAGATATCTCAATTCGTTCGAAAGTTGTTGCGCCTAGTAACAGACAGACTTACAGACCGACAGACCGACCGACAGACAAACAATCTGCGTTCCAGAATCAAGTTGTCTATATGCTTTGAGACTTTTTACGCCGTTAAAAAAATTGTCAACGATATTCCACAAATTCAACCCCTAATTTCATTTCAGCACAAAATACTAGATGTTTGATGAACTTGAAAGTTTTTTAATAAACAAACCCTAACACACTAAGTGAGTGGTAAGACACGAAGCCTAGTCGTGGACGGCCTGCTGGGGAGGCTCTCGGGAGGGGGGTATGAGGTACAGGGCTATGCGGACGACATTGTCATCATAGTCCGACGAAAGGTCACACAGGCAGTGTGGGAGCGTATGCAGACTGCACTGAAAGTGGTGGAAGGGTGGACGGTTGATCAAGGGCTCGGGGTGAGCCCCGAGAAAGCAACCGTCGTGCCGTTTACGAGGAGGAGGAAGTGTGAAAGCCACAGAACTCTCACTCTATACGGTAGGAGCGTTCCAATGGCCAGGGAGGTAAAATATCTTGGGGTCGTATTGGACTCTAAGCTAACCTGGAATGGTCACATTGGAAAAATACTGCGTAAGGCAGTCATGACCTTAGCCGTCACTAGGCGGCTATATGGAAAAACGTGGGGACTAAGACCTAGTATGGCCCACTGGCTGTACACAAGGGTGGTCAGACCATCGTTAACATATGCGGCACTGGTCTGGGGTGACACAATCCAGTGCCAAACAAAAACTAGGCAAGATCCAAAGGATGGCTTGCCTAGGCATCACAGGGGCCATGTCTTCAACCCCAACAGCCGCCATGGAGGTGTTGCTGGATCTACCCCCCCTACACTTCGTTATTATGGGAGAGGCCAGGCTAGGACTATACAGACTAGCCTGCAATGGTAGACTGAAGATCAACCCAGGCTTCAGGGGCCACTGCAAAATTCAGGAGATCGTGAAGGAACCCATGCTTGAAATGAGGTCAGACTTCGCGAGCCCGCGAATGTGCAGGGAAAACAACTTCACAGTGGAAATCCCTGATCGCGGGGCATGGCGGGAGGAGACACCGGGCATACCACGGGACGCGCTCGTCTGGTGCACGGACGGATCTGGCGGGGAGCGTGGGACGGGGGCAGGTGTTTACTCGGAAGGACCGAGGGTAAGTCACAGTATTTCCCTCGGAGCCCATGCAACGGTGTTTCAGGCCGAGATGTACGCCATCCTGCACTGTGTGCGGGAGAACAAGAGGAGGGGCTACACCAACAAGCGGATCCTCATAGCCACAGACAGCCAGGCAGCCCTTAAGGCACTAAGTAGCCCACGGGTAAATTCCTGGCTGGTGAGTGAGTGCCGAGACGAGACGAGCGACCTGGCTGGGCAGAATGAGGTGACCCTCATCTGGGTGCCGGGTCACTCGGGGGTCAAAGGCAATGAAGAAGCTGACAGTCTCGCAAAGAGGGGGTCAGCAGAACCATTTATGGGACCAGAACCGGCTCTGGGCGTGTCAAAGAGCACTGCCAGGGGAGCCATTAAGTCCTGGGTCAGAAACCAACACAAGGTGTACTGGGCGGACTGTCCAGGGCTCAGACATGGGAAGTCAATAATTGACGGACCCAGTTCAAAGAGAGCTGTGGAGCTGCTAAACCTTAGCAGAGGACAGCTCAGAAACACAACAGGTCTCTTGACGGGACACATGGCCGTCAAGAAACACCTACATAAAATGGGGCGGTTCGAAGGGGACCTCGCATGCAGACTCTGCGGCGAGGGGGAGGAATCAGCCCAGCACATCTTGTGCGAGTGTATAGCTCTGGACCGGAAAAGACAACTGATCTACGGTCACTCTAGACCGGAGACAGAGCAATATAAAACTTCACCCTACCAATCGCTGTGCAGACTAGTTCAAGGCACAGTGATTTTGGAATGGGTGGAGTAAGACTAGGGGTATGCACAATCAACCAAGGGTTGCGGTGCTATCGGGGCGGCAAGGCCGCGGACGAGCCCTGAGGGAACAAAAAAAAAAAAAAAAAAAAAGACACGAAGCAAACAAACTTTTAACCTGAAAGAGAAACCCAAGCTTCTTTGCTGCTGCTTTAGCAATATTGGAAACATGTAAGTGCAACAAAGATCCTTTGCAACAGTTATACCCAATGCAAAGATTGTGGCTTTTTGGGCAGTATTTGGCCAGCCATCTAAACGTCTGGGCCGTGCAGGTCACTCTTTTCTGAGAAGACGCAATTGTGTGGTTTTAAGACATTGAACATAACCAGATTTGCAGTGCCCCAGTTGAGAATTTTAGACATCATTTAGAGAGTTGGTTACTCCAATTCTCATTGATAAGATGCTAAAAGCAGATATTGGCGAGTTGATGAGAACGTGCTGTGAGGAGTATTATCGTCAACGAAGCTGTGGTCGGAGTGTTGATTATATTGTCAGAAGATATGAGTTTTGATGAAAGCCATATTGGCGATTACTTAAAATGTTTGATTTTTTACGTATTTCATAAGCTATATATTAATCACTTTTGATCAAACTGGCACAATAGAAATTGGAAATGGGCATGTTTTCTCTACACATTGGGCGAGTTTACCAGGCGCCAGTTGCCAGCATCTGCATTGTTATGTCAATAATGCAGCTGCTGGGGCCTGGTGAATTCGCGCATTGACTGGAAGGAAACAATCAGAAAGTGCGAATGGGCGACCGGATGGCGAATAACAATAATAATAGTAAAAGCACAATCTAAATTCTGTTAACGCGCAATTTGACAACGTCGGTGCTTCCTGAAAATACCCACTCGTTATTTTTTCGGTGTAGTAGTCCATGATATAATGGGGAAGTTTACTAGGCGCCAGTGCTGCCAGCAGCTCTATTGTTATGTCAAAAAATGGTGACGTTTATCAACATTTTTAACATAACAACGGAGCTGCTCGCAGCTTCTACCTCCTGGTGAACCCGCCCAATGACTTACAAGAGATAATACTGCGCTAATGCCCCACTCTTTCTATGACGTCTTAAGCTAGATTCATACACTTGTGAAATCGCAGCGAAACCTATCCCCATTGGATTATCTCAAATAATATCGTAATAAGGACCAATAGGAATCAATTTCGCAATTTGCTTTTCCCAAGTGTGTGAACTAAGCTTAATAAGTCTAACTGCGCTCACTTGAAACAAGGTTATAATAGAAATTGGAGAATAGTTCCTCACATGAGATTTGTTTCTTTGTTTAGGGACAGGCTGAAATCGAGCCTGCCCCTCTGATTTTGCCCAAAAACTTTATTGCTGCACGACAATTGCCAAGTTAGAACGGTTGACGCGCGAATGGTGTAAACACCGCAGCCAAAATACCAACATCACTCACACGAAAGGTTGTCATAGTTCAGAAAAAAACAACTGCGAGGGCTTATTCAGTTGCGAAACCTACCTTACAGCCCAGAACTAGCTCTATTGGACTATTACCCTTTTCCTAAGCTAAAGAAAAGCTTGCGTGGATGTATCATGTTATTGGAGCAAGTGTGCAACTGTCGAAAATTTTTTTTTGGTTTATATGTGTAAATACATTTTAAATTGTTTTACTAATAAGGTTAGCGTCATCAGACTATTCATTCTCTGATGAGGCCTTGTTTCTAAAACGGTTAAGTCCTAAAAATATGTTGTGGTGGTTAATTGGGATCTACAAAGTGTACCAGTGTTCACCACATGTTCCAATCTTCACTTAGTATATATATATATATATATATATATATATATATATATATATATATATATATATATATATATATATATATATATATATATATAATTCATTATATAATTTGTTTGCTTACTTTAAGCTCAGTAACAGTTCAAGTTTTACCGGATGATATTTATTTTACAGTTAAATGAGCTTAAAGTAAGCAAACAAATTATATAATGAATTGAGGGGTAGCAGCTTAATTATCTGTTTACTTTTCCACACGATAATAGCAAGAATGCATGAATCTACGTACTGCGCAAACAGTATAACAAGTTTACCTAGGCTAGTAAATCAGAGTGAGGTATGATGGTTTTAATGTCACATTATTATGTAACCCAGCCAAACCCGGTAGCCGGTAGCATCAGTTTTACTTGGACAACAATGTTCGCCGGCTTGTTATCGATTCTATGTGCCACAACACAACGTTTTATTATGAGTTTGGTGCCTGAACTGAACTTCGAATGAATGAGGTTATGGGTTTTGGCGAACTTAAGTTTTCAGACACACACTTCCGCTTATTGTTTAGTAGAGGAATAAATACCCTTAGCTCGGGATTCCACTTTGTAATCGGATATTTCACATCCTTAGTTGACAGAAAGATTGTTTGATACCTAGTGTCAGTTATTTGAGAACAGCAAAGTAAATGTAGTTTACTCACTTCAAATTTCAACGTTTAATAGCTTAGCTTTAATACGTTATGTTAAGAGGTTTATGCTCATCACCGTATTTTGTAAAACTATTACATATATCACCACAATATCATATTATATAAATTGTTATATCATAGATATCGAAATATGTTCTTCGATAATTCATTTTCAGCAATAGTAGTTACAAAATCAAAATATAAAACAACAATTAAGGTGCATGTAAGAGGAATTATACCTTCTTTAAGGCAACTTGGTTGTTGTAGAGTCTGTTACTACACGACAACTAATAATAATCACAATTATAAAATACACACGCATGGAATCAGTCGAAAATCATAAAGTATGAGTAAATAATTAAATTTGTCAGCTTTAAGATTTGAGAAAATCAGTCTAACATAAAGAAGGTTTAGTATTAAGTTTTCAATGGTAAATTCCCATATAAGGATGAAATGAAAGCACAACTTTCTTTAACATTTTAACTAACTGTATATCCATAACGATATGACAGTAAAAAATCAAGCCAGGAGAGAGAGGATAATGTGTTACCAATAAGAAGTGTTTGTGACAAACATGAGGGTAGCAGCATAGCATAATAAGACTGTCTTATTATGCTGTGGTAGCAGTCCTGAGACAAAAAAAATTAAAGGTTTTACATCACTGTATACCAAACTTCACCATCAACAACAAAGTGTACGGAGAAGTAGAAGGTCCTCGACAAACACTTAACATGGCCCCCCCAGGTCGATCACGCCCGAAAAAAAGCATCGATGTTCATCTCGAAGCTGCTCCCACTTCTAAATAGAAACTGTCCATGAACAACAAGTTGCTCATGTACAAAGTCATCATCCGGCCAGCCTTGACCTATGCATCACCTGCATGGGCCACCGCGGCCGCAACACACATCAAGACCCTTCAAATCATCCAGAACAAAATTCTGAGAATGGTTACCGCAGCGCCATGATTTGTCCGAAACAGTCAGATTCACTCTGGTCTAGAAATGCCTTCGATACTTGAGTTCATAACTCAACTATCCACAACTCAGTTCGCAAAAGCCGCTTCTCACCCAAATGCTCTTCTTCGTAGTGCCACCGACTACGATGAGCAACCTCCACATAAGCATAAGCGTCCAAAGCTTATACTTACCCGCTAACGCCCCCGCGGCAAAAACAGAATGGAAACATTCATACCCAAAAAGTCATTGTGTGAAATCTTTCCGACGGAGGTATGGACTAAGGTACGGTGCTCTAGGGCGGGTTTTAGTGAGTACAGTCTCACAGTACCTCGATATCCCACGGCACTACGGGGGCGTGAATGGGGTCTGCATGAGCATTTCCCCCTCCTGTATCAAAAAAAAAAGAAGTAGAAGGCATTTAAATAAATTTTGTAAAAAATTTTAATATAGACGGAAGTATTGTGATCAACTTTTGTCTCAAGTCTGAAAGGTTTAAATAGTATAGAGAAGACATCGCATAAATATTTTGAGCGACCTACCAGACAGGGACGGAGTGGTAGTTATGGTGAGATATTCATTGTCGCTTCAAACCATTATAAAGAGTTATTGATATTTTTATAGAAACAAGAAGACTCCAGAAACATATACATTCCTTTTGATATTAAAATAAATTAATAGGATCAATATGAAATTAGAAAGAATTTTAGAGTTATCCTCCAAGAAAATAAGTTTTATGGTAATTTAAGTTAGAGAGTTTAGTTAAATATTTATAAGTAGAATATCCAATATTGGTACATATTAGTAGGTTTATCGTTTGACTGTCAACATATTCAATTTTATTTCTTTTATTGTGTTCATATTTCAAGTTGTGTTTTGTTATATTTAGTATTTTGAACATTTTGTTTTCATTTGATATACCAAGTTATCAGTAAGATCAGTCTTGTTTTTATCAACAAATAAGTATTTAATTAAAATTTTTATTTGTAACTTCATTGACAACAAATTTGAATAGTGCCTCAATCTCCTTTGGGACAAAAGAGATTTTAATAAATTTAAAAATACAAACTATATTTGATAACGAAACAGACCGATTTGCGCCCAGAGAATTTTTTTTAAGAAACGCTGAAATACGTCAATTTTAATATTGAGGGGGGCATGTTTTGACATAAAACTCAACTTTGTCACATCAACCCCTTAAGGGTGGTGATAACAACCCTTATATTTTAAAGAGGGAACATGGGTCGAGTGTTACATCATTTGAAAGCTCTTTCTTTTCTGAATTCAGCACACTAACTTTTTGGAAGTTTTATCAACTCGTTTAAAAATTATTCACAGTTGGAGTTGCAAGAACGTATTTCATTCATTGTGATAATAAATGCAGTAATTAGTCAATTTTTCGTTAAAAAAACTAAAAAACAAAACCAAACGTTCAAAGATGTTTATTAAGTTAAGTAAGTGTTCAAGTTGTTGACCACCAGCTTCCATACAAAAGTACAAATTTTGTTCAAAACGAGCACTGACATTCTGGAGCATTTGTGGAGTTATTAGACCACATTCTTCTTCGTAATTCTTCTAGAGACTCCACTTCTGTTGCGAAAATTCTACTCTTTAAATGGCCCCATAGAAATAAGTATAAAGGAGTTAAATCAGGTGATCTAGGGGTCCACCCAATAGCACCTCTACGCCCAATCCATTGCTCTGGAAACTCCTTGTTCAAAAACTCCCTAACACGTTGTGAAAATGCGGAGGAGCTCCATCTTGTCAGTCCAAACATTCAATTTCTATGGAGTTTGAGTGTGGACTTCGTGAAAATTTCTTATATTATTATCTGTCCAATAACGACAATTATGACGATTGACTGTAGAGTTTAATAAAAACGTACACTCGTCTAAAAAACAGATATTGAACAGAAAGTTTCCGTTATCAGCCATTCGTGCAGTCATAACTTCACAAAACTCCAGCCCTCGATTTAAATCATCTTCATTCAGTTGTTGTACAAGATGAATTTGATACGGGTGAAATTTATGATGCTTCAATCTTCGCTGAATAGTTCTTCTTTTGATGTTTGAAACAGTGGCCAATTTTCTCGTGCTCAAAGTTGGGTCTGCAGCAATTTGTCCTAAAACTTCAATCTCAGTAGTCTCATTTCTAACCGGAAATTCACGTTCAGGATCCCGTTTTTTGTTGGCTACTGAACCACTTTGTCGAAACTTTGCAACTAACTCCAAAATGTATTTTCTGTTAACATGTCTGTTCGGATGTCGTTCATTAAACAAATTTGCGGTACGGTTGGCACAGTCATCGTTTTTGAAAAAAAGAGTAATTATTTCAACTCTTTCTTCTACAGAATACACCATTGTGAAATTAATTTTCGGTAGTACTATCAAGTATCAAACCGACCGATAAACTGAAATAATAAACCGCATTTCTCTCATTCCGATAAGAAATGTTCTGATAGTCAATTTTTTGTTTACAAACCAACAAAACATTGACTATCAGCACATTTCTTATCGGAATGAGTGAAATGCGTTTTTGCATCTTCAACTGTGAATCATTTTTAAACGAGTTAATAAAACTTCCAACAAAATTAATGTACTGAATTTAGAAAAGAAAGAGCTTTAAAATGATATAACACTCGACCCATGTTCCCTATTTAAAATATAAGGGTTGTTATCACCACCCTTAAGGGGTTGATGTGACAAAGTTGAGTTTTATGTCAAAACATGTCCACCTCAACATTAAAATTGACGTGTTTCAGCGTTTCTTAAAAAAGAAAATTCTCTGGACGCAAATCGGTCTGTTTCGTTTTCAATGCGCTACCCTATATATATATATATATATATATATATATATATATATATATATATATATATATATATATATAAACAACAAGAAACACAGAAAACTAACATGTGAAAAATATATTTTTCTGTCCTTTAATAAGACGGCAATCTAAATACGCCTGATTTACTATTTACGGCAAAATAAAATCATCTTTCTTGACTAACGCTGCAATTAATTAATTCGCTGTCACGCATTGTAATGCAGTCTAGAGCGGTCAGACTTCTACATGTTTTGACACCCAATCCAAAGAACATATTTTTGCACTTACACCACCTTGACTAATCTACATTTGCGAAAAATATTATCGATACTCAACATATACCCACAATAAATAACTGCATGGAGCACAACATTTTTGCAATGACAAGAGCAAACTCGACTCAAGCTTTAGAGATAAAAAGCACACAAATGTAACAATCGTCTGGAGCAAACTGATTAGATGGATTCCCTGTTCTTGAAAACATTTTTTTTTAAATTAAATATATCAAACAGAATACACCTTACTCTATTAAAAATAGTTGTACTAATGTAATAAGTTGATGTATCTGGTATGTTTCTCATATGAAACCTGCTTTTATTGCTGTTATTGTTAATTACTTATTTTTGCGGGCGGCCCATACCTATTTTCTTCAGGCATCCCTTGAGCCGTCGCTAGAAACACACACGTAATTGCAGCAAACTAGCCAGACAAAACAACAATATTACAGGCAATCGATTTTCTTTTTTATCTAAAAGATGTCTTTTAGAATATAAGAGCTATAATTTGAAACACGCTTTTTTAAATAGTAGAAACATGAGATCCAAACTATAGCGACGTAAAGAAAGTTACATCCAGATTTTTCACTCCATCGTTGGGTTCAATAATAACGCGCTCAACAACTATATGGAAATCGGATGAAATGGAATTTATAACTCTTCTTGGTCCACAGTATGAGCTAGGTTTTAGCATGATTGCTAGTAAGACTGTGACACTGTGACACTCTGAATTCTTAATAATGGCATCGATGTCATATTGAATGTCCAGTATAAATGTCATTACTATTAAAGGAGAGGCACATTTGTGTATCATCTGCATACATATGGCAATTGAAAAAACAGCAGTACAATATTAAAATTAATAATGCATAGAGATGAGGGCCAAGAATTCACTCTTGAAGTACACCTACCAGAACTGAGAACTGCTTTCGGGTTGGACTTCACATCAGTCCGCACCTGCTTTAGCAGATTACTCGAGTAGCTTTTAAGCTAAGCCTGTTCTGCCAATCTTAGATGTTGAAAATAACTAACAGAATCTTATGATCAGTAGTGTCAATAGCTTTGCCGAAATTAAAAAGAACCAGCATTCTACACATACCATTGTCAGGCGCCTTAAAAATGTTATCCTTAATCGAAAGCAATGAAGTACCACAAAAATGAAAAGTACAAAAGTCTGTACATTCGTTATAATATTAAAGTGATGAAGATATTCCTAAAGTTACTCATGCATAATTTTTTTCTAGAAGTTTTGTCAAATTGAATGAATATTAATGGGCCTTGCGCCCTTAAAAGTTCGTACGCTAGAAATTTTGGCAAAAGATAAAACCACAGCTATTTTCCAAATATCTGGAGTAGTATTATTTTCAATGCAATGATTTATAACATATGCTAGAAAACGGAAATAAAATGGTAATATACGATTTTACCATACGTAGTTCCAGGCCGTCGAAACTAGACAGTAGATTGTTTAATGTGTAGTACAGGCCTTTGGTTTCTCAGCGCTGCGACCACAATGGGTCTTTTGTGCATGACTTTTTTCTTAATAGCTGCCCAAAAAGCTCAGACTTTTTATCTAGTCCACTATCTTCTTGGGGGCTATTTTACATATTTGCTGGGGTGCTGGGTCACCCCTACATGGTGTTTGAGACTTTTGTAGAACTCACCATGCAATCGTATAGCAAGTGTGCTGTTGTTTCGGCCACTTCATTGCAGTATCTGCAGTTTTCACTGTCCGCCTTGCCCATATTTATAAGGTGATACCTTACTGGCGAATATCCTGTGAAAAGTTATGTGATTATCCTCAAGCTGATCCTGTGTAATTCAAGAAACAGTTCAGACTTCTCTGTCGATATGGCGATGGACCATTTTTACTGCCTTAAGCCTGGCGTTTTCCGTCAGTATGGCATCATTTGGTTCCTCTTCCAAGTATCAAGTTCGTTTCGTACCTGGCTTTTTGTTAGTCCACAATAGGGCTCTAGACGATAGAATAGTGTTGTTGCTGCCCTTTTTGCAAGGCTATCTGCTTCGTCGTTTCCTTTGATGCCTTGATGTCCTGGTACTCACATCAAAGTTACTTTGTTGTTCGCAGCCAGTTGTTTAAAGGATTCTTTTTAGACTCGGTTTTAAAATATTTCAGACTTTCTGGTACTACCTGACTGTCTGACAGAATGTATATATCTCTATTTCTGAGTCTTCTTTGTATGCACTCATGTACAGAGAGATTTCTAGCAAGCGTTTTTGCTTGAAAGATGGTGTAAGTTTTTCCTAGCGACTTAGCGAGTCTAAAATTAGGTCCTCTTATTCCCAGTCTTACTCCCTCCATTTGTTTAGACTCGTTTGTATGCTATATAGATGAGTTATTTGTCAGCCTTGCACTGCATCTGTCTCATGTTTGGCGATCGTTTATGACCACGTCCAATGGAATTACGAAGTTTAGTTTGGCTGGCATTTGGTCTGTTGGTTTGGCGAGTGACTTCAGTGCCGTCATAATTAACGTACAACCCTTGTTATATACATCACCAGTTATCTATTTTCTAAGTTCTTTAACCTTGTGAGTTTGATAGGAATCCAAATTATTTTGTTACCAATTTTGATTTATGTTGCAAGCTACAAGTGATAGAGAAAAAACAAATATTAGATGATTTTTTCATGTGTGTATTTTTTGTAAAATATCATGATTCGTTTAAACACAATGTTTTTAGTCGTATTTCGAGTGGCAAAGTTAAATACATCCATTATTATTTTCTTGATTTTCTAATAATGGAACACAGTTTAAACACGCCTTCAATTTCAGAGTGCACAATGCTGTAGTCCAACCACTTCATGAGAGATTCCATCAAACAATGTATTCACGAATTTGTTTGCAGACAACTCGACTAAGCCATGTTCTCTGTGCTTCAAAACAGCATGTAATGCATTACATTAATGAGTAATAGATACCTACATCTACCGACTGGTCCAAAAGTAATGGTATACAAATAGCCGTAGAATGTTGAAATCAAAATACTTCTAATTTCGCCAAACCTTCACCAGCCCGAAAGTCAAAATTAAAAAAAGATACAGGGTGTCGAAGTGAAAAACTGAATTTGGTTTTCCTTGTAAAGTATTTGTTGTAAGTGTTGCCTTAAAAAAATGGTAAAGATAAGTTTTCATAGTCATAAAATTAATTTGTTCCCAGTTTGGTTCTAGCGACAAGAGGATGCTGATTGCGGTCCTTTTTAAATCCTAATAATAATCACAATTTTTCTTAGCGCCGCTAGGAAACTTTTGGTTAGGTATCTTGTATACACGCTGTGCCATTTATCTTGGTTATTAGTAATGATAGAACCTTCTAGTTTTTAGTTTTTACCTTTTTGACAAGTTGTCAGACAACTGAAATACAAGGGGTATGTGAAAATGCAATACTTCCAATATTGCCTGGAGCTCGGCAACTAAAAGGGCTATGGCAATTTTCTTCGCAGCATCAAAAGTAGCTCAGGTTCGCGAAACCGCAAGGTTCTATCTTTACTAATAACCGAGATTGCAATCAATTGCAATCAACAGGAAGAAAGGACATATTTCTAGGAATAAAACATAACAACTAAAAATATGTTAGTGAAGAATAGGGCGCAAGGTCAATTACTTCAAAACCAATTTTATTAGGTGTTTGCAGTGCAATTCACGACTTGTGAGCAGGAGCGTTGTCTTGCAAAAAGAGTACCGTGGCGTATTCCACTATTTCTTCGCGAAAATTAGTTAGCAACTCACGATACTATTCTACTGTGACAGGTCTACGTGGTCCCAGAAAACTTAACAGAATTGTTTTATTTTTGCCCCAGTAAACTGAAGCCCGAAACACAATAATATTGAGCGATATAAACAGCTTAATTAATAACGGAATATAATTCTAATGAAATACCTAAATATGTTGTTAATGACCAAAGACCAACCCACGCTGATGCATTCCGTTGCGTGTGTGGAGCAACTTTCGATGTGGCGGGAGTGGACCTAGCCTATCTACCTACTCTTGGCACCGACTTCAAACAGATAAATAGGTAGCGCATATAATAATACTTCATTTAAATTAATTTTTGTCTTTAGAATTATGGTAATCCAGTTATTTTTCGCTTTTAGCGAATTTTCGTAGAAAAAATTTACTAATGGGGCGATCTGACTTTTGAATTTTGACAACATTTCTGCAATTGAGCGCGAACTAGAGCCACTAGAACCCATATGCGAGGTCAGTTTCGACTTTTATTTTATATGTTTATATATATATATATATATATATATATATATATATATATATATATATATATATATATATATATATATATATATATATACACATATACAGTTGCGTCCGAATTTTACAAGTAGCAGATTTAACGAGCAAATTTTGGTGATTTGAAAGGACTTGTGTAAGAAAAAATGCTTAAATATTTCTGCTTTAAAGAGACCGGTTTTCAGGAGATTTTAGCGAGGTACTTATTGGGCTGACCAGTTCACATTTCTATTGGGATACACATATATGCGAAAGTAAACAAGAGGGCTTCGTCTTTCTGCGAATTTTGTTGCCACTCTACCTAAAAATATGACCATTTAGACACAATAGGACTAGATGCACATGTTTATTGATTAAGACATGCCACTAGTGGGTAACAAATTTTACTGTACACAACACAAGAGAAAACGTTTATGGGTTCTTCCATTCAGAAAATGGTAGAGTCCCTCTTACCACCTGAACTTAACGTTCGTTAGTTCGTTACAACTGCACATTTGTATGGCTCTTTGTTTTTCTGTTTAAATCTTGAAACTTGCGCCTTATTCCGATAAGTTTTTGATCACCGCGCGTTTGAAGCAGGTGGATAGAGTCTTGTTTACACAATGTCCGCTTCCTGTATTAAAAAAAACGCCTTACCATTGAAGAGAAGATGTCAATATTACAAGTGAAAACGGGAACGAAAAAAAAGTTAAATTTGTAGGCTGTACGGCATTACATTGTCTACATTATCAACAATTTTAAAGTGCGAGAATGCTATTGTACAGGCTAGTGGTCCCAAAACTATTGACAGCAAGAGAAAAAGTGTAAAAACAACCGACATGGGGAACTCGGACAAAGCATTGTTTGATTGGTTCAAATATTAGAGGCACGCAAAGATTGTTATAAGTGGTCTCTTTCGCCAGGAACAAACTGCACCTCTTGGTAGAGAAATGGAACATGGAGAGAATTTCCAGTATTCTACAATTTGGATTTCTCGTTTTGAACAAAGACATTCAATTAATTAAGGAAAAGTTTCTGGGGAAGCGAAATCTGCAAATAAGGAAGTCACATATGATTGGTTTTAAAATAACTTCCGAGAAATATCAGGCATGTGATGTCTTCCATGCAGAATAGATAGGACTTTTTTACAAAATGTTGCTGGACAAAACTATAAATTCGAAAACGAAAAATGTGTTGGTGGGAAGTTATCCAAAAAGCGACTGACTACCAGTTTGTGTAAATTATGATGGTTCTGAGTTTCGAAGACTATTGGTTACTGGCGAAATACAAAAACCAAGATGTTTTAAAAATGTAATAAGTTTGTCCGTGAAATATGTTGCTAATAAAAAAGCATGGGTCACTGGCGATAATTTTTAAACTGAAGTAGAAGAATGGGAAAGAAAAAATAGAAAAATGTTACCTGTGGTGGATAATTGTGTGGCACATTCACAATTGACGAGTTTGAAGAACATCAAACTAGTTTTTCTGTCACCTAATACGACATCTGTACCGCAGCCTTTAGATCAGAGAATTATCAACTCTCTGAAATGTAATTACAGGAGACAACTCGTCAAAAAAGAATTGACAACATGGACAAGAATCAGTGTCAACTTTCGGTAAATGTCCTGGAAGCTATTCAACTCGTTGATTGTGCATTGAAAAATGTCTCACAGACAACGGTGGAAAATTGTTTGAGGCAAGCTGGTTTTCATTTAGAGCATAGAAATGAAAACGTTGATTTAGGCGTTTCGGAGGATGTTATTGCTGACGAAGATATCGCCGACGAAGACGATGACATTCCTCTGAGCAAATGTGCTAGGGTTATGAAATTGGCACAAGTATCGGATGCGATGGATCACCGGAATATAGATAATTCTGTGGGAACTTCAAGTATTCCAACAGATTCTGTGATAATTGACGCTGCAAATTTGAATACTACCCAATAAGTGATAGTAGATTCCGATTCGGCCAAAAAATTTAAAAGCCTCGAATGCACCAATGTTTCAAGATACCATAGATTCCGCCGAAAAGCTTAGAATATTTTTAGAGGGGGCCTCAAACTCAGAGAATGAGCTAAGTGTATGAACTTCCATAGAAAACTTTTTGGAAAAGAAGGAAAAAGAAAAACCGACAGTATAAATGAAAATCACAGACTACTTTTTATGATGCGTATAAAGTAATAATGTACAGTATATACAGTGATGTGTTTTTTATGCGAATAATATTGTTCATTCAAACTAGGCAGTTACATTTGACTTTCAATATTGATGGAAAGGGTTACAGGGGAGTAGTTCGGTTTGTACATGTACATAGAGGTATTTACATACCTACATTTTTTTGTAGCTACTTCTTAGTTCTGTTATAACGAGATCCCTTTTATACGAGATATTATTGCTGGTTCCTTGACTCCTCGTTAAAATCAGATTCTACTGTACACATACACACACACACACACCACTCTATATATATATATATATATATATATATATATATATATATATATATATATATATATATATATATATATATATATATATATATATATATATATATAACTAAAAAAGTATAGACCTATTTGGTTAAATTTGTCGGACACCTTCCTTTTGTAAGTGGCTTGAATATGTTCGTTACCCAGAAAAATCGAACCAGGTTTTCACAGAAAATGTTGCGTTTTCTTTCGAAAAAGAAATCTCTAAAAAAAAATTAACAAAGCTAGGGTGGTTGGTTACTCTACCAAATTTGGCACGTAGGTACGTTATAAAAAGTGAACGATATACCAAAATTTAGATCTTTATGTTACAAGAAAAAAAAGTTTTAAGCATTTATTAAAAAAAAATGTTTTGTGTCCAATCATTTCTATGATAATTCACCACCATAACGCACTTCCAGCGTCCAGTGTGTTTTTTATCTCTAAAGTATCATTGCGAATGTTGTAAAAAGTTGTGGTAATTATGTGCTACTGTTCGCTTTAGGTCAATAATACGTTTTGCAGAGACAAATTTACCAGAGTGGTTATTTATTAAATAAAGAAATACGTTTTCCGTATCATGCGTTGAATTTTATAAAAATGTGATCTACATATGTCACTATCTTATATGTGCACAAGCCAATTTATAATTAAACTAGTAATGTATTTTTCATCGCATCTAGAAGAAACCCTTCGCAAATAATCAGGTCAGAGATGATAAAGGTTAGCAAAATAAAAGAGGAGATATAATATGCATACACGGTTTAACTCGGGAACCTAGCGTTGTTGACTTTGTGTTGATTTAATTTTGATAAATACTGTTAACGTATTTGTTTATATGAAGATATTGAAATGAACAAATGATACGGTGACATTTTAACGGATTTTTGAAATGAGTATCTGGACTTGGAGATGTATTACATTGTGTCTGCACAAGGCTTCGCTTCGCTTATTGGTACGCTAGACTGTATAGTAATTTTGATTTGATTATCCGGGCCAAATCTAATAAAATTTATATACACACACACACACACACACACACACACACACATATATATATATATATATATATATATATATATATATATATATATATATATATATATATATATATATATATATATATATATATATATATATATATATATATATATATATAGAAGTGTTTAATAGCTGTGTCTTTCTCAGGCAATGTTTATCTTGTTCGTTTCTGCTCTGCCGCCCATGCCACCTCGAATGAGATCAAGTGTGTAAAGAATGGGGCAATTAAAAAATTAAAATTTATGACCTTAATAAATATTCCCTGATATGAATCCTTCTCAGCGTTCCCTGTAGTGTCACGTTCGAAAATAAATAGGAGTTCATCACAACAGAATAAGCAATCTGTGGCAATTCATTTTGATTCTACTACTACCCACAGTTTTATTTTCTTCATGATTTATGCAATGTAGTAATTATAATAGCAGACGCGTATTTAGATGGTCGTTGGTTTTTATTAGGGATATGAGATCAATATTATATTTGTGCGAGAAGAAACGAAAAAAATATATGAAATTTTGATATATATATATATATATATATATATATATATATATATATATATATATATATATATATATATATATGTACGCGGCGTACAGCTCTATGGTGCAGTGAAGCGATCATTAGGCTATTACACGGAGTGTCCGGGTTCGATTCCCGGTGGTGGCAGTTTCTGTCACTTTGTGTTGGGTGTGTGTCCGTTGTATTTTTTATGTAACCTCCCCCCGCACAAACTGCTAAGAGCTCCTGGGCGGGAGGGTGTCATTTATTCATTTAAAAATATAGGGTATGAAATTCAAGAGACCCAGCGGTAAGATATGGTTAGCAGGATTCAACCGCATGTGTCTTATGTGTCGGTACGTAAAGAAAGTAATTTAAAATACCTAATTACAGTGGCATGTGAGAACCGAAGGGAGTCTATTAAAATGGTAAATCGCTCAACATCCTCAAATAACAAACAAAAAATGTGTTCTTTAAATATCTTCATCTGTTGTCGCAGTTCATTTCAGTTTTTATACACGTTTTTCCACATATAATCATACACATCTCTAAACAAATAGGCTCGTATCGCTCTCATTAATGCAACTAATGGTTTCAATGGCATCAACATCTGTTGGGATTGTTAATTATCTACCCCATTAGAGTACGTGATTTTGAGCCACAAGAAAATGCATCATTTATAAAAGATTGGAATCGCATTTAATGCCACATATGGCGTTTCTCTAAAAAAAACTCAGCCCTTCATTGTTATACAATATTAACTACTACCCGCAACTTCCTCTAAGCAAAATTAAAGAAGAGTAATTTATTTCTGCAGCTGTTTCAACTCTTCTCCCTATCTAGTGATTTTTTGCAAACTTCTTTAAGCAATCAAAACCAACATTTCATCCGATTTGAGTTACCTATATATATATATATATATATATATATATATATATATATATATATATATATATATATATATATATATATATATATATATATATAGAATATATATCCAGAGACAACCAATGATTTTATAATTTTCAAAAACTAATCGAAAGTGAATTTCGAAAAACCGTAAAACACTTCGATTTTGCTTCCGAGGGGGACAATTTTTGAACTATAACAAAAGTTGTACCATTCCCCTTTAGCAGGGGTGGGTACTAACAATTTCGTGTTGGAGGCGGCTATTATTTTGAAGTTTTGAAAGGAAATACTTAAAAAACTAATCGGTAAATCATATCAGTCGATTGGGGATATCGGGATAATTTTTTTCAGGATATTAAATTAATAACTTAGGGTTGGAGACACTTTTCTTTTAAATCTTCTATCGGTAGTGAGTAGTGTATTTATAGAATTTTATGTCTTTTCTAACGTTCTCAGATTATGTATGAAAAACAGACTTTTCAATTTAACAAAGAAACGGAAAGAAATGAAAAACCTATAAAGCATATTGAAAGGCTACGGTATCAACCCTAAATTATAGTTGTTGGGGATGACACTTTATAGATACCCCGATTTACGTCAGCGCAACATGACGATGGCAATGGCTGGCAATGATGAGGTTTCGTGCGTCGCTATATATTTAGGCAAGTTGTCGGGAGCACAAGGAGACCGGAGATTCCCCTTACCGTGAATACAGCGGCTCCCCCATGGCAATGGCGAACCAGGTTAATTCCCCATGGATTCAGAAAGATAGCAGTTAATGGTATCTCGGCTCTCAAGATTTGCACTATTTAAATTTTTTACACTTTTCCTAGGGGGAAATAGAAAGCCGTTTTAATATTATTACGCTCTAACACGATATTCTGTTTATCCCAGGATGAGTG
This sequence comes from Tillus elongatus, assembly GCA_964006375.1. Lineage (NCBI taxonomy): Eukaryota > Metazoa > Arthropoda > Insecta > Coleoptera > Cleridae > Tillus > Tillus elongatus. The sequence goes on along the minus strand of OZ023267.1, from coordinate 61,873,262 downwards.
AAAAAGATAAAAACACGATTCGCACTGAATAGCAAATAGCTAAGCTGCATCTGACGTTATCTAATGCACTTGAGCCGTATTTGACATAGACTACAACTGCCAACCGAGGCACATATTATTTTCTTGTTTAAAAGTATAACTACTTCATTTTAATTCAGAATACGCTTGTGGCTATGGCATTTATAGAAAAATAATAGCTATCACATCACTCTATCCACAGAACATTCGCCCAGGATAACAGATGCTGTGTAAAAAGTCTACAGGGTGTTAATTAAGTATGTACACAAACTTCAAGGAATGAAAATTCACTTTATTTTAATGCAAAAAGTTTCTTTAAATATAAGTCCTAAAGGGCTTCGTTTCAAAAAATTCAAGGTGGTTTAGTTAAAGAAGAAAATAGTAAGACACGTTTTTAAAAATCTAATAAGTTTCTCTGACATAACAATTAATTCTAAAGAAAACACATCTCTTGACATTTTTCGATGGAATTATTCGTTTTCGAGAAAAATAAAAAAAATATTTTTTTATTAATATTAATAGTACCTAATTTTTCTTAAACTGAAGAGACCTTTTCCTACAATAGGTGCTGGATGTGGATCGCAACACAATTTTTTTTAATTACGTATTTTGAAAGTTAATATGATTATGAGCCTGACACACCAATTATCTTCTTTTAAAGTTGTAGAAAAAATTATCGAAAATTGCAATAAGTGAGCCTACCAATTTGAATTTTAAACTTAAGGTTATTACGTCACAAGATACACATAGTTTCCGCTCGCGACAGTAGATGGCGCTGGCGGCGAGCGGTTTGCGCCCTTCCTTGTGTCAATGAATGTTTTGCGACTAATCACAGGAACACGTTCCACAAAACCTTGCTGTCAAAACTCAATGATACGGGGAACGTGTTTCTATGAATAGTCGTTCCTCTGATAGCTGAAGGTCGCAATTTTAATATCAATTAAAATATTAGAATGCCTGATGACCTTTATGAGGGTATTGCAAAGGCTCTGCTGGTAATTCAGATTTATAATTTTAAGACGACACCTGGACCAATCAGATGTTTTGAGGCGAGTACGTCACAAACTACGGGCTTTAAAATGAGCATTTTGGGGGGTGAATTTTCATTTTTTTTTTATAAAAAATTTACCATAATGAAAAACTTCAAAATTTTTCCTAGAGTTCTTTTATTATCACCAGTCATTAATTTTTATACATCAAAATTGTGATTTTTGATTAGGTGTTACGACCCCATTTGCAGTAGTTGTGTATCATATGTCAAGTCAAATACCGTTGTCATTCTCGACGGCTACTCTTACGAAGCTTGTGGAAGCATCAAGCGCATATAACCATTGAGAAGAGCACAAAAAAAAACCCAATCTGCTGCAATATCATTTACAGAATCGATGGTGTCCACTGTCTCGCAGGAGAGTTTCCTTGCAGACTCCAAAAACAAGAGCCGGTTATATCTCTGCTAATGGAAAAATTTGATGATGCAAAAATTGATTCACAGCATGCTGTGGAGCACGCTGATATCCTAATTAGCACAACAGCTTTTATGTTGGCCCCTTGAAATAAATATGTTACAGTAGTGCGGGAAGATGTTCACCGTTTGCTGATATTGATTGGTCTCTGTAGCCCTGATAAAAAAACCTTTTTTCCATTTTTTTCAATGTTGCGTCATGAAATTTTGTTATCAAGCCTAAGATTTGGATTTAGCAGATCAAAAAACATGTGGAATGAAAAAAATCAAAACTACCCCACAACTTCTCTGGTAAAAATACAATTTGACTGTGATGCTGTGATATTGTGATTCATATTTAGTTTCATCAAGTACTGTATACACATTTTTCTTTAAAAAATAATAGCAGCAAGTGTTCCTATAAATTATTATAAAACTCTGATTACTAATTATGTTTTCTTGGCTGGATGATATACCAGAGATAACTCTATTTATGAAACAAGAATTATAGAAATATAGTTGTAATCTTAAAGACGGATTTAAATGCATTTTTCAGCTGATTTGTTTATAATAAAAACGACTGTATATCACCTATGAGGCTAGTTTCGGAACTCTAGCTATGGCACACTAAAAATGTGCCCTGAATGTGGCGCATACCTGCTGGAATTCGCTTGGACTTCGGAATACTTCAAATATTATACCGGATGTCACTACCCATTGGTTCCTTTGGGTGGCCCAAATACTGAGGCATGGCCTAATATCGTTCCTGTATTATTACTGCGAACAATTACTGCTAAGTAAAGTCTCCCTAGTAACGGGGCACCAAATCAGTTGAAAAAAAATTATAAACCATGGATAAGTTTTTCCGGGAAACTAGTACCCAGGCGAACCTGGTGGTATCCGAGACTGTAATTGATGTATTTAAATATTACTGAATTCTATAATACGCCTACTCTGCTAAGGGCAATACTAGATTTCTCATTTATATTGATTATTATTATTATCATTATTATTATCTACATGTGTATTCTTTTTGTACATATTTCAAAAGTTCATAAACAGTTATTTATTTGTTTCAAAGTTTGGTATTATCATTGAGCCTTCAAAAACAACCACCTTTGGAGAATCTGACCTTTGGGACTTAATTTCCACATTTTCGCTAGAGTTCTTCTGGGTTCGCTATTTTTATAGATTGATCAGAAAGTTACACCTCCCATTTGTCTTCTGTTGCTGGGGCTCCCACTTTCTCGCCAAATATTGACTGCACGTAAAGGCTCGAGCTGGAAATATTTTTGGCCGAACCGAACACTGAATCCTTCACACTTTAAAAGTAACCCGTCATAAACTAAAACTATTGCCAACTTGTTTAAATTGTCCCAAATTACCTCGTTCTACTGGTACTTAAACAACTGTGGCATTCGGCTTTATGTATCTATTTGTTTAATACAATACTCAACAGGAATGACCCTAAATAAAGAGGATGGAAAACACATGTGATATAAATATACACTAAAATATAATGACAAAAGCAACTATAATTACCAAGCAGTGATGCAATATGTCTCAGCTCAGACTTCCTACAACACAATATATCTGTCGACTGATGTCGCTGTTGTAAATAGAGCACGATCTATAAACCGGTCACTTAAGCTTGACATTAGACCTAGGTGGCAGTAGATAGAAGAAGTCGTACGCCGCAGAGTTGTTTCTAGGCAGAATGTGCAATACATCAGGACAGATGATCTTACTGTGTAACAAATTAAATGGGAATAGGAGAGCAGAATAAATTCTCCTAGTCTGTAGAGATTCCATTGAGAACCTTGAGTAAGCTTGCCAGTGCTATGCCAGTGGCGGGATACACACTAACAGCTCTGTATGCGAGGAAACTAACAAATCTCGCTGGATACTCTCACTTTTATGTATGTCATAAGAGACCACACCACACAAGCATACTCCAAATGCGGTCGTACATAGGCACCGAACAACAGCTTCAAAGTGTCCGCGTTGTGGAAGGAAGTGTAGTTTCGTATAAGGAATCCGAGTGTCTTGGAGGCACTAGAAATAGCACATTCATAGTTTTCCACAAATGAAAGTTTTGTTGCGAAGACGACACCCAAATCCTTAAAGGTTGCAGGCCTCTGAAGAGGTTGTCTATCAATGCAGTATGAGTAGTCAATCACACGAAGGTTGAACGTATGAGAACGTATGAAGGTTGTTAAGGAAGCTGAGCAAGTTATCTTCCAATCTTAAACAGTCGCTAAGACTACCAATGGCTAAGTAAAATATCACATCATCGGCGTACAGAAGATGGAGTAAGTTAATGTCTGATAAATCATTAATAAAGGGTTGAAAAACAGAGGTTTTAATACGGACCCCTGAGGAACACCCGACGCAGGTAAGAACCCAACAGATCGGCACCCACGATAATTGGCAAAGCTAACTCTATCACGAAGATAGGCTTCCACAAAGTTCAGTAGGTTCGATGAGAAATCAGTGTTATCGAGTTTCCTCAAGAAAATACCGTGATCCAGTCTATAGTCCTGGAATGGTCTAAGTAAATGACATAGATCTGTGACCCGTTTTTCATCGTATCACATATATATTCCAACACGCAGATTAAATTGGTGGTTACGTAGCGGCCTCTCTGCTGAGCGCTGCTGATATAATTTTTTACAGCAAACGAAATTATTTCATTCAAGATAATCTCGAACACCTTCGGAAAATTATCCATTACAAAAATTTGCCTATTGTTCTTAACCAGAGTAGAATCACCAGCTTTTGGAACATGCATTGATTTTGACTTCTTCCAGGTATTAGGATACGTAGAAGATTTTAGCGAAATGTTGAACAGGATAGTCAAGGGTTGGGCAAGTATGTGACTACAATCCCTGACCAGAAAACCTGGAATTTGGCCAAGTCCCAATGTATGTTTCCGTTTGAGTTTAAGTAAAACTCTTAAAACCTGCTCCCCGGCACCCCTCTGACATCGAAATCAATCCCACCAGTCCAACAAGGAGAAGATAACACACCGCTAGACGTACCAAAGCAAGAGCCTTGAAAAAAACTGCATAGGCACCCACTGTACCCGCATCGCTCTCAATGACTTCCCCTTTATGCAAGAGCGCGAAATCACCAGAATGACCCTTTTTGAGGTTGGTAAACCTCCAGAAGCTACTCCGATCAACATGGATATTTTCCTCTACCCTGTCCTCATACTGCGACTGTTTGGCTGCAGTCAGTCCCTGACAAATTTTCTAAGTTGTCTGCGAGATCATTCGATTTCTTTGGGTTAAACTTATGGATATGAAATTGATGTCAAATACAAAAATGTTAATAGTACTACAGAGAAAGTACATTATATTAAAAAACTCTGGACGCAGCAAGTGCGCTATGGTAGTGAATTTTCATAAAAATGTTTTTATTGCAAATATGTGTGTTTTCTTTTTTAAAAAGCAGGCATCAATTTTGGTTACCAGTATAACCTATCTAGTAAAAACAATGTACCATGTTTCATAAAAATAACTTTATTGTGTGAAAATGTACAAAAATTTCCAAAAGTAAAGTTAAAGTGTTCCCGGAAAAACTCGTTTCTTGGTCAACCTTATAGGTTAATAGCAAATTGGGCTATTCAAATATGAAGAATTTGATCAAAATTCACTACCATAACGCACTTGCTGCATCCAGATTTTTTTTTCTTACAAACATGTATTATATTTCGATGGAAAATGCAAAAATACAATAATATAAGGCGTGTTTGATTAAAAAAAAGCAAGCATCAAATTTGGTTACCAGTATAACCTATATAGTAAAAACAATGTGCCATGTTTCATCAAAATAACTTTATTGTTTGAAAACGTACAGAAATTTCCGAAAGTAAACTTAAAATGTAACCGAAAAAATCCGTTTCTTGGTCAACCTTATAGGTTAATAGCAAATTGAGCTTTTCAAATATGAAGCATTTAATCAAAATTCGCTACCATAACGCACTTGCTGCGTCCAGAATTTCTTAACTTACAAACATGCATTATATTTCGATGGAAAATGCAAAAACATAAGGCGTTTTCCCCAAAAAAAATAATTATTTGTATCACCAACGACTTATGGGGCACTTGTGATGGTAGCAATAATTGGTAGCAATAAAGGTGTAGCTCAAGACACCGTATAATTAATGTATACAATATTTTTTCATATCTTGTATAATAACGGATATATTGAACTTTATTGATTTTTTTACGAAAATTCTACAAAAATTATATACCATTAAACGATAAATTCTATAGCTAAGGCTACTGCCAAGCATCAGAGAAAGGGTCTATTTGAAATGAATTTTCTGGAAATATTTTCGTAAAATGAAGGACGATGACGTTTGAAACTAAGACTTCAGGGTTTGTAAAACATTCTTCTTAAGACATTTTCTTTCCAGAGCCCGTATTAGATTCAAGTTGTTTGCCTAAATGTTGCGAATTTTGACGTTTTAAATTGTCACTTTGACGTTTTGAGGAAAACCCCAATTTATTTTTCTTTAAATGCCCATAACTTTTTTGTCTTTTGACCTACAAAGTAAATTTTGGTAGGCACCTCACCTATAATAACATAAATCAGAGTACCAAACTTGGTTGCCCTTACTTTGTTAATTCCGGAGATATAATTTTTTTTTGAAGGAAAACCCAAAATTTTCCGGGAAAACCTGGGCCCATTTTCCTGACTAACGAACTTATCCAAGCCATTTGCAAAAGGAAGGTATTTACCAAATTTAATCAAAATCGGCCCATTATTTTTTGAGTTATCGGTGTGATACATATACATACATATATATATATATATATATATATATATATATATATATATATATATATATATATATATATATATATATATATATATCTGTGTGTGTGTGTGTGTGTCACACCTATAACTATGGATAAGTTCGTTAGCCAGGAAAATCGGCCGAGGTTTTTCCGGAAAATTTTGTGTTTTCTTTCGAAAAAAATTTATATCTCCGGAATTAACAAAGTAAGGGCAATCAAATTTGGACGCGGGTTTATATCATTATCCGTAAGTTACCTACCAAAATTTAGCTCTGTATCTTAAAGGAATTTTTTTTAAGAAAATTCACTAAAACGTATTTTCAAAAGCAATTATTCTAACATTGATTCAGTACTGCTTACTATTTAGATTTAAACTAATGAAATGTGCTTTGCAAGTATTTATATTCAATGAAGCTACAAACTTTTCTTTTTAAAATGCTAATTATAATAACTGCAAAATACAATTAACACTTTTAAAACAATTACGACACAATCCTTAGTTTTAAAGAAAGCGATGTATAATGCATTTTCAGAACTGAAATGACTTTCAGAAACAAAGTTAAATATATAACAAGCTCACTTTTTAAATTATGCTTAGAAATTGAATTAAAGACGAAAATAAAGTTCTGATTAAATAAAAACACACTTGTGCTTTCGGTCAAAGTAAAAAAAATGTGAGAAATAAGTTAAAAAAGATCTATGCCTTGTATTTTCTCAGCTGTAATTCATTATAAAATTCTCAAACTTCTTCAATGAGGCCTATATCTCAGTCGTCTATTTATATCAAGAATCTCCATCTAACTCATTTCGAAGTTAATTAGGCAAAACTTCGAAGATTTGATAAGTTGGTATACCCACGAACGATAAAATTTCCAATTCACAGCTATGCTAGGAGAAGTTTTAACCGCAATTTAGAAAGTTACCATACTTGAAAATCTGCCGGGTGAATTAATAAAATTTATAATCAAATGTTGCTACAAACGACTAAGTATGTGTATTTTAACCGTACGCTGTTTAATATTCTTATATACTGACAAGAACGCTATAAACTCCAATTAGCAAGTTTGTCGTAGAAAGTTGAAACATATACTGCGAGACAGAGAAAAAGCATTGAGTGTGCTGCTGAATCACATAGATGAGCAATATACATGTTGTCCAGTAAATAGGTTCTTTCCATATCAGCAAACATTGTTTGCCTGATAACCCTTTAAAAAATAAGTACTTAAAACCAACCAAGACCTTATCAAAATAAAGCTGTTTCTTAGACGCCGTTTTAAATTTTGTCACTACGATTTCGATGTCAAAGATTATTTATAAGACATCATAGTTGTTGCTATAGCAACCAAATTAAATTTTCCGTACTGGAATGTTTCCAAGCTAACTAGGCGCGCTCGTATCTTTATTTTTCTAAAGCCTTCCTTCCCTATTGTTTGAAGTACCATTACCACTTCTTTAGTCCTTGACTAAGTCTAAATCACAACTGTTCTTTATCCAGCCAATTATCAGTTTTGCCTATTATTATATTTTTATAGGTGGTTAAGAATTTGCACTATCAATAGAAATAATTAGTCTTTTTAGTGAATTTTCTTAAAAAAAATTCACTAATGAGGAGATCTCGACTTTCGAATTTTGAAAAAATTTCTTCAAATGAGCGCTAACTAGGACCCCCGGAACCCAAATCCGAGGTCGGCTTCAGACTTTATATGTTTATATATATATATATATATATATATATATATATATATATATATATATATATATATATATATATATATATATATATATATATATATATATATATATATATATATATATATATATATATATATATATATGTGTGTGTGTGTGTGTGTCACACCTATAACTAAAAAAATAATGGACCGATTTTGATAAAACTTGGTGAGTACCTTCCTTTCACAAGTGGCTTGGATAAGTTTGTTAGCCAGACAAATCTGCCGAGGTTTTCCCGGAAAATTTTGTGTTTTCTTTCGAAAAAAATCGAAAAAAAAATTATTTCTCCGGAATTAACAAAGTAAGGGCAACCAAATTTCACACTCGGGTTTATATCATTATGGGTAAAATACATACGAAAATTTAGCTCTGTAGGTTAAAGGGCAAAAAAGTTACAGGCATTTAAAAAACAATAAATTTGGGTTTTCCTCAAAACGTCAAAATCGCGATTTTAAACGTCAAAATTGGTGAGTACCTTCCTTTCGCAAGTGGCTTGAATAAGTTCGTTAGCCAGGAAAATCCACCGAGGTTTTCCCGGAAAATTTTATGTTTTCTTTCGAAAAAAAATTATATCTCCAAAATTAACAAAGTAAGGGCAACCAAACTTCATTAGCGGGTTTATATCATTATAGGCAAGTTACCTACTAAAATTTAGCTCCATAGGTTAAAGGACAAAAAAGTTACAGGCATTCAAAGAAAAATACATTTGGCTTTTCCTCAAAACGTCAAAATCGCGATTTTAAACGTCAAAATTGGTAATATTTAGGCAATGAACCTGACACTAATATGAGCTATGGAAGGAAAATGTTTTACAAAGCCTGAAGTCTTAGTTTCAATCGTCATTGTCCTTCATTTTACTAAAATATTCCCAGAAAATTCATTTCAAATAGACCCTTTCTTTGATGTTTTGGCTGTCGGTTTAGTTAAGTTGATGCTTTCGCTGTAGGTTTAGTGAAGTTTATGGTTTAACGGTCTATAATTTTTAGCTAATTTTCGTAGAACAAATTCTTTACTGCATTTTAGCATATTTTATCGAAATATGATGCATGTTTGTAAGAAAAAATCGGGACACAGTAAGTGCGTTTTGGTAGCAAATTTTCATTAAACCCTTCAAATTTCAATAACTCAATTGCTATTAACGTAAGTTTTGTTGGTTAGGAAACCAACATTTAACTGTATTTTCGGAAAATTTTTGTATGAACGCAGCAAGGGCGTTTTGGTTGCGAATTTTCATTAAATGTTTCCAATTTCAATAACTCAATTTGCTATTAACCTAAGGTTCATTGGCCAGGAGACCAGTTTTCTCAGAAACATTTAAAGTTTATTTTCCGAAAAGTTTTGTACATTTTCAAATAATTATTTTGATAAAATATAATACACTGTTCCTACTATATAAGGTTATACCGGTAACCAAATTGATGCCTGCTCGCATTAGAGCGATATAATTGTTATTACAAACATTTTTATGAAAATTCACTTCGATAACGCACTTGCTGCGTCCAGAGTTTTTCATTAATAATTGACTTGTTAATTATCAATGTTTACCGAAGTTAATTGAATTAGGTGATATTAAATTTAGAACAGCTTTGCCTAGTAACGAAAATTCCAATTACATTTATGGGTTTTGGCGCTGGTGCAAACAAAGTGGAAAACTAATAGTAATAAATTATAGTAAAGGAATAAGTTTCTTCTCTCATCAGTTTTACAGAAGAAAGCTACAAAGACAAATGCTTAAAAACTAGACAACGCGTGAATCTAATCCATCTTGATAAGATATTATGAACAGTCGTATTTCAGTTTCACCTCCAAAATTAATCTTCGTTGTCCACAATACCGTAGTTTTTAATCAGCAATATCTTTATTATAACAGACCGTAGCAGGCTGGGCGATTAATGTGGTCGATTTATCAGTGCCAACGAAGTCAGTGATGTCTATTTAGATGCACTAGTAACCTCGTGGTCTGGTCTGTTGACGAATGTGCACCCGACACGTTAATACGTAATTCCAGAGAAAGCTCGCACTGGCCACTGTCTCTAACTCGGTGGCCTTCAGCGGAGTTTTATTATGGCCATGGTTCTTCCATTATCTACGGGCCATTATTATCTGTTTCACTTTTATTACGTACACTTTCCAGCACCTCTACGGCGGTAACTAATCTGCCGTGATTACACTCTGGAGACGTCTGGCGAGGCACGAAGCCTGCCTGACTCCTCTTCAGTTATTACAGCCTCTATTTTCTACCTAGCAGATTCGCCCGCATATAGATTGGCTCTTCCGGTACTGATTGGGCTCGTACTTGCATCCCCCCAAGAGCACTTGCATGCATTTTACATCACATGTGCTGGAAGCCAGGAGCACTCGCCGTTTTAACCGTCTCAGCTAATATTATACGAGTGATCTTGTCGATAACACGATTATTAGCTTGCAGTTAAACTACCTGCAGTTTCTACTAGAGAAACTTTATTTTTTAAAACTTCGGATAAATTGCATGCACGATTATGTTCTGTATGTTCTGAATTACCTATATATCTACAATTTATAACGTATCGGCAAATTATTTGCAACTAAAGATGAAATATGTTTGTATTTGAACGTTGGTAAATACTAAGTTTATCAGCTGAGTACATGCCCTGATTTAACGTCTGAAACAAGTGAATTAGTATATCTAATAACAATCATAATCATAATAATAATTCACCTTTATCTAGATAAATAAATACCTAATAAAATACAATAATCATGAAACTAACACTGTACTCTTTTATAGATGCTTCAATTAGCGTAGTCCAGCGTAAAATTTATTATACTCAACTGATTGCAACACACTGAATAACCTAAACAGTGCCAAACACATCTGTCTTTGGCAAAGAAACGAAACAGAATTCCAATATTTCATAAAGTTTTAGCTCAGTTGGTTGGTTAAAGTCGTACTGCCTCGAGCAAAAGTATTATGCAATATATTTTTTAGGTCTTGGTAGAATAATAAATTATAAAAAAGAATGTTTCGATCAATATATCATGTAGGCAACACTGCACAGGAATTGACAGTGGGGCTGAGAATTAAGGTCATGACATTTTAGTGAATTTTCGTAGAAAAAATTCACTAATGGAATGAATGAATGAATTTTGAATTTTTTTTTGCAAATGAGCGCGAACTAGGACCCCTAGAACCCATATCCGGGGTCAGTTTCAATTTATATATGTATATATATATATATATATATATATATATATATATATATATATATATATATATATATATATATATATATATATATATATATATATCACACCGATAACTCAAAAAAAATAATGGTCCGATTTTGATAAAATTTGGCAACTACCTCCCTTTTGTAAATGGCTTGGACAAGTTCGTTAGTGAGGAAAATCGGACGAGGTTTTCCGGGAAAATTTTGAGTTTTCATTCGAAAAATTTTTATATCTCCGGTATTAACAAAGTAAGGACAACCAAATTTGGTACGCTCGTTCATATCGTCATAGGTAAGCCACGTACCAAAATTTAGCTTTGTAGGTTAAAGGACAAAAAAGTTACAAGCATTTAAAGAAAAATAAATTTGGGTTTTCCTCAAAACGTCAAAATCGCGATTAAAAATGTCAAAATTGGTAATAGTTAGGCAATAATCCTGAAATTAATATAAGCTGTCGAAAGAAAATGTCTCAAGAAGAATGCTTTACAAACCTGAACTCTTAGTTTCAATCGTGATTGTCCTTCATTTTACTAAAATATTCCCAGAAAATTCATTTAAAGTAGACCCTTTCTCTTATGCTTTGGCAGTAGTGTTGGCTATATAATTTATCGTTTAATGGTATATCATTTTTGCCAAATTTTCGTAAAAAATCTTTAAACCGTTATTATGCAAGTTACGAAAAAAAAGGTATACATTAATTATAGGGTGTCTTGAGCTACATCTTGAAAAATATTTCCACAATTACAGGCTGTCCCATAAGTCGTTGGTGATTCAAATTTTTTTATTTTTTTAATCGAACACGCCCTATGTTCTTGCATTTTTGTATTTTCCATCGAAATATAATACATCTTTGTAAGAAAAGAAATTCTGGACGCAGCAAGTGCGTTATGGTAGCGAATTTTCATTAAATCCTTCAAATTTGAATAGCTCAATTTGCTATTAACCTATAAGGTTGACCAGGGAACCAGTTTTTTCGGGAACAATTTAAGTTTACTTTCGGAATTTTTTGTACATTTTCAAACAATAAAGTTATTTTGATGAAACATGGCACATTGTTTCTACTATATAGATTGATGCCTGCTTTCTTAAAAAAACATGTTTTCTATTAAAAATATTTTTATGAAAATTCACTACCATATCGCACTTGCTCCGTCCAGAAGTTTTTTTGGCATGGTAACGTTTATCTATGTTGTAACAAGTGTACGTAGAAACTGCTTGTGCAATTTAAATGATTTAAGGACAGTCTTTGAAAGCATGTTACTTGAATTATCTTTCAGCTTTCGATGGTAAGACAGGTGACCTTTCTCCTAGAAAACTGGCCAACATAGAAATTATTTTTCAAGAAAAATCTTACAATCAAGCAGCAATTGTATACAAAATATATATTTCAAAAGTATTTATAGCTAGATTGAACACATCTTTAAATTGGAGTTTTGAGTATGCGCTCTTTCAAGTGAAAACCTGTGGAGGAAAGAACAAGTGTACGCCAAGAATAGAAAGTATTCTTGTTTAAATTGCCATGGCAAACAGAAGAGCCACCAAACTCGGGGAAAAACTGCAAGAAATCGCGAAAAATGGCTGCTGAGCGCAAAAATAAAAATGCCATTTTGGCACAAACTGGGCAATCAAACAAGAGTGGTTAGAAGCTACAGGTCGACAGCTAACCATAACGTGGGCTTACCGTAGAATTAAGAATTATAGCCTACAGCGGCAACACCGAGATATCTCGGTGTTGCCGCCTACAGTCATAGAGTTCACTTTGCCATTTTGCCATTTGCCAATGTAGACTGCTCCATCTGGAGTGGAGCTAAGGACAAATACAACGAAATCAGTAGCATAAACACGCTTTTACAGTGGCAACAGACGTTTTTGTTTATAGAAGCACATATATATATATATATATATATATATATATATATATATATATATATATATATATATATATATATCTATATATATATATATATATATATATATATATATATATATATATATATATATATATATATATATATATATATATATAACCCTAAGAGAGATCCTTTAGAAAGTTTAATTTTAATTGCTGATTGACAAGCTATACAAAATAGCCATACAAGGTAGCCCTGTAAATTCTGATATGAACATTTAATTTTAAACACCTTTCTAACTAGCACACATTTTACTAGAAGACTTTTACGTAGAATGTTAACTTAACCCGTGGTAATCCTTTTTAAAAAAAAGTAACAAAACTTTTTATCAAAAATAAATTTTCTAGTGAAATGAGAAATATTTTTCTACTCTCCAAACCAACCGCAATAAGACAGTATTTCATTAAATCTTATTGCCCCTACTTGGTAAAACCGTCCCATACCAAATACAGATATATAGACTTTTTTTCTGGCTTCATAAGTGTTGGTTTTCTTCGCTGTAACCGGATTCACTGCTTGACATAATCATCAGACAAATTCATGACAACTATAAATAAAAACTCGGGGCTTCGTTATGATGTTATAAATCAAAAATTTCTTTAGATGAAAACAAATGTAATAAAAATGACAGATGACGTCTTTAAAATTGTCTTTGTGATGTAAGTCAATATTTAACATGAAAATATAATCAAGTAAGTAGGCTTTGTGTATATTGAAAAGACAAATGAATTATTTTCTAACTTTCTAATGCTTAAATCTAAGAAAGCTATACTATTGTTAGCTTCTTTTTCTAAAGCAAATTTGGTAGTTGCGGAATTAAATAAGTTTTTAGATTTTTTTTAATAACCTTCACGCAAATGTCAAATTTACCTGGGAAGAAAAAGCTAACAATAGTATACATTTCTTAGATTGAACCGTTAGAAAGTTAAAAAATAGTATACTTGATTTTTTAATATACAGGAACACTACTTACACAGGCACAATTATAGCACACGATTCATGTCACACTTTTTCACAAAAGCTGTCAAGCATATCATTCAGTGATACTGCGCACATTTTCAATATCTATGCCTGAAACCAATTAAAAAAAAAGAAAAGAAATTACAATAATGAGGCAAATAGGATCTTTTACTTTAACGCCGGCCTAGTACCGCGACTATGGCCACTCACCGACGCCAGGGACCACTTTTCACTTCACTATCCTGGAAATTTTGCCGAACCGCTGCGTTCTGTAAGGAGGGAAGGGACCTTTAACGGGAATCGAACCCAGTACCTTTCGGTTCGGAGGCATACTTTCTTACCCCTGGACCATCAAGGCTCCGGCTAACTCTGTTAAAATACTCGATAAGATGATAGACAGAAAATAATACCAATCACCGCTTAATTTAATTTATCCAAATGTTAAGAGACAAAAAGATAACAAATATGTTTCCATGACTTATTCTAGCAACATTTCAGAAAACATTTCAAAAATATGAAATGCCAGTACAGATACAAAAGTGGCCTTTAAATCCCATAACACGACGCGTGACTTGGTATTTAACGCAAAAGAAAAATCATTCTTGACAAAAGCAGGATAAGTACAATTTGGAGAAGCCAATTCATCACAATACAGTTTTTAGACGTGATGATCGCTTCGCTAACAAAGTTAGTGTCATCTGAGGGATGAATAAACCGATGGCGCTAACTTTGTTAGCCAAATGATTGTCAGGTGTAAGAACTGTATTGTGATGAATTGGGTTCTCCAAATTGTACATATCAGTGCCCATCACATGTTTCAATCTTCACTCATGAAACGCAGGAATAAATTGGATTGTACATACTGTAACGCAGTCCACATCGGCCAAACTTCTAGAAGTGTTATTACCCGATATAACAACATAGTTCTGCACTTAAAAATAACCACGCTGACAAACACACATTTACAAAGCATATTATCGATTACTCAATACAGACCAACAGTAAATAATCGCATAGATCCACTACATTTTGGTAGTGACAAACGCAAACTTGACAAAATAGATTGCCGTAATAGATTGATGTATGTTGATATTTTCGTTATATAGAACCTATTTTATTGCTATTATTGTTAACTAGTTATTTAATAATTACGATTGTTGTCATGGTTATTATTGTTATAAGTTGATTCTATTGTTATGTTAAATGGTGACAGACATCACATATACATTTTTAAAGATGTCATGTGTCATTTTTATTATATCTGTAGTCTTCTAGATATTTTTTTGATCAAAACACTATAACAATACCAACAAGTTGTTATTTATAGTTGCCAAGAATGCGTATAGATAAATTCAATTTTACTCCGTCTGATGATGCTGTCATGCAGCGAAACCGGTTACAGAGAAGAAACCAAACACTTGTGAAGTCAGACAAGTAGTTTTAGTGAATTTTCTTTAAAAAAAATCACTAATGAGGAGATCCCGACTTTTGAATTTTGTAAAAACTTCTGTAAATGAGCGCTAATTAGGCCCCCTAGAACACATATTCGGGGGGGTCAGTTTCTATTTATATATATATATATATATATATATATATATATATATATATATATATATATATATATATATATATATATATATATATATATATATATATATATATATATATATATATATATATATATCACACCGATAACTCAAAAAATAATGGGCCGATTTTAACTAAATTTGGTGAGTACCTTTCTTTTGCAAGTGGCTTGGATAAGTTCGTTAGCCAGGAAAATCGACCGAGGTTTTCCCAGAAAATTTTGTGTTTTCTTTCGAAAAACATTTATATCTCCGGAAATAACAAAGTAAGGACAACCAAATTTGGTACACGAGTTTATATCGCTATAGGTAAATTACCTGCTAAATTTAGCTTTATAGGTCAAAAGACAAAAAAGTTACAGGCATTTAACGAAAAATAAATTGGGGTCCTCCTCGAAACGTCAAAGTCGCGATTTAAAACATGAAAATTGGCAACATTTAGGCATAGAACTTGAATCGAATACGGGCTATGGAAAGAAAATGTTTTAAGAAGAATGTTTTACAAACACTGAAGTCTTAGTTTCAACCGTCATTGTCCTTCATTTTACTAAAATGTTTCCAGAATATTCATTTCAAATAGACCCTTTCTTTTATGCTTGACTCTTAGCTATAGAGCTTATCGTTTAATGGTATATAATTTTTGTCGAATTTTTGTAAAAAATAAATAAAGCTCAATATATCCGTTATTATACAAGATATGAAAAAAAAATGTATACATTAATTATAGGGCGTCTTGAGCTACATCTTAAAAAATTATATCTACATTCACAGGGTGGCCCGTAAGTAGCTGGTTTTCTTTTTTTTTAAATCAAACACGCCTTATGTTATTGCATTTTTGCATTTTCCATTTAAATATAATGCATGTTTGTAAGAAAAGAAATTATGGACGCAGCAAGTGCGTTATGGTAGCGAATTTTAATTAAATGCTTACTATATGAAAAGCTCAATTTGCTATTAACCTATAAGGTTGACCATGAAACGGTTTTTTCGGCAACAATTTAAGTTTACTTTCGGAAATTTTTGTACGTTTTCAACCAATAATGTTATTTTGATGAAACATGGCACATTGTTTTTACTATATAGGTTATACTGGTAACCAAAATGCCTGCTTTCTTAAAGAAAAAAAACACATATTTGCTATTAAAAACATGTTAATGAAAATTGACTACTATAACGCACTTACTGCGTCCAGACTTTTTTATATCTGTATTTAGGTTTAGTTTTAATTGCTAATTGACAAGTCATACAAAATAGCCAAAGTAGCCCGGTTTATTCACAAATGTAAACTCTGATGATTAAAATGTGTTGTGGTGATTTGACTTTGACAATTTCGCATAAGATTTGTTGACGTTGGCGAGCCTCGCCGAGATGATAAAATTTCTAAACGCCAATATATCTTGGTTTTGCATGATTGAAGGAACAAGAATTAAAAGCAACAAACACGTTTTGTTTTGTTTTAATCATCCCCCCAACTGTACAAGATCTGTTTTTATAAGTGCGCAGACCACATTTTGCTGCTCTTTTAAAAATACGCGTCGTTTATATTCATCTTCTCGCTGCTTCAAGTCTGAAGATGCTGTTATTTGTGAATTTTTATTAAAAAAATTCACTAATAGAGAGGTATCGATGGTGAGACTTTGCAATTTTTTTTTCAAATGAGCGCGAACTAGGACCCCTAGAACTCATATCCGGGGTCAGTTTCAATTTTTATATGTTTATATATATATATATATATATATATATATATATATATATATATATATATATATATATATATATATATATATATACACTTTATTTGTTTGCTGTACGTTTGTGATTTCTTATTGGTTTGCGTGGACTGCAGTTTCGAACCGTCCCGGTTCATCATCAGCACGCTACTGCTGCTATATATATATATATATATATATATATATATATATATATATATATATATATATATATATATATATATATATATATATATATATATATATATATATGTATCCGTCTGATAACTAAAAAAATAATTAACCGATTTCAATGAAACTCGGCAAGTGCCTTTCTTTTATTAATTGCCCTAGAAAAGACCTTACTACATACCAAAACTAAACATTCTAAGCTTATAGAAAACTGAGTTATTTAAATTTGAAGCATTTAATAAAAATTCACTACCATAACGCACTTGCTGCTTCCAGAGTTTTTTTGTTCTTCGATGTTACTATTTTCTGGAAATCTCAAAACAATAGATGAAATTCAAACTTTGTCAATTTTCCATACAGTACAGGTTCTGCAGTACAAACAGAAAAGTTTTAATTCTGAAGATGGTCAGATGAAACGAAACGCGTAGAGCGAAAAGCCTTTCAAATAAAGGTAACTTAGGCTTTTTAATTTTCTAAAGACTTATAATGGTAACTTAATCCATGGTAACACTGTATTAAAAACTAATTGATCAAAAATACCTCTCGCCGTGAAATGCAAAATAATTTTTTACCCTCTTGTCCAAACTAACCGTAATAACAATGTATTTCTTTTAACAGAATTTTATTTTGCAAATCGGCGGCACCGTTCTACAGATAAAATATTTGCAATAAAAATTCCCTCCTGTATTCATAGTCTGTGTGGATGTACGATTTTGAAAATAAAAAGACCCGTAATTTAATATTGATTTTACATAGAAACAAATGTGTGTTAACGTTTTGTGACCCTCGTTGTGTGTCATTCAAATCGAATAAATGTCATTATTCATAGCCGTATTGTACTACAAATTCAGCTGGTCACTGCATTGGCTGGTCAATGCAACATAAACGGTAATCAACGATCCGTTATATATGAAACGTATGACATAATATCATCTGCACAGAATCATATTCTATTTAGCTCACAATTTACACTACACAACGACACTGACCAGTCGACGGCTCTTTACTCTCAGTTGACACTTTCAATAGGTCGCTACAATAATTATAACCCATTTTAACTAAGTACCAACGATTCTGTTTTAAATGCTAGAACATTCCTTTTCATACAAATTTGTTTTTGGGCAAATCTATTGGTGCATTTTCGTATACAAAGTTCGCTAAGAGAGATATTTCAGTTTCACACTTTAAACCCTTATCCAGCGAGTTTAAAGTTTTAATGTTTAAGTATATACATGACCAGTAAAACGTATGCAAAGGCACTTGTATACTCGATATTAAAAAAATGTATTGACGAAATTTTTTTGACATATTTTTTGCAACAAACTATTTCTACTTTCTTATTTTCCCTATAAACCTTAAAACATTATTTTCCTGTCTTTATACATAACAATAACGTATCCCCATATCCTATGCTGTCATTTAGTGATAGTTATTTATGTTTATCACTTATATATAGGACTGATGATGAAAAGTTTGGAACATAATTCAGAAATATATTACTTAATTTTTTCAAAAAAACACTCGGACAAGTCAATTTTATCATTTCACTTGCCAACTTATGGCGTAAAAATTACATTTATGACGTCACCAATTTCTGAATGATGACGTCATCATAAGTTTTTCTAAATGACAACCAAATTTTTTTGGTGTTTTTCCACAGACCTGCTTACTACTTAAATGATGATGGAAAAGAATTGGTACCTGGCATAACAATTTTTGGAAATAAATTGCCTTATTTATTCTAAGAAAAATGGGAACGTAAATTTAATAAGAAATAAGAAATATTTCTCACCGTTTTTATTTAGGACGAGTTTTCTTTAGAATAATGAGGTTTTCCTTCACATTTCTACAGTAATGAATACTTGCTTTTGTGATTTTTGATGCGTTGTTATGTATTTATTTGACAGGTGGAACAAAAATTAAAGTCAAAATCAATTTTTTAACAACACTCGTTGCGATAATTTATTTATTATTTGCTGTTATCAGACTTTTATCGCAGCATGTATTTGGAATTCACTGAGTAAAGGCAATCATGTTAAATCGTGAATTAATTTCAATTATTATATGCCGCTTTAACTAATTAGTAATAGTCTTAGTGGTGAAAGTGTTAAAAGTAATCAATTATAATTCGAATTTAACAAAAATGGCACGTTTGACGAAAAGGGAAAGAACGGAAATATTAATGATGATTGGATATGGCGACAGGCTTAGAAGTCATCAGGAAGTATGCGAGTTATTTAACCAACGGCATCGTTGAGCATAGCACACGGTATGGTTTACACATAAACGTTGCCAAGACCAAGGTGGTTGTGTTCTCCAGAGCACCAAGACGGGCGATCCTTCAAATTAACAACCAGGTTGTGGAACAGGTGCCGTCCGTTAAATAACTTGGAGCCCTCGTCAACGAGAACAGTGACACTAAAATGGAAATTAGATCAAGGATAGAACAGGCCAGAAGGACATTCATCTCCATGAAGAAACTCTTCACCAGTAGAGACCTAAACCTACAGCTTCGCATACGTGTATTGCGCTGTTATAGCTTTCAGGTGCTACTCTATGGCTCCGAGAGCTGGACATTCTGCCAATCAATGGAGAGCTGCATTGACGCCTTTGAGATGTACTTGTATCGCCGTATACTGCGTATATCCTGGGTAGACAGGATAACCAACGAGGAAGTGCTAAGGAGAATAGGTAAAGGCAAAGAACTGCTTACAACCATCAAAGAACGAAAGCTCCAATACATCGGGCACATTATGAGGAAGGAGCGGTACGAGCTCCTCCGACTCCTCATCGAAGGAAAGATCGAGGGCAAACGATCTGTGGGCAGACGGCAGAACTCATGGCTGAAAGATCTGCGTCGATGGTTCGGACGGACATCTGTGGAGATTATCAGAGGTGGGGTATCACGCACCATTATAGCCAGTTGGATTGCCAACCTTCGTAGGGAGACGGCGTCTTAAGAAGAAGATCCTGATAGACCGCCAATTGAAAGATCTACAGTAAGTAAATTGGTTACCAAATTCACAGAAACGGTACCCCTAAAAGATTTGCCTCTACAAGGTCGACCACGAGTAAGTGAAGAAATCAGGTTGGATATATTGTTTCAGTCTGAAAAAAATACCCACCATTCTTCTAGGCAACTAGCCCTAAATAAGAACATTGACCGCTCTTTAGTGGTAAAATTATTCAAAGAAGAGAAATATCATCCTTTCAAAGTGCAATTGACACATAAGCTAAACGAAAATGATTCAGACCGCCGTTTACAGTTTTGTGAACAATTAGTGTTACGCTGCGACGAAGATCCCAATTTTCTTAATAACATTCTCTTTTATGATGAAGCCACCTTTTGCTTGAATGGGAGAGTAAATTGTCACAACTCAAGATATTGGTCACGGCAAAATCCTCATTGGACTCGAGACTCCCACAGTCAACGTTATGGCAAAGTGAATGTATGGATGGGAATAACCCGACGGCGTTTTATACGGCCTTATTTCTTTCAAATAAATCTTACAGCAACACGTTACCCAAATTACTTGCAATTTGATTCAGTGTCAGCTATAGCAGTATTTTTTCCAAATAATCACGAGGCAGATGTGCCCTATCAAAATATTTGGTTTCAGCAAGACGCGGCTCCTCCTTACTTCTGTGTAGACGCCCGTTAATGTCTAGATGCCATATTTCCTGAAGGTGTATGGGGTGTCGAAGAGCAATTGAGTGGCCACCGCGTTCCCCAGACAACATTAAATAACGCGTTGATGAATTATGTTCCAAACTATATCATCACACTGTACATGACATAGTTTCACTTTGAACAAATCGCTATTTCCTAATTTACAAATATCTTAACATATTCCTTAAGATTCCCTAACAAGCCTTATTTCATGTTCACTTACACAATTAATGTTTAATCTATAGTCCCTTCTATTTATATCATTGGTTATTTAATTTACCATGGCTTAATTATAAAATATTGTCCAAAGCACCATATTTATGCATTTTTAGAAAGACTAGCTATTTATTTCACAGATATTACATTTTATGATATTAAATTAATTCAGTCAACCTGTATATGCCCATCCATTTACCACTGCCAAAATATATTTTGAGCGACTAATGTTCATAAGATCTGAAACACTTTTGAAAACTTTTGACAGTGTAAATACGAGTGACTAATCGAAACCTTGGGCATAGGCCCTAAGTTTAATTTCTTATTTATCGGTATTAACTAAATTACTTTGGTTTTAGCACAGCATATATATATATATATATATATATATATATATATATATATATATATATATATATATATATATATATATATATATATATATATATATATATCCATGTTGTGGTTTTAGGTTATATTTCAATAACATTCACTACCATAACCGACCTTCTGCGCCCCGACGTTTGATTATAATCGAAAACAATGTTAATCCATTTGTTACAATTTGTTAAAAATGGCTTTCAAAGAGAGACGTGGGAAAGTTATCTAAAAATAATTGGTCTCAATAATTGAAAACTGTAGGAACCAAATGTTACTGTATTTAAGCCGATATAGAATATGAGAGCGTATGGTGTCAGATGATTAGGGCTCAGATGGAGGGGCTGTAAGCGAAGAATGTCTCATTCCAGAATCCAGATGAGCATATGTTCAATAAGGTTGGGCTTGAATTTAAATAGATGAGCAGCATTGTGCATAAGATCCGGCGATGCGAGATTGGAAACTGATCAAGATGAATGAAGTTCTCGATGAACTCAAACTGCCTGCCGACGCCTGTTCAGTGCTGCCCTCTAGACTGCTCTCCGTGAATAATGAAGCATTGACGTCAAGATGTTGGGCCATTACTGTGAGTTATACAGTCACTATCTAAAACTATTTCACTTGTCACTAGATCTCAATCGTAAAATGGCAAATATTAACAATTCTTTTCTAAGCCTAGAAGAAAGATCTGGCAAATCTAATTACACACACACACACACACACACACACACACACCCACACACACACACAATGAAAAATATGTTGGACGAAGAGGATATTTGTGGCTAATTGGTTTACATCAGCGCAACTATTTATATATATATATATATATATATATATATATATATATATATATATATATATATATATATATATATATATATATATATATATATATATATATATATATATATATAGATATATATATATATCGTATAACTAACTATAAGATAATGGTAAATTCAGGACGCAGCAAGTACGTTATAGTAGTGAATTTTCACAAAAAATTGTTACAGCAAATTACTAAAATTAATACTTTAAACCTACACAGACCCTCGGCTTTAGAGGTCTAAATACGCGGTGATTTGAATAATTTTCTAGAATGTGTCACCATCGATATCTCTATTATCAAAAGAATCTTGTGTTCTAGCTCCTTTTGAGAAAAATGACCAAAACTTAATTTTCTATAAAGCTAGAAAACTAAACTTTGGCATATATAGTTACTGTAAGTCTCTTTAAAAGAAACCCGTATTACAAATTGTATTAAAGTTACAAAAGCTTTCCAGAAGAAAACTTACTTCATATTTACAAAAGGAAAGTATCTGCCAAACTATAAACGTGGCAGTTATTTTTGCTCATTAATCGTCTGAATGATTCTGTTTTAATAAATATTTAATAAGATCAACAATCACAAAATATCTGCTGAAAATTCTAATTTTAGACTCCTATGTAACAAAGTTATTCCGACCTTTTAAGCAAAAATAAGATCTTGTTCCAAACCTATGAAATCTGTACACTATTGTTTCTACCAAATATTAAAGTGAAACATAAAAAAATGTTACATGCACCCAGCGGGAACCTAAAAGGGGTCGTATGCGTATGAGGTGAGTATTCTACCAGTCAACCAGAGATGTACTATTAAAAAGTTTTTTTACGTGATACTTGGCAGCGTTACGGTTTGAACACACTGTATATAAATATCTAAAACTAGGCATAAAAAGGATATCGAATATAACTTCATCAAACTCCCTCTGAGGTATTGGACACATAAATAGCAACACATAACACAAAAACTAGTAGTAGTAGTAGTAGCAGCAGCAGAGTAGTAATTTCAATAGCTGAAAATACACCGTTTGTTACTCTTTTATCTTTTGATAACAAGCTAATGCCCCTGTATAGCGTCGTCCCTGGAGCCTCTTTTGAATTTATCTTTTTTTTTCTCGTATTTTTATCTGCCAGTCTCGCGAGAAAAGGGAAACTTTGAATTCCAACACTTACAAACAAATTTTAGATTTATTCTCTCATTATTTGTTGTGGTCGATTTTATTGTCCTGGGTTGAAGAATGAGTTATGAATAAAAGTAATTACCGTTGGAAATTACTAATTAGGCATTAGATACTATTTGAATAAAGGAAAAAACCCTGTGCCTAGGTAAGTCATTGCTAGTGTAGTTAAATGATACATGTTGCTAGTAGCAGTTTAATAACACTTTGTAGGCTTTTTGTTTCTGGGACCTGTCTTCTGAAAATCTACCCAGTAGTTTTATGACTGGAATCAAAGGATGGTTATTAGTAGAAAGCTTTGAATAACGAATTTTAAGTGTAAGCTGTTCCATCATTTTGCCTTGGACACTGAACGTCTGGAATTCCATTGCTGGGATTTCGTTAGTGGTCAACCCATACTCGGGTGTTATTTAATCGGTAATTTCAATGATGACCAATGAACCTGTGGCAAGACAGATAAGTTGTAAAGTTAATTAAGTAAAGAAAATATTCATCCGACTTATATATAGTTTATACTGTTTAAAAGCTGGCTTACCTAACATCTATATAGATCACAAACGCCGACAATATTAACATTTGTCTGATTTTGTATGTAAACAAGACTGCACGTGCATTTTTGTGAAAGATATCATGTTCATACTGAAGTCCCGTTAGAAATAGTAAATTGAATAAGGAACCATTCTAAATAGAGAGTTCATGTTTTAATTCGTGATATTAGAGTTTTTAGATATCATGAGGTTAGCGTTTGACAGTTTATAAATTTTTATTAGTGAGATTCAATAGAGCATGGTTGATTGAGAATTTCCTAAGCCATAAATTAAATTTAAAAAACCTATAAAATAAATATATTTATGGATAACAGATACTAATTAAAGGAAAATATACTTCTATTTAGTAAGCTGGAATCTAATTTATTAACACCTCCTCTTATTAGACTGCATACTATATCCCAAAGAACTGGCACCAATGATCATAGATAAAATAATTATATCTAAGAGAATTTAACGTAACAATAGCAACATGCTGCACCGGGAAATTTTATATTATATTAAAAGTAAATGTAAGAGCTAATTAATTGGCTTGTGACTTGAAATATATTTGACGACTGTTTCGATGTTGGATGAAAGAACAAACTGTTTTAAAATATTTTTATAGGGACGTAAGTCGATTTTGTTAGTTGGTTAGTTGGTACCTATCTAACGATATTCTTATATGGAACTCACTAAATGATGGTTATATGTACGTCATATTTTCTCTATAAAAGCGATAGTTCCTTAAAATTTTATTTCTTGCCTTCCTTAAACCTTGATCTTTCCACCATATGCTACATTTTCAGTCTATAATTTTAACTGAAATCATTCATCAAGCTATAAATAAAGTGTATTTTAAAAATTAATTGAATCCCCCACTTAGGAAACAATCACTTGCCAAATTTTTAATTTCCTGTCATCTGCAAATCTAACGTCGCAATTGCTGACAAACGATCTAAATGGTTCTTGGGATTTTTGTGACCAAGTGTCTCGATTGATAGTTTGGGTGGTATGTTTTATGCGTGTAATTTGTTTGGTTATCGATGATGTATGACTTATGACTGTTGTATGAATCAATATACGCATGGTAGATAACTACCGTGTCTTTGTGAGGCATTGGACCAGGGATAGGAATTTAATTGCACTTTAGTCTAAAGATAAAAATTTAAGTCGCTTGCTGGAGACGATCTATAAATTGCGTAGATAAAATAACAACTTTCGCGCGGACTGCAGTGGTTTAGACAGGGACAGTTAACACAGTACACAGTAGGAAATAAGCGATCCCGACTTCCGATTATCGGATTTGCGCGCTTGCGTCTGTTGTATATTATGCAGCGTCGCCGTGTCTGTATGGCGTTTGCGACAATACCAAACTCAATAAATATTCTAAATATCTACCTACAACTAGATTTAACCTTAATAATAGGCATATCATTTTAAAGGAAACATACAGTCTAAAAGGAATAATACAATTTTACTTGAAATATTTGGGGTAAGCCGTGCTACTACTGCTTTAATGGACATAACGCCCCTGTATATACTATTTATTATTACTGGTAAAGTAGTGCAAGTATTTTTGTAAACAAAACAATAAAAATATTATCTTCTACATTTCTTACCTACAACCAAATGAGATCAATAGACTCTGCGCTTACCTGCAACAACAAAAAAACTTCTTTAAAGTACAAATTACAAATATTTTGACGCAATAATTAATAGCTACTCAATATACAGGTGGCCTGCGAACTAGGACCGTTAGCCGTATATCAGGAACTACTCTAATTTGAATTCTGAAAAATTCTAGAGGTATGTTTCCTATAATTATCTGTTCAACGAAAATAGTTATAGCTTCAGATCATTTCTGGTTACACCGAAAGTGAACACCAACTTCCTTATTTCAAATAGAACACCCTATATATTTTTACATTTTTAGATTGCTTGTCAAATTTTAATATGACTTTGTGTTGGGTATTTATCTCTAATAGTTTCCAAAATATGGCGACCTAAAGACACAAATTGACATCTGAAGAGGTTTAATAAAACTGTTTTTGTTAACTGAGTTTTATCTCTTCAGCTACAATTTCCTTATATCTTAATGCTAAAATACTGCTTTATATCAAGTAGTTGACAGTTCTTGAGAAAATTATACAGAGTGCTCCTAAAACATTATTATTTTTTACAAAATTCAGACAACCGTAGCTTGACTTTTTCAAATGAAACACACTGTATATTATTGCACATTTGAATTCTACGTTTAATTCTCGCTGGGAGTATATTATATCGTTTTATATTATTTTTGCGTCTTAACCAAAATATTTCATTATTTTGTGAATTTTGAGTCAGATCTGACTCCGTTTTTGATTTATAAAGTAAATCGATGGTAGAAAGTGCATTTACTCTGGAAAACGAACTTTTACTTGAATCGTTTTTACTAATGGTAAATTAAAAAAACCCGAAAAGTACATAATGGCAAAATAAAACAACCTTTTCTAGTTTTATGCGTCCAGGGCTGCCAAACTATTGTCCTTAACAAGATTGCCATGGAACGCATTATGTTTGGTTTGAATAAATACATTATTTTCTATTATTTTCAACCATGTGACAGTCATGAAAAACATTTTTTATACAAATTTGTTTTAACATGTATACATTTTAAATTGTGTTTTTACAAGTACAAGCTAAGGCTTCTTTGTGCAGCACCTTGTATAATGTTATGATAAATATATTACTATTATTATTATTATGACTTCCATTAGGACATCAAAACACAATGACAAAACTGAAATGTCTTTAATTATTAGCTCTAACAAATACATGGCCAACAAATCGCATAATAATAAAGAGATGACTGAAAGTAAACTTAAACATTGAAGAATAATATGATAGGCCAAAATATGCTAACATATTATACTTTTAAAGAAATTGTTCGAAGACATTTCTGCCGAATTTAAGACATTTATCTATTCTTTTTAATAAATGATTCCCAGTGGCTCGATCTATTTCAGCATTTGTTAAAGAATTAAATGCCTCTCTTACTCTAGATTGCATATTTTCTTTCGTGGACGGAGAGATCGTAATACCTTCGTCTTGATACAACTCCAGAAAAAAATCAGAGGGGTTAGGTCAGGTGATCTTGGTGGCCATCTAGAGGGCACATTATTTGACATTCACCTGTCTTCAAACATATACTCTAGAATGTCTGCAACATTTCGAGTGCTGTACGATGGTGCCCCATCTAACTGATACCATGCAGCAACACCCTGGTCTGGAACACTTTGCAACCCAACTTTTTTTTTTTTCCCTCAGGGCTCGTCCGCGGCCTTGCCGCCCCGATTGCACCGCAACCCTTGGTTGATTGTGCATACCCATAGTCTTACTCCACCCATTCCAAAATCACTGTGCCTTGAACTAGTCTGCACAGCGATTGGTAGGGTGAAGTTTTATATTGCTCTGTCTCCGGTCTAGAGTGACCGTAGATCAGTTGTCTTTTCCGGTCCAGAGCTATACACTCGCACAAGATGTGCTGGGCTGATTCCTCCCCCTCGCCGCAGAGTCTGCATGCGAGGTCCCCTTCGAACCGCCCCATTTTATGTAAGTGTTTCTTGACGGCCATGTGTCCCGTCAAGAGACCTGTTGTGTTTCGGAGCTGTCCTCTGCTAAGGTTTAGCAGCTCCACAGCTCTCTTTGAACTGGGTCCGTCAATTATTGACTTCCCATGTCTGAGCCCTGGACAGTCCGCCCAGTACACCTTGTGTTGGTTTCTGACCCAGGACTTAATGGCTCCCCTGGCAGTGCTCTTTGACAGGCCCAGAGCCGGTTCTGGTCCCATAAATGGTTCTGCTGACCCCCTCTTCGCGAGACTGTCAGCTTCTTCATTGCCTTTGACCCCCGAGTGACCCGGCACCCAGATGAGGGTCACCTCATTCTGCCCAGCCAGGTCGCTCGTCTCGTCTCGGCACTCACTCACCAGCCAGGAATTTACCCGTGGGCTACTTAGTGCCTTAAGGGCTGCCTGGCTGTCTGTGGCTATGAGGATCCGCTTGTTGGTGTAGCCCCTCCTCTTGTTCTCCCGCACACAGTGCAGGATGGCGTACATCTCGGCCTGAAACACCGTTGCATGGGCTCCGAGGGAAATACTGTGACTTACCCTCGGTCCTTCCGAGTAAACACCTGCCCCCGTCCCACGCTCCCCGCCAGATCCGTCCGTGAACCAGACGAGCGCGTCCCGTGGTATGCCCGGCGTCTCCTCCCGCCATGCCCCGCGATCAGGGATTTCCACTGTGAAGTTGTTTTCCCTGCACATTCGCGGGCTCGCGAAGTCTGACCTCATTTCAAGCATGGGTTCCTTCACGATCTCCTGAATTTTGCAGTGGCCCCTGAAGCCTGGGTTGATCTTCAGTCTACCATTGCAGGCTAGTCTGTACAGTCCTAGCCTGGCCTCTCCCATAATAACTAAGTGTAGGGGGGGTAGATCCAGCAACACCTCCATGGCGGCTGTTGGGGTTGAAGACATGGCCCCTGTGATGCCAAGGCAAGCCATCCTTTGGATCTTGCCTAGTTTTTGTTTGGCACTGGATTGTGTCACCTTAGGCCACCAGACCAGTGCCGCATATGTTAACGATGGTCTGACCACCCTTGTGTACAGCCAGTGGGCCATACTAGGTCTTAGTCCCCACGTTTTTCCATATAGCCGCCTAGTGACGGCTAAGGTCATGACTGCCTTACGCAGTATTTTTCCAATGTGACCATTCCAGGTTAGCTTAGAGTCCAATACGACCCCAAGATATTTTACCTCCCTGGCCATTGGAACACTCCTACCGTATAGAGTGAGAGTTCTGTGGCTTTCACACTTCCTCCTCCTCGTAAACGGCACGACGGTTGCTTTCTCGGGGCTCACCCCGAGCCCTTGATCAACCGTCCACCCTTCCACCACTTTCAGTGCAGTCTGCATACGCTCCCACACTGCCTGTGTGACCTTTCCTCGGACTATGATGACAATGTCGTCCGCATAGCCCTGTACCTCATACCCCCCTCCCGAGAGCCTCCCCAGCAGGCCGTCCACGACTAGACACCAGAGCAAGGGAGACAGAACGCTCCCCTGCGGACACCCCGCCGCGACCCCCGCCAGCAGAGTCCCTCCCGCGAGTGAGGTGAACACCGCCCTGTCCCTGAGCATGGAACCGATCCACCTGCAGCAGGTCTCCTCTATTCCACGCTCCCGGGCAGCTGCCAGAACCGATCCGAACGAGGTGTTGCTAAAGGCCCCCTCTATGTCTAGGAAGGCCCCCAGCGCCACCTCCTTGTTCTCCAGCGTATTCTCCAGTTTCAGCACCAGTTGGTGCAGTGCTGTTTCTGTTGAGAATCCTGCTCTGTATGCAACCCAACTTGCACAACATCCTGCAGAATCGTACAATATCTACTACTATCAAGATTATTGTCGCTAAAACATAACTCCAGCATTATATATATTTCCTTTGATGGCGCAACATACGTTAAGACTCCAAGTGTCTTGAAAGTTTCTTTATTGCAGGATATGGGTACTTACAGGGCTCCAGTAGTGACTGTTACAGCGGTTTCTTATAACCTTTTTGGCAAATTTGTCTTCATCAGTCCGCCTTATCTTGTTGGTATAAGTCGTATCATCTTATGTTCGTAAAAATAACCATTGAGAGAACTCAACACGCCGATTGAAGTCTTCATTCCACAGGTGTTGGACAAGAGTTGGCTTATAGGCTTTCCATTGAACCTTTTTTAGAATTTTAAGGATAGTTGATTTAGGTGCACCTAATTCTTGTTCAGCTTGTCGCACAGAATTTTCAGGGTGTGCTGCAAAGTATACCAAAGCAGTTGTAGCTAACTAACTCTTGGTTGTCCAGTAGAGGTTTATGCTTTTGAATTTTGCCGCGGAGGGTTCCCAATTCATCGAGATTTTTTAATACTTGTTTAACTATCTTCGTCGTACATCTAGGGAGACTTGGAAAGCGTTCTGCAAATATGCGATACGCCCTGTCAGCAATTCTGTGATATTCATCATAAATAATAATTAGATTTAGCAGGTCGTTATTACTATATCTTCCAAATGACAAAGCCTTTTTCACTTAACTGGAAGCAGCGAAGAACAGAACTGTTATTTGAAGTTAGAAACTGTCAAATCTGACAACTGGTGTTTGTTTCATAGCAACCTTGCTGAAGGCAAAAGTTGACAGTTCTGGACACATATTACTAAAAAATAGTTGATTAATTTTCCATTATACAAGTTTTTGCATATTTTGTGGAATTTTTACAAAAACAGCTAAATGAAAGTCACGCTCTAACAAGTTTGTGGATTTTCTCACCCAGAAATTATTTCAAAGTATCAAATTTAAGAGAAAATCAAAAAAGTGACTCAAATTCACAAAATAATGAAATATTATGGGTAAGACGCAAAAATAATATAAAACAATTGAACATTCGTCCGTCGAGAATCAAACGTGGAATTGAAATGGGTAATAATATAGAGGCTGTTTTAATTAAATCAGTCAAGTTAGGACTGTTTGAAATTTCTAAAAAATAATAATGCTTTAGGAGCACTCTGCATAATTTCCCCGGGAAATGTCAACTGCTTGAGATGAAGCAGTATTTCAGCATTAATATATAAGGACATTGTAGCGGAAGAGATAAAACTCAGTTAACAAAAACAGTTTTATCAAACCTCTTCACATGTCAATTTATGTTTTCAGGTCGCCATATTTTGGAAACTATTAGAGATAAATACCAACTATGGTAAATAATCTCATACTAGAGTTGGACAAAAAATATAAAAATGTAATAATATATAGATTGTTCTATTTGAAATAGTGTTCACTTCCGGTATGGACGGAAATGATCTGAAGCTACAACTATTTTCTTTGAACAGATAATTATAGGAAACTACTCCTAGAATTTTTTAGATTTCAAATTAGAGTAGCTTCTGATATACGGCTAACGATCCAAGTTCGTAGGACGCTTTGTATAACTAACCTTTTTGTATTATATACATACTGTATTAATTTTTTTAATGTCGGACTATGGCCAATCACCGACGCCAGGGAGCAGTCTCACGTAACTATTATGGAAATTTTGCCGAACCCCTGCCTTTCTGTAAGGAGGGTAAGGACCTTTAACGTGCCCAACAACGCATGGACACGGGACCGTCGGCTTTACGCCCCCTTCGAAGGAGAGAACGTGCATCATTTCCAACAAACGTTATATCTGCAAATCAAATTATAATCATTTTCGTAAAAGCACGAAATCGTAATACTAGTTTCTTTTGTAGTTATTATATTTTGAGTAACTTTTGTAGATTGTTAGAGTTTTCCTCAACACTTATTTCCTTTTTTTTTGTTTTTTTTGCGTTGTTTGTCTGGTTGAATTTATTATAGCCTAGTAGTCCCACTATTGTAATACCACTTTTGGTTCTCAAATACAATAAATATAATTTTTATTATTATTACTTGGTAATCTTAGTTGACCGTCAACTTCACGCATCTTAACATCTAATGCTTCCTATCATTATTAGTGGAACGACTAATGATAGGTATCGGATGAGTCTTGTTATTCAAGCAAGTAGCAAATGCAGATGGGGAAGCTGAGCATGGTCTGCCTTTGTCAGTTGCATTTCCCTTTCAGTATAATCGGATAGCGACCCTGTCAAAGCTATTCATTCAGATCTTATCAATATATAGTTCA
Source organism: Tillus elongatus (assembly GCA_964006375.1). NCBI lineage: Eukaryota > Metazoa > Arthropoda > Insecta > Coleoptera > Cleridae > Tillus > Tillus elongatus. The sequence continues at coordinate 61,841,194 of OZ023267.1, read as the reverse complement.
ATATGCGCGAGGGGTGTGTTTTTAAAGCCATCACTCAATCATGCTGGACAGCGTATTTCATTTTCATCTAAAGGTTTATAAATGAAAATCTGAATGAATACAAGCTGCACGTTTTAACTCATAGATAAAATTATCTTCCATTCAACATTTAATTCAATACATCGTTAAAAATACAATTTGCTTTAAAATTGATTATGCGATTGGGTGTATCGCTTTTTATTGCAAAATATGTATAAATTTTCGTGAGTTTTCGTCGTAGCTGATAAGAGTCACAGTAATATTATTTTTGCCTGTTGGTGTAAATTTAGTCTAAAAAAAGTTCGGAACGTAGCAAGTGCGTTCTGGTAGTGAATTTTTATTAAATGCTTCAAACTTGGATAACTCAATTTTCTATAAACTTACAAAGTTGGATTTTGGTATGTAGCAAGGTCTTTCCTAAGGCAACATATCGACCAAGTGTCATTAACATAAATTTGTAATTTTCAGAGAAAAAAATTTTTTTCGAAAGGAAACTGAAAATTTGAAAAACTCAAGTTTATATAAACTTACAAAATTTAATTTTGGTGTGTAGTAAGGTCTTCCTCAAGGCAATATATCCACAAAATTTCATTAAAATATCTTTGTAATTTTCGGAGAAAAAATTTTTTTTCGAAAGAAAACTCAAAATTTTCCCGGAAAATCTGGTAAGATTTTCCTGGCTAACGAATTCATCCAAGCCATTAATAAAAGAAAGGCACTTGACAAGTTTAATCGAAATCGGTTAATTATTTTTTTTATGCAATGAAGTATCAAATGCAGTCCTGTGTTGAAATGATACATTTGTCTTATCCCTCTCATTCCATCTTGGCAAAAAAAAAACAGTTAATCATTACCTTATATCGGTCACCGTTGACTGTAAGTGCGACTTCTGCGTTTTCCAAAAAATATGGATCGATGATTTCGCCGCTCTAAAATGAATATCAAACAGTGACTTTTTCGAAATGCAGTGGACAGTAGTAAATCTGCAGGTTTTCATTGACACTGAACCAGAAATAAGCTTCGTCACTAAATATGCTATTTTGCTCAGAAGCTTCCAACTACTCTAGAGCCCTATCAACGAATACACGGCGCTGTCTTAGGGCTTTGAGCTCTAGTTCTTATAGTAATTCACCCCCTGTGGGCCCAGCGACGAAATAAGTATCGATTTCGGACGAACCCAGGCGAGGTTGGCGTCTTTAGTGAATGAGTTACACCCTAAGGTTCAGGCCTCCACTATGGGCTTCGATATTGATAAACGATCTCGCTTGGATGTTCTCGGGAGCAAGTTTCTAAGTGATTCTACCTTGGATCGAACGCTGGTGGGTCCAAATGAACTCGGAGGGGGCTGAGATCTCTAGGGCTGAGACATCCCTGTAGGTTGGATTTCTAGGCCTAAGTTGCTCCTGGAGGTTGTGGCCTCCGCTGTATGCTTCGAAGAAGACAAATGATATCACTTAGGACTTAGATGATGTTCGGGTGCTGGACTTCGTGGAATATCGCATTGACTCTAGCACTGGCAGTTGTCGGGTCTGGATAAACGCAGAGGGGAGCTGAGATCTATAAGGGGTGAATGACAATTGGAGGTTGAGGCCTCCACTGTGAGCTTTGAAACGGGCTAACGACCTCTCTTGGATGCTGCTCAGGAGCAACACACCATATGATGCTGCCTCGACTCAAACATTGACGGATGTCTGATTTAGATGAACTCTGAGAGATGCTATCTTTCTGCGGGCTTCGAAACGGCAGTTCAGTACACCTCAACAGCGGGCGACAAAAAGCCCCCAAAATACGCTGCCAAACCAACTTTCATAATAAAAAATATCGACTCTTGCAGGGAGATGGACTTGGTTAGAGGAATTTAAGCAATTAGCCGTAAGCCACAAAAGACCTAAGGTCGCGGTGGAGGGATTGAAATAGCCGACTTACATTGAATCTAATCTTTGTCTACGTATAATGCGCCAAATTGTGGTCGGAGAAATGGCAAGCTATCTTGGGTTCTCATGCACACTGTCTCGGAAAGCAGCAGTATTTTTAATTAATTTGGTGCTTTAATGGCGTTGTTTGGCCTACCACCGAACCGGTTGCTTCAAACGTATTTATTACACAACGAATTGTGTACTCTGCAGGGCGTTCGTGTAGGCCATAAATTGGACGCGACGGACTAAAAGATTGTCAAACATAGCACTGATATGAAAAACCTTTATACCATTGAAATAATTTATAACAAAAAAAAAAGTGGTGAAAGCAGAATTCCAAACACACTAATTTGCACCTCTGAAATCAGAAGACACGCTGTTTGTTACATATAGATAATTGAGTTAAATATATTTTAGAATATGAAAACAGTGGCCCCTTCAAGTTGCTTTTTAAGGTCTGTTTTCGCGCATATAACCAATCGCCTACGCCAGGGAGCAGTTTCACCTAACTACTCTGTAAATTTCGCCGAACCTCTTCCTTCCCGTAAATAGAATAGGGTTTTTTAACACGTCAAACAACACATGGTACCTACGGCTTTACGCCCCCTCGGAAGGGCGAAGCGTGCAAACATTCAAATTACTTAAATCCAGTGTCACAACATAGGATATGTTACTTACACTCTGTGCAATGAAAAGGGGAAATTATTATTTTAGTGGGAATTGAAACCATGACCCTTGGCTTCAGGAGCCATATGTTCTTACCACTGGGCGGCGAAGTCTGAAAATATCTGCCAATAAAATTTTATTTCTTTGACTATGATCTCCAATTTAAACCCCATAAATAATGTCAGATTACTTCAAATATTATTAGATTTTGTTTTTCTTTTAGGTATTTTAACTTCCAATGCTAATCAGGAGCAAAATTGAAAAGATAACATAATATAAGCTTCTTTCCGCTGTTTACCTTTATAGCATTCAAGCTTGTATAGTGATTCACAATTTCACTGTAAATATTGCTGAAAACGGAAGATAATTGTAAAGAATAATAATATTCTGGCCAGATATATAATATATCCTAAATCTGTATTGATTCTCTGTTATGTTCTGGTTTGATAAAGGGCAGACAGGCAATTAAAATTTATGTTCTGCGGGACAACGACCCTGCAAACTTATGATAATTAAAAAGCAAAGTAAATTATAATTAATTTTTGTCTTTGATAACAAAACATAAAAAAGCAGTATCTTTCTCGATCTGAATGTCAAATAAATGTGAATTCGTTAATTTTTGGAGGTTTTAAAAAGTGTCGAATTGACCGGGCCCATGTCTGAATTCATTAAATGTTTTGGATTCATTTTAAGGATTTCTAAAGTTTTCAAAGCATCTAACTTGCAATAATCTGTGGTTACTTTCAATAACTTAAGATTACTATTGCCTACCTTATGCCTCAAGTCAATCATATGTTGGACAACGCTAGATTTTTTGCTCTATTGAATCTGAAATGAGCTACCTGCTCTTTGAACATTATTGTTATTGATCTTCGCGTTTGCCCAATATATATTTCCTAGCCATTATTACAAGATATTTTTTGATAAATGCCCAATTTTTGGCGGAAGTTTTATTATCCTTAGGTCTACCTAAAAGGCTTCTTCCTTTCTAACCTTTTCTTACAAAGGCTTAGAGAAAATATTCAAAGATAATGACTTGCGAGTTGTTCATAAAGTCGATAATTTGAAGAGCCTTTTGATATTGCATCATCCGGTATTGCATCCAAAGTATTGCATCACCGGTATTACATTATTTTAGTGTAGATAGTTTAGGTATATACATATGATAATTTTGCCCATACAGTTAGTTTAGCGACCGCTACTGATGAAGACTACTTCGCTGTCGAAATATGTATCTAGCGCATAACTCTATGTTATTTTTTTGTTGATTTCGGGGCAATGCTGCTCTTTTTGTTCCAGGTATCAATCAATGAACTTTAAAATACTTATTGATGGAGTACATATTGCAAGTTTTTTAAATTAACTAGACATCTTTACACACAGCTACTTAATGTTTCTTACAGTAAGGATATGTTTGGGAAAACGTATACATAATGAGCGCTCTCAATATGAGGTCGAGACAGATGGAGGAGTGTTTCGTTTCATCTTATGTTATGAGAGACTTCAAACGAATCTTCTCTTTAAGGGGTATCTTGCCTTCGCTCAATCAAGTACTGCTGCGTCTAAACCCAATATTAATCGGTGTTTCTAAGAGATAAGTCTACGTTTACCGATATTCTGCCAACCTTATTTCAATCAGTAGGAACGACTTGATTAAAGCTACCATTTTTTCAGTGGATTAAAGTAATCAAAGTCCGCTTTAGTGCGGAGTATGGGTTCTGAAGCTGGCTTCAGTATAGAGCTCCGTAAGGACGCTGTTTATGACCCCCAATAAAGGGGTTGTAAGCCACCGACGAGGGTCCGTTGATAATACCACGGCTTATATAATAAAATATGTACGCCGCTCGGGCACAATACACCAAAAATTATAGCCGGTCCATGGATACGACATTCAAACCCCTATAATTATCAGACTGCTCTCATTATAGGCAGAATACAGTATATTTTATTAATTTCAAATGGGCTATAACTTTTAAGTTGGAAATTATATTCAATTTATTTTTTATCAAGGTTTGTGTGGAAATAATTCAACAAGGGTTCGATATCCACAGCTTGTTTAAGCTATGTGAAAGGTCTGCGGAGTTGTTTCCAAAATTTCACACGTCACATGAGTAATTAATTTATTAGAGTGGCATAAACAGAAAACAAAATAATTAGACCTTAAGGATACGGAATTGTTTGTATAGATGTAGTCTAAATAAACTGGATATATCTGAATTCGACGGAAAAATGACTTTCGAGATAACGAAAAGACACACAATCTTATTATTATTATTACTAACAGTACCGATAACCGAAGACCTAAGTGGATAAAGGTGTTATATCGCAAAATTAGAGTTTTGTGTAAAACACAATTAACTGTTTTCATTTGAACCCTTTCTGTTTAAATTGTGCGTTTAAATTTTGACTCTTATTAAGTAGGTAGGTAGTTCATTTATTTCCTTACCTTAAATTTTCATTTAAACAAATCAGTTTGATAGGCCAATAGGCTTAAAATCGGAAACAATTGCTACAAACGGTTTTGTTGTTTTAATAGTTTCATTTGTTACCCAATCTGACTATCCTAGGTTTTCCTACGCGGCGGCGTTGTCTTTAAGTATTGGTGGGTACAAATGTACCCCCAAAAAGGTTATTTTTGCGGTTCTACGGTTATCTCGTAAAGGACTTACAATATCGGAAAATTATTCTCTTAAAAGTTGTAGAGCATTAAATTCTGCATTGAATCGGACCAGACGTGCCAGCTATACCAAAGAACTAAAGTATATTAAGAACGTGGCCGAATATAACGGACACACTGCTTGCCTAGTGGAAAAATTAATTAAGAAACAGAAAACAAAGAACATGTTAGCGGAATCAACGACTTTTAGAAGAAAGAAAGCCGAAAAAACTTTGTTTGCCTACTATTTTAACCTCGAATCATGAGGGGTTTAGATAGCATTTTTAAAAGAGTCAATTTGCAACTAAAATTTTCGACAATAAATACTTTAAAAAACTTGCTAGGTAACCCAAAAGACAAGAATAGTACGGCCAAAATGTCGGGAATTTATGAAATAAGTTGTAAAGATTGTGATCTTAAATACGCCGGACAAACAAAAATATTTTTTGTAACTTTAATGTCGGCCTATTTCCTCGACTATGGCAAATCACCGACGCCAGGGAGCAATTTCACCCCACTATCCTGTCAATTTTGCCAAACCCCTGCCTTTCTGTAAGGAGGGTAGGGATATTTAACGTGCCGAACATAGCATGGACCCGGAGATGACGGCTTTACGCCCCCTCTGAAGGGCGGAACGTGCAGACATTCAACTAGCTCAAATAGAAGGCCAGAATCTCGGTTGATGTTAATTTATTACAGTTTGTACTAAAAATGTGAAAGGGGAACCCTGAGAATCGAACCCAGTACCCTTCGGTTCAGAGGAATTAAATTCAAAGGACATTTAGCACAATTAAGGTATGGTACTATAGATAGATCTTCCGTTGCCCGACATATTTGGGATAATAATCACCACGTGAATGAGGAGAACCTAAAATTAATTAAAAATATTAGACAACCAGGACAGGTAAACTCCTTCAAAAGTATATATATATATATATATATATATATATATATATATATATATATATATATATATATATATATATATATATATATATATAGTAGTAATGAAAAGTCTATTAATCTCGTTCTATAGATAATAATAGAATTCAGATATTTCCGTCAAACGATATATATTTATTTTTGTGTCGTTGAACCTCCCTATATCGTTAGTTATCGACTGCCTGCGGAAGAATATAAATAGAGTTGTGGATATAAGAGGTTTAGACATATCCATCCTCTGATGACGCTAACTTGATTAGTGCAACGTCGTCAGGGTTTCTTAAGTACATTGTGCTGATTTGGGTTCTCCAAGTGTGCTTACCAGACGTATATTTTTTTTGGACGAATCGTTACTACTAGTGCTCATCAAAGTTGGAAAAATGTTATTTATTTATAAAAAATTTTCGTTTTAACTTCTTCTTTGTGGTAAAGTCATCTAAAGTAACCCATATCTCAATAAAGTGGTCCATCAAAAAGTTAAAGAGTAATAAATTCTGCGTTTGACGAGACCAAAGGTGAATTTTTCCACACAGTTTCACCTTAAAGTTGAACCATTTCTCATCATCAATGAAGACTACTTGTTTAAACTGCAGTTACAATTCAAGTGATATAAAGATGAAGGCAGGATAAGAAGAACTTGAAATCAATTAGTGATGATTATATTTCATAGTAAGGAAAATTTGTAGTTAGGTATAAAGATGAAAAACGGAAAAAAATAGGTGGGTACACAAATTCCACAGACGTCGACGTTTGACTATCGTTGCGCCACCCGGCTCCCCAAAGTCTGTAATTTCCGTCCCACCATATATGCAGTCCAGGTTTTCGTCAACATCTGGTTCGTGAATTTCATCTGGCTGGAGGAGTTAGTGCAGGAGTTGCCCTTGCAGTTGGCACAAATCAATGAGCACTTGATCCCAGCCTTCCGACACCCACAACCACCTGCACACTCCGTGCTGCATTTGCAGAAATTGTGGAGCGAAGAGACAATGGAACTGATTCCTTGGAGGCAGGAATGGGGTCAATCCAAACTTTGAAGCCTGCCATCCCCAGAGAAGCGGATCCATATGGTGTCCTAATCACATTTGTACTTACAGGTAAGTTTTCAAGCAATTCTGGCGCGCTGCTTCGGATGTTGGTGGTAGGGATGTTGTGTCACATCCACTTATGGCGTGGAGAAATATGAGTGGCCTTCGGATGTTGTCTGCCAGTTTGAAGGTGTTGGGACCAAATATTTTGGTGGGGTCGTTCCTCTTCCAGGTCTTGAAAAATATATGTTTGTTGGTGGTGTTACTAAGGCATTGAGCATGATGAGGAGATCGGTATCTTCACCAACCAACACAACTTTACCATACTCCTGCAACACCTCAAGGGCCTTGGCAACAATCAGGTGGTCTGCATCTTCACCTTCAATCCTCTCCGTAAACAAGCTAACGAGACGCGCCACCATTAACTTGGTACAGATGACCTCAGGAGTAGTGCCTTTTGATTCGGCGGAGACGCTCAGCAGATTTGATGCTCTTGGCGAACAGGTATTTTGAGTAGCTACAAACACCACGCTTGTCGCACTTCGGTTGTAGTTTTAGGTAGTCAACGTATTTGGTCAGGATTAATTGGAATGTTTTACCATTCTTCCCCACAACCTCGTGGAGAAGAAATCTACAATCGGTGACAAAACCTGCTGCTTCCAGGTTTACCTCATTCAGTGGTGTGAGCAAGTCATATAACACTGACTTGGGAGTCTTCCTCATTCCAACTGCATTGAACAGAGACGGATAGGGTGCCAGCTCATAATGGAAGAATTCTTTAAGCTGTTCGTCGAATTTCTTGAGGAGTACTATCCGGTGGAATATGGTTTCAGGGTTCCCTGGTACATCATCCTCATCAATGATCACCTTAAATTTAAATCCTTGTATACTCATTACTGTATTTTTTTTTTTGGACAAATAGGATTTTGTCAAAGGTTTGACCAACCAGGGCAAGCATTGAGGAATTGCCAATTTTGGATCATGGGACTGAAACCACCCAATAAACTTCTGAAGGGCTGCATTGCCACGCTGCACTCTAGCATCCCTTGCATCGACATGTTGCTTCGTGGTAGTGCGTGATACACCACAAAACTCTTCAAACTGCTGGGTGGGTGTAGTTGCGACCTTTTGAGAGCCCCCCCTTAGAGTAATTTACAATCTTAATTAATGCAAAGAAAGCTAGCTAGTTGTTATTGACTTTATAATTTATCGTGTATATATATATATATATATATATATATATATATATATATATATATATATATATATATATATATATATATATATATATATATATATATATATGGGTTACTTTAGATCTTATTAACAAAAAGCAGAAATTAAAACGAAATTTTTTTAAATTGGATGAGCACTGGTATGGGAACGGAAAGTCCAAAAAATATGCATCTCATTCAACGCAGAATTTAATGCCCTCCTACAACTTATAATAGCACCATATTCTCGATATTGTGAGTTATGCACTATGTATACCCGTAAAACCGCAAAAATACCCCCTTGTAGGTACATTTTTATTCCCCACCGCTGAGGGAGGGGGCCCTAGGATAGTCATATTGTATCACAAATGAAGTCATTAAAATAATAAAACCTTTTGTAATTATTTCCGATTCGTCAATTTTTTTTTGGTTTTACACTATTGGCATCTGAGAGAGAAATGGAGTTTGACGTACATAACATTCAGCAATTTAAAATTAAAATAGATTAGGTTAAAATGGATAAAATAGTCAAGTAGGTAAACTATTAGCTATTTATTACTAGTAAATAGAAAAGGTCCAAATTTAACATTTTCTTCTTTTAGTTTTAAACTTTCCAATATTGCTTTTTCTAATGTCTTCATAATAACATCTGCAACTCTTCATCAACAATTAAAATATGTTTGTTTCATCCAGATTTTCTAGCTTTTTGTCAAGTATCTTCTCCTATTTGTCATTACAATGTATAGAGCCAGTCTGGCTTGGAATTATATTCCATCCAGCTGTACGGTAACTATAGGGGAGTTTATATTTTCCAACTGGGAGGCAAAGACCCCCAAACTTAATCGTTGAGACGTCTTAGCTTAACTTCACTGTGTTTTTAGGGATTGAAAAAATACTGGAGGGACACATTGTCTTAAAAGCTAACCTCCCTAATATCCACCAATGGGTCTACCAATCTTGCAAATATAATGAACTGGCACTCAATGATCGTGCTGAGAAAATCACACACTATCATACAATAACAGGGAGGTAGTGGTGGCTGCATTTGTCGACATTAAAGGAGCATTCAACTACCCAACTCTATCTACAAAACTGCTGTCGCTAGAGGAGTTGAACTTACCATATGTGGCTGGATCAGAAGGATAATACACAACAGGACCATTATCACCTCGCTGCAGGACAAGCTGGTCAGCTTTAAATCTGCGAGGGGGTGCCTGCAGGGAGGAGTAGTGCCCCCCTGCTTTGGTCCCTATTTGTGAATGATCTGTTGGCTATACTGGAACTGTGCGAAGATGAGTTCCAAGCGTATGCGGACGATCTCGTCATATTAGGTATATAACTTTAAACTGACACCGGATATGGTTTGTAGGTGGCCTAGTTCGTGCTCATTCTAAGTATTTTCGTTTAATTCAAAAGTCAGGATCTCCTTGATAGCAATTTTTTTTACGAGAATTCGCTAAAAACATTCACATTATCTGTGTATATGCAACAGTTGCTACGGTTGGCCTAGAGTGTAAAAATCAAAGTAAGCGTCGATTAACGTCGATAAGCCTCTCGAACGATTTATATAATCAAAGTGTTTTTATCATTTTTATTTTAGGATGGATCAGTTTTCCCATAGGATGGGCGAGTTTTCCTATATCGTCGTCCTTTTATCTATATACAGTCGAACGAGTAAAAGAAAAGTAACTTATTTCTCAAATTCAGTTTACGTGGAAATTGGGAAAGCGCTGGCGCGCATAGTTTCCCCGGGTACTGGAGAATCCATGCACGAGAGATTGTCGCCGGTCAATCTATGTGTTTGTGATTGTGTTCCACCGAAGTAAACTTGTGTAAAGGGATTTCCATTTTTTTCTCTTATTGTCAGATATTGCTCTATATTGAAAACAGTTCCTGCAGAAAATTGTGTCCTATTCTCTTAGACAGCTGGACAGCTACAGCTCTTAATAATATGTATACCGCTTTTAAGTTTAAACATCTTGACGCAAAACATAATTGTTTACCTAAAAAATATCAATAACTTCTTTTTTTACCAATTAATTGTATTTTTTTGGTGGGTATACGGTTGAAAAATCCAAGCTGATTCCAAGAATAAAAATTTAGTCTTTGGAACATATTATAGAGGTCATATTAAGTATTCTTTATTCCCGTGTTATAAAGATAGTACAATGCCCAGACTAAATTATGACATTAAAAAAATGTTTTAAGCTCATCTACTAATTATGCGGATTATTACGGTATGAAACTTGAACCTTTGTATGCAGGATAATTTTTGAGTTGAGGCATTATTTTTTAACTGTCTATATAACTCACCAATTCAAACGACTTTATAAATTGTGTGTTTTTATTAGTTTCGTTATTACATTATTCACCAGCACCGAAAGCTCTTGATTTTCTGTTTCGGGTTTACATTTTATTTTAATCACAGCAGTTTCTGACGCTGTCTACAGTACATACAGTCCACAGTTGGAATATTGTTCTTATGTCTGAGGTGCTGCCTTAAAGATAAACATGTCCCTCCTAGGTTCTATTCAGAGACGAGTTGTTTGCTTTATAGGGGATTCATCATCATCTCTAGACCGCAGGCGAAAGTTTGGAGATCTCTGCCACATCTATCGATACTACCATCGACACTGGTCTTTAGAAATTGCTTCGCTAGTACCTACGACCTGTAATCGGCAAAACTGTTTTAGTCAAAAAAAACGCACACTTTTAATGTTAAATTACTCACTTGTCAAACAGATCATTACGAATCCTCGTTCATTCATAGAGCACCTGAGCTTTGGAATGCCTCCCCGACAGATTTATTTTCCAAGACATATAATATACCAAAAGAGAAAACTGATTGGCATGGATTTCGAACAGAGCGTTTGAACAGAAAATAGAGCTAATTACACCCCTGAAAAATAAAGAATAACTGGATCATGAAGTTTGAGATGTGAATGGCTGACGAAAGCTTCGACTACTCCATGTGGAAGGTAACTAAATCCCTGAATAAACCTGGAAGTTAACTGGCGAGAGAATTACTACTCTCCTATACGCAAAAATTATAACAACTGGAATTGAAAGGATGAAGAAAAGGCACACATGTTTTCCGATCACATGGCAGACACTTTCCAAACCCATGAGCTTAAATAGGCGAGATAATTACTACCCTCCTATTCGTAAAAATGATGGCAACTGGGCTCGAACAAATGAAGCAAAGGCACAAATGTTTGCTGATCACTTGGTAAATACCAACATGGAGGAAATACCACAAATTACTAACAGAGACGGGGCGATAGTTAAGTCAATAACCCCTACTCAGATCAGCAACGCAATGAGAAACAATCTCAGCACAAAGAAAGCTCCAGGTTACAATTTCATAACTGCTGCACATATACTCAAAGAGTTGTCCTGCAGAAGCATCTCTTCAACGCATCAATACGACTCCGTTACGTGCCAATGCACTGGATGGTTATTGAAGTAATAATGATTCACAAACCTTGAAAATCAGAAGACAGAACATCATACCGAACAATATCCTTGTTGTCGGTAATATCCAAGCTGTTTGGAAAGCTTTTTTCGCTGAGACTCATTTCGCTGAGAAACATTAGGGGAAAGCAGCTTATCCCGCCCCATCAGTTTGGACTTCGTAACAAGTACTCAACCATGGACCAAGTGCACCGAATCAGCGATTCAATTTAAAGAGACCTAGAAGAGAAAAATATTTGCGCAACGATATTTCTAGATGTGGCCTAAGCATTCGACAGAGTCTGACACCAGGGTCTGGAATCCAAGCTGTAAAAATATTTTCCACAGCAAATCAGCCAAATTCTTTGTTCATACTTCACTGACTGTGACTTTAGAGCCAAACATGGCGAAGAATACTCAGACCTTAATAAGATTTTTGCTGCAGTACCTCAGGGTAGCGACCTTGGACCTGTTCTCTACTTGCTGTAAACCAACGACCTCTCAGAAAGCGACGGAGTAATAACGGCAACATTTGCCGACGACAACGCTCTGCTCGCTGTTGACCAAGATATTAAATCAGACACAAACAAACTAAAAACAGCAGTCAACAATGTCACCAACTGGACACATAAATAAGGACATCAAACTAAATGAGGCAAAGGCAAGTCACGTTAGCTTCACCAACAGGAAGTACAATTATATACCAGTAATAGTCAACCAGCAAACAATTCTGAATGCCAACGTAGCAAAGTATCTAGTCATCACTTTGGACGCAAAGCTAGGTTGGAAAACTCGTGAAGACGCAATATAAGCAACTAAACCTCAAATTTAGACAAACATATGGGCTCTTCGGATGTCACTCTGAGTTGTCAATACTCAACAAACCGCTTCTCTACAAACAAGTCCTAAAGCCTGTATGGAGTTTGGCATCTAGCTCTAGAGATGCACCAAGAATTCCAATATCAAAATCATCCCAAACATTCCACAACAAAGTAATAATGCGCCGTGGTACATCCGCAACGAAGACATCCATCGCGACTTGAAGGTTGAAGATGAGATCAAGAAGATGCAGCCAAACATAAAAAGCCAAAAACCCATGAAAACGTCGAAGTGCTCTCTCTACTTGACAACAAATGACTTATTCGACGGCGTTGTAGCCAAGTTCGTCAACTGGCTGAATTTTTTTTAGTGTTAATTTTTGCTATAAATTGTAAAACTATATAATTTTTGAATAGAGAATGAAGAGATCTTTTGAATGAGGTACAAGCTCAACTTCCTATTTTGGGGTGTGCAACTGTCACTCAAAGGGGGTTGAATGTAGGGGTGAAATTTTCACGTTGCAGAATGTCATTTTTAATCTAATATTGACGAGTTTTGGGATATTTTATAAATATGCACAATAATTGAGATACCGAAATTAATCCATTTAGCTGTAGACCAAGAGGTAGCTTCTGGAAAACCTATCCTAATTGATCCAATGCAGATGCAATGAAATGAATAGAATATTTGAAAGAATAGTCATGGTTGTGATGATAAGAAGTAAAATTTACAGACCGAAACATGTTTCAGATGAGAAAAAGTGATAAAGACAACGTATTTAGTGTCGCTTTTAATTAGCCTTTAATGCTCAATTGGTTTTTTATTGATCGTAAAACGTTTTAGCATTTATCTAAATATTAATAATTACTAATGAACCAAAAGACCCATGCATCACGCTTCAAAGGGAATCAATTTCAGGCTTGGAGCCTTTATGTGATTACAATTAGGCTCATATAGGTATAACATGGATGAGCCAAATATTGTATAATGTAAAACTTCACTATCTTCGAAGGATATAATGCATTTCCCTTTAGTGTTGATACTATTTTATATACAAAGTCAGATTCCTTATTATTATTATTGATGCCTATTCTAACTTGTCGTTTTTTATCAATATGATTTACAGACTTTGATACTTACGTAGAACCTCGTCAATAATTATCTTGAATCTCGGCTATTCTTTTGTGTCGCTTCTTACAGAGTTGTTACCTGCTTTGCCAGGTACTGTACAATTATTGTTACAAAATATTTTGTTTCGTTGGATAAAAATTAAAAGTAGACAAGATGTAGTTAATAAGTACACTTTGGAGTAACCAATTCACAGCAACACATTTTATAGACCGCACGATGGTTTTGCTAACGAAAGTAATCCGGGACTGAGGAGGTGTAGTCGAGTCGAATTTTTTTTCAATGAAAAACGCCTTGCTTCACTAAATATAATATACGTTTACATTCAAAAAATTAATATGTGCATTCAAACTGTATTAAATGGAAGTTATGACACAGCAAGTGTGTTACGGTAGTGACCTTTATAAACATTTCTATAAATTTAAATAACTACATGTTTCTTTAAAATGAAAACTTCAAATTCGATATATAATAGAGATAGTTTGTGTATTGTTTGTTGTTTGTGTTTCTTTCTTTAACGTCGGTTTATTTTTGCGACTATGGCCAATCACCGACGCCAAGAAGCAGTTTCACCTCACTATCCTGGAAATTTTTGCCGAACCCCTGCGTTTCTGTAAGGAGGGTAGTGATCTGGGACTGAGGAGGTGTAGTCGAGTCGATTTTTTTTTCAATGAAAAACGCCCTGCCTTCACTAAATATAATATACGTTTACATTCAAAAAATTAATATTTGCATTCAAACTGTATTAAATGGAAGTTATGACACAGCAAGTGTGTTACGGTAGTGACCTTTATAAACATTTCTATAAATTTAAATAACTACATGTTTCTTTAAAATGAAAACTCCAAATTCGATATATAATAGAGATAGTTTGTGTATTGTTTGTTGTTGTTTGTGTTTCTTTCTTTAACGTCGGTTTATTTTTGCGACTATGGCCAATCACCGACGCCAGGGAGCAGTTTCACCTCACTATCCTGGAAATTTTTGCCGAACCCCTGCGTTTTTGTAAGGAGGGTAGTGATCTGGGACTGATGAGGTGTAGTCGAGTCGAATTTTTTTTCAATGAAAAATGCCTTGCCTTCACTAAATATAATATACGTTTACATTCAAAAAATTAATATTTGCATTCAAACTGTATTAAATAGAAGTTATGACACAGCAAGTGTGTTACGGTAGTGACCTTTATAAACATTTCTATAAATTTAAATAACTACATGTTTCTCTAAAATGAAAACTTCAAATTCGATATATAATAGAGATAGTTTGTGTATTGTTTGTTGTTGTTTGTGTTTCTTTCTTTAACGTCGGTCTATTTTCGCGACTGTCAATCACCGACGCCAGGGAGCAGTTTCACCTCACTATCCTGGATATTTTTGCCGAACCACTGCCTTTCTGTAAGGAGGGTAGGGATCTTTGACGTGCCCAACATCGCATGGACACGGGTCTGACGGCTTTACGCCCCTCCGAAGGCGGGCGTGCAGACATTCAACATGCTCAAATACAGTGCAACAACCTCGTATGATGTTAATTGTACAGTATGTACTGAAAAAGTGAAAGGAGTACCCTGGAATCGAACCCAGTACCCTTCGGTTCAGAGGCACACGTTCTTGCCACTGAATCACCAAGGCTCTATAGTTTGTGCATCAAGTTTCACCCAGATACCTTCTATACAGGGTGCCCCATAATTAATTGGACATTAGCTAACGGGTGATGTCTGGCACAAAAATAAAGCGATTGGGCTCAACATGTATTAATAAAATGTTACTCGTTTTCGTTTTACAGGATGTTTAAATAATGTTTCTGAAAATTATTTTTTTAAAATCCTGAAAGTGGTTTAACATATTATTATGAAATGTAGCATGGTATTATTAGGCGTCATGCGTAATACGATGACGGTATCAATTACATCACTACCGCTAGGTGGCGCCACCGACAGCAACCTTGGTTCAATAACATGGTCATCATTTTATGTCCACCCTGTATGCACATTTTCGAACAAAAATAAAGAATAACAAAAAAGGCATACTTTTTTGAAGCCGAAAAAGTTGACCGTTTTCAAAATAAACGTACTTTTTAAATTAAACTAACGATTATGCCCAAACATTATGTATTCTCGAAGGCTTCGATCTTAGTGTAAATTATGCGCATCTATTGTAGTTACTTTTTAGCACAATAAAAAGTACGTTATCGAAAGAAACATTTTTATTAAGAATTCCACAAAGCCATTAATTAAAATAAAATCTACAAACCTAATATTTAAAAAGAAATAGTTAAGAAAATGAATATCGGAAAGATTGTTACAAATTGCATTAATCTACTTAATTAAATTAATCTAAAATTAAACTGCAACTTTAGAAGCAAAACAACAACAAATCAGAGTAAGTGCTCAAAGTGTTCACCATTTACCGCAATGCATTTTCTCACTCGTTTATTAAAATTAACTCTTACTTTAAAAAATGAATTTTGTTGAACTCTGATATCATTAACACCCTGTACGATCTCTTCCCATAATTGCTGGCGGTTATTTATTTGATATTTGTAGACCAGTGACTTTAAATAACCCCAAAAGTAAAAATCTAGCGGATCTAAGTCGGGATAAAGCGCTGGCCATGGGTGAACACTACATCTACCAATTCACCTTTGAGGGTAAATTTCATTTAAATAATTTCAAACATTCAATTGAAAATTCAAGTTGAAAATTATGTTCGCGGATAGCATGAGGATTTTCAATCCCATAGGTATTGCTATTCCGCAAATTGAATCTGGTGAATGAGGCTTCATCATAAATATATTTTTTTTTGAATTGAATCCTCTAACTAGCGTTCTTTCGTAAACTGGGAAATTGAAGTATTCTTGGTAAGTCTTGCGGTAAAAGCTGCTGAATTCGAGTGAAATTATACGGATGTAACTTTTCTTTGTGTATGAATCTGGACACCGAAGGTTTGCTTATACCCGTTGCTGCACTAACACATCTCGTCCTGGTTTCCGCGTCTTCTACAATACGAACTATGATTTCGTCTTCCATATCAGCATCAATTACACTCGGTCTTCCTGCATTTCGGTTTTTGGGATGAAATGAGCTAGGTTCACCTAATCTATCGTACTGTACGTTAAAAGTTGTATGGGTTGGTTGCCTTCTATCAGGATAAAGCTCAAAATAGCGCTGTACTGCTCTGTGCAAAAAAATAATTTTCCTGGGCATAAAGACATACCACACCTTGCATTTGTGAATTTGAAAAAACATTATGACGCGTCATTATAACGCAAATAACAAGAATAAAGTGACAATTAAAGATACTTCTTTAATGTCAGTCGATTTTGACAAGTTATAATAAACAAGTTCGTAGTTGCTACCATAACAAACTTAGCAACAAAGTTAATACAGATTTTTGGTTTTCATTGAAAAAGTACGTTTATATTGCAAACGGTTAATTTTTTCTTTTCGACTTCAAAAAATATACCTTTTTTGTGGGAAACTAAATGGGCTTTCTTTATTTTTGTTCGAAAATGTGCATACAGTGTGGACAAAAGTTATGACCATGTTAATGAACCAGTGTTGCTGTCGGTGGTGCCACCTAGCAGCAGTGGTGAAATTGAAACCGCTATCGTATTACGCATGACGCCTAATAATACTATGCCACATTTCATATAATATGTTGAACAATTTTCAAGATATTTGAAACAATAGTTTTAAGAAAAATTATTTAAACACGCTGTAAAACGAAAACTAGTAACATTTTACTTAGGCATGTTGAGCCCAATCGCTTTATTTTTATGCCGGCTATCACCCCTTAGCTAATGTCCTATTAATTATGGGGCACCCTGTATACGCGAAAAAACTTCCCTGACTAGACTAGCCAACATACATACCTTGACAAGTGTATTTAGTTTGTTAATAGCTCAGACAAGTTCGTTGGCTAGTCTAGTCAGGGTGTATGTATGTATAAAACAGTATATTCTCCTGTTATAAATCTTATTATCAAAGACATATTTAAAGAAAATTCTAACCATGAAAGATTGTAGATAATTGAAACTCACAGTATCAAAACAGACTAGAATGGTACAGCACAATGTAAACAATTAAAGTAACCGTTATCCAGTGGAACAATCAAATGGAATAAATTCAGTATCTCAATTATTGCGCATATTTATAAAAAATCCCGAAACGCGTCAATCTTAGATTAAAAAATGACATCCTGAAACGCAAAAACTTCCCACTACGTTCAACCAATTTCGAGTGACAGTTGCAACCACGCAATGTTTAAATAGGAAGTAGGAGCTTGTAGTCCCTCATTCGAAAGATCTCTTTGTTCTCTATTCAAAAAGGCTATGGTTTAGAATTGATTGCAAAAATTAACAGTAAAGAAAAGAGATTCACCGGCTTGACGAACCTTGCTACAATACACAAAAGTTCTAGAATTCGGACTAGGAGGTCGCGGGTTCGAGCCTCTTATTCACACAGTCATTTTTTTTCCATGCGAATGTGGAAAGGCTTGCTTTTGATGAGTTATGGGTGGTGCCCGTTGTCTAAGTGTATAAGCTCCCCCCGCACACGTCTAAGACTTCCGGGTGCCGGATTTTGTTTACTATGGTGATATTATTATTATTATTATTATTATTATTATTATTATTATTATTATTATTATTATTATTATTATTATTATTATTATTATTATTATTATTATTATTATTATTATTATTATTATTATTATTATTATTATTATTATTATTATTATCGACTCGTCAAATGTGGCATACGATACGATACAATGGTATCGCTCAGCGATCGCAAGATAAAATTAAGAGAATTGGTTTTTATTGAGAAAAGATGGACGTCCCAAGTTAGCTTACTGCAGTGTGTGCACCCAGATACGTAACACTATCGTTCTGTTGAATATATCTGTCGTTAACTTTCACCAACAATCTGTAGGAACCACACAAAGTTTTTGAAACGAATCCTAGCTAAACAGGTTTTGCTTACATTTAAAACTGGTTCGTTAGCCTCAGCCCAGCGTATGACATACCCCTCACCCCTCACCTCATTACCTGTGCCCGCAACTTCAGAAGCTAAACAAGCAGACACAAGTATGTCGACATGATCTGCATATAACAAATTAAGTGAATACCCTTATAGTGATTTAACTGTCATCTAAAGCAACTGATAAGAACATGGGACCGAGAATGGATTCTTGAGGCACGGCAACTCTGATTAAATGCTTTTAGATGAATGACTATCATCATCAACATAATCAATGAACATTTAGATAGATAAAACTCAATATGATTTTGGAGCTCCCCGTTTATTTCCATCTACATGTTTATTTATTCCCATAAGCTGGTTAATGAAATATACAAAATCCTTTTTGTTTGTATAGGGTGCCCCAATTATTGTCTGAAATTTAAAAAAAACGAACAAGAAAAAATAGCAGGTTTCTGGAATATCCCTTAACAATTAGCAGCAATAATGAGCAAGCAAATTAGTACTCCATGTGCCTTTATATCGTTTTTCATGGCAGAAATGTCTTGGTTGAATCCTCCCTCATTTTCATCACTTCGTCATACCGTAAGTGCCGGTAAAACTGAAGTGGTGGTGGCTAGCATGTGGTGTGATTCAATGCCGGTCGGTTGTTTTAGACAGCTAGTTTTTTCCACAGGTTCCTTCTTGCTGTACTCTGTATAAATTGATGAGAAAGCCCAGAACCGTCACAAAACCAGAGATGGAATTTCGTGCTATTTTTTAATGCATACTATGGCAATGCCTGCGTGAAGACCGACTTGTTGGGGCATAGGTGTGACATAGCGATGAGTCATAATGAGGACGAAACCATACCGCAAGTTTCGGCAGGACAGAAGTGATGGTGGGTAGTGAGTAAAGTGATTCAATGCCCGTCACGGTAATAGTCAGGGCTATCGACTTCAAATATTTATGGAAAGTGAAAAATGCAAGTTCTTTGTTAGAACATGCTCTATATTTCGCACCTTTTTTGGCGCATCTTCAGGAGCCTTAAATTACAGCTATGATCTACAATTCATAATTACGACCGAGAGCTGTACAAAGTAAGATAATCTTCCTGACAGGAAACACACACACACACACACACGCAGAGAGAGAGAGAGAGAGAGAGAGAGAATGAGACCTCTCACAGGTTTGGTACTTTTGACATAATAACACACAGAACACACCAGGACACGGGTCTTTTCAGTGTTCTGGTGTGTTCTGTGTTTATATATATATATATATATATATATATATATATATATATATATATATATATATATATATATATATATATATATATATTTAACAGTGACCTAGATTATATCCTCTATTTATTCCACGAAAATTAGTTTCAAATACCCAAACCAGAAACTTTACTACATGATTGTAAAAAAACACATGTTATACAGCTACTGAAATTCTTGATATTATTGGCAAACGTGATGTCAGATTCTAAAATGAAATGAAGAATTTTAGATGTTACACAAGAGTTAGATAGCATTACGGCAGTGAGAGAATTGTGTAGTTGAACAAATTCCAAAATCGGATCTTGCAGTGTTATGTCGGGAGCATTATTGATGATGGTTATCGCTATATCCCGAGGGAGTATTTGGGATAAGTCATAGACTGGCTCGACCAAGCTAGACGTTATATATCCTATTAGTGACCTTATCGTCCGGGTCTCTCTTCCACATTCTCTTCTGTTTAGTTCTATACTGAACAAACTTATCGAGTATCAGCTGCAAACCTATTGTAATACATGTGATTAAAACGCTTTATATATGACATGTTCAAAATAAGACCCGCTTGGTTCAAAGCATACTGATTAATAAATCAATAGATTACAACTAATAGTCATTATAATATATGAACCGACAGAAAAAGTGGTACATACATAAATAATTGTAAATTCTATTTCAAAAAATATAGAGTATAGAAGTCATGTCTTGCATGATTTTTGTTTATTGTAAAATCAGTTTACCTAAGAATTGTTAGTTTTAAAGTCATCATCACAGACCAAATGCGATATCGCCTTGTTGTCGCAACCACGACACTCATCCACAAATTCTTTAAAAATAAAAGAAAAATGACATATGTCTATCTCAATATTTAACATGAAAATAAAATCAACTTATGACAGTAATAACCATACCAATAATCATAACATAAAATAATTAATTGACAATAACAGCAAAAGAAGCAGGTTTCACACAAATTTGCACATACATTAATTTACTGTCTTGTTACAACTACTTTTAATATAGTTGGACGTATTCTGTTTGATATACATGGTGGTGCAACTAATATGGGATGGACGATTGTAAATAAACGGTGAGGAATTTTGAAAACCTTTTTTTTTGGAATTGGTAGGTAGTGATTTAAAAATATTGCTGTGATACAGGGGGTCCGAAAGACTTGTGGCGAATCAACCTTACAAGTTTTTAGATGGAACACCCTATATAAATATATAATTATCTATATGAATTGTGTTGGTGATTACGACAATTTTGATATAAGGTTGATTAGTCCTAAACTTCATAGTAAAGGTATGGCAAGCGATTAAAGTTGAAAAAATACTCATAATTAGGCCACTATTTATCAAATCCTGAATCCGTTGAAAAAAAAAGTGTAATACAACGTAATATATCCTTAAACATAATAATAGATTTTACTTGGTTTGCAATGAATCCCTGTTATACAGGGTGGTCAAGTTATGCAAATTCACGTCGGGCTCATTTTTTCAGGTGGGACAGCTTGTATATTGTATTTCAATGTTAAAGGCAACATTACTAGCTTGCAAAAAATACCATACATAATGCAACTCTGATCATTTTTTTTTGTAAATTAGACGTACAAGAAAATTTTCCGCATTCTTATACGATTAAAATGTATCAAGTCGATTACTAAAGATTTAATATTAGGAAGCCATGACATGAACTTGTCAAAACTACAAATACGTATGTCAGGCGTTATTATTTATTGGCAACTGGTTTGAGAAAAATGAGCCAGACGTGAATTTGCACAACTCGACAACCCTCTATAATGGCGATTCATTTCAAACTAAGTACAATGGGCCGATTTTGATAAAATTTGGCACGTACCTTCCTCTCGTAAGTGGCTTGGATAGGTTCGTTAGTCAAAAAAATCGGACGAGGTTTTCCGGGAAAATTTTGAGTTTTCATTCAAAAAAAATGTATCTCAAAAAATAAAAAAGCTATGATAACCAAATTTGGTGGGTAGGTTTACGATATAAAAAGTAAACTATATACAAAAATTAAGATTTGTACGTTACAAGAAAAAAAAGTTATAATAAAATATTTGGTGCCAGATCATTTCTATGAAAATTCACTACCATAACGCACTTGCTGCGTCCAGACTTTTTCATCATACAGCACTTTGAGCATCCTTTACAACTGCTTTTCAGTCCCCTGTCAGCGGCTACGTCATCTCCGCACTATAGGCAGTGGAACCCTGGTCCATTTATTTTAATTTCTTTTAAAGTATACGTCTTAAACAAAGTTTTCACAGCCCATTATTTACACTTCTGTACTTATTTTAAATCTGGTAATTCTTTATTTGGCCTACTGTTTTGTTTTTGTTTACTACACTATTCTTAGGATATATATATATATATATATATATATATATATATATATATATATATATATATATATATATATATATATAATGTACTATAACCAATAATATCTAAGTGCTAGATATATGTTCACATAAAGATAGAGATTGTCGATTTCTTTTTTCTTCAATATCTAAGTAGGCGTTAATCTGAGATGTCTAAGACTTGTACATTATCAGGACACTTCTTACAGAGTAATCTTCTTGTGCTATCCTGAACTTGTCATGAAATCATCTTTCTTCCTTTAGATGGGGATTTTCATTTGCTCAATAATGCCTATTGTGGCGATTATACACACCACAATTTGTAAATCTGGACTCATCAGTCCATATTATTTTCAAATGAAAATTTTCACCTTGCTGACATTGCCCTTGATACCATCGGCAGAATTGAAGTCGCTTAGGGTAATCGTCAACATTTAAGCCTTGTACGATTGTAGGTTTGTATGGATGGTAATGAGTTTGTTTTAATGCATGGTGTACTGTACTTTTTGGAACGTCAATTTGTTCACCATAAAACCGAGCAGATTGCGGAGGGTTTTGGTTTGAAATCTGTAAGACGGCATTATTTCTTTCTTCATTTCTAGGCATTGGTAGTTTCTTTGCGTGGAAGCTACCGTCGTTCAATAGATGGTCACTATCCTGCGAAATATTTTGGTGTCTGGTTGTCGTCTTTCTGGGTAGTTGTTTTGATATGAATTTGCAGCTGTCTCAGTATTTCGGTTACAACGAATATAACAATCCAACACGTCAAAATATTCTTCATTACTGAACATATTGTTGAATAATATTTAAAATAAACAGGAAACAAAGTATTTAGTACAAAATTTTAAGCAACGTGTTAAATACACCTAAAATTGTTAAGATAATTATGAATGACAGTATTCTTAATTGTCACGATAGTGTTATATTCATAGCAACCTTTCTTCTGTTGTTTTTCAGTTGACTTACGTTTAAAAATCATACAATTTTCAAAGGCGTCTCCGTAAATCATTAATCTGCTTTTTATTGAGTTGTGTTAGTAAATTTAGTTATTTAATAGGTGTACCTATTTAATTTAATTATAACAATTTTTTAGGATAATGTTGTAATGTAAAATATCATTTGTAATAATGGGCCGATTCATTGGTGTGCTCAAAGCTCCTATTTTTTTAAGCGTGAATCATTACGGAAAATTATGTTAAAAGTAGAAGTATATTGTTAGACTCCATGGCCTACTGCTTTTTGAACACTTTCTTTTGTCATTTGTTTTCTGGTATTGGATTTTATAGCCTACTATCCTCAAAACGGTTTTTCTCAAAAATGTCTAGGCAATTACAAGATTTCTCAAGCATGTTGTACATCATTGGAAAGCTCTTTTCACAGGCTATCACATGAGCAAAAAATCCAATATGGCTGCCATAATAAAAACAAACGTTGGGACGTGTAGTTCAAAAACAAATGACAAAAAAGTGTCCTGATAATGTGCAAGTCTTAGATATGTCAGATCAACGCCTACTTAGATATTGAAGAAAAAAGAAATAGACAAATTTTTTTTCTTTCAGATAACTCTAAAACGAAAGGAGGCAGCACAAAATACAAGTCATATTTGGAACGAGCATAGGATTCTACAAAACATTGCTAATTCAGCCGTCTCCCTATCTCTAATAGTAACGGAGATAGTAATACATTCCCATCCAGTTTGGGACACACTATATATATATATATATATATATATATATATATATATATATATATATATATATATATATATATTAGTCAACTAGAACAGTTCGCACATCAAGCGTTTGTATCAAAACGAACCTGCAATAAAATTAAGGTGAGAAGTCAATATCTCGTTGAAAATGGGGAAGGGTTGAAGGTGATTATAGTCTGGGGTTGAAAACGTTTGAAACCATTTTCCAGCTACTTGACGAACGTTAGTAAGAACCCAAATGAATATGCATGAGCCCGATCGCGAAGTAGATTCTTGATGAAATTCACAGAATATATTAAGGAGAATCAGGAAAGCAGAGCAGATAACACCTGATGTATTCAACGACAGTTAACCGATTTTGCATACACAATAAACAAAACCATGAGCCCCACATTAATTAAGGAGACTGATTTCATAAAACACAAATTTCAGGTTTGTGCGAGGCTCTAATGGCAACATAATATCAAGCTTCCGTTAAAACCCTATTTTTAGAGATACAAGCAGGAAAATGTTTATCAAGGATACTCACAGCAAAAATTTATCAGTGATTATCAAAATCGCACTGCAGTCATCAGTATATTAACAAACAGGGTTTATAGTATCAATTTGTTTTTGTCTTTTTTTGGTGAACCCGTTCTATACTAAATACAGATTATATACTTTTCTCGAATGCTAACGATGTCGTAAAAGGCCAAACTAGTTGCAGGGGGAAAAGCAACCATTTGTTGATTGAGTATCACGCATTTTTAGTGAATTTTTAAAAAAAAAATCACAAATGAGGAGATCGCGACTTTCATATATATATATATATATATATATATATATATATATATATATATATATATATATATATATATATATATATATATATATATATATATATATATATATATATTACCATTATTAGAAAATAACAACTAACTTGTTGTGAAAAACCACATCCCTATTTCACTTAAAAGTAGTACGGTGAAAGTTTTTGAGTTGTTAAAACACGAATAAATAATAAAAGTCTGGACGCAGAAGTGCGTTATGGAAGTGAATTTTCATAAAAATGTTTTAATAGCAAATGCGAGCAGGCATCAATCTGATTACCGGTATGGCCTATGTAGTAGAAACAATGTACTACATTTTATCAAAATTACTTATTGTTTGAAAATGTACAAAAATTTTCCGAAAATAAACTTAAATGTTGGTTTCCTAGCCAACAAACCTTACGTTAATAGCAAATTGCGTTATTGAAATTTGGAGGATTAAACTTCGCTACCAAAACGCACTTACCGCGTCCAGATTTTTTTCTTACAAACATGCATCATATTTCGATAAAAAATGCAAAAATACATTAACGAATTTGTTCTACGAAAATTAGTTAAAAACTATAGACCGTTAAACTATAAACTTAACTAAACATACAGCGAAAGCATCAACTTAACTAAACCGACAGCCAAAGCATCAGAGAAAGGGTCTATTAGGAATGAAGTTTGTGTAAATATTTTAGTAAAATAAAGGGCAATGACGGTTGAAGCTGAAACTGAAGGGTTCTCAAAACACTTTTCTTGTAACATTTTCTTTTCACAATTCGTATTTATTTCACGTTCTTCACCTAAACATTGCCAATTTTGACGTTTCAAATCACGAGTTTAACATTTTGAGGAAAACTCCAAATGTTTTTTATTTAACTGCCCATAACTTTTTTGTTTTTAAACTTAGAGACCAAAATTTTGGTACATGGTTCACTCTTTATAAGACAAATATGCGCGCCAAATTGGGTTGCCCTTACTGTGTTACTTCCGGAGATATAATTTTTTCTAGAAAGAAAATACAAAATTTTACGGGAAAACCTGTGCAGATTTTTTTGGTTAACAAACCTGTCTAAGCCACTTGCAAAAGGAAGGTAATCACCAAATTTAATCAAGATCGGCCCATTCTTTTTTGAGTGATACATATATATATATACATATATATATATATATATATATATATATATATATATATATATATATATATATATATATATATACATATATATATATATATATATATATATATATATATATATATATATATATATATATATATATATATATATATATATATATATAAACATAAAAATTGATCTCGGATATGTGTTCTAGGGGGCCTGATTAGCGCTCATTTGAAGAATTTTTTTTTTAAATTGAAAAGTCGGGTTCTCCTCATTGGTGATTTTTTTAAAGAAAAAATAATGTGGCTTCTGAGAAAGACTTTCCACACAAGATGCCACCAATTATCTTACATGGTGTATTTGTAGTAGCCTAGATAATTATGAATAGTCGTTATCTATTCTACTAGACCTAAAAAGTTAATCATGCTAAATTATTGGACATGTTGTAAGAAGGGCGATTAGGCAAATGCAGGTAAAGCTCTTTGAGAAGTATTTATCCGACAGTCAGTCAATGGAGTGCTGAGTGGTTTTGCAGATGTAGAGTATGGTGTTCATCAGGGAACTATTCTCCGACCTGTTTTTTAATATATAGTTGGATATTCTTTTTTGTGCTAAGACAGTATGAATGATTGTTGGATATGAAGATTACAGTGTAATATTTTCATCCATTTTACCTTTATACAAGATGCTTATCATGTTTGAAATGGCTAAACATTGATACATGCTTAAAATAAAGGGTGTAACCAAAGCATTGTATCTGGTTATTACTCTTGGTTTCCACATGAGATGTGCTTATCACATAAATAATTAAATTAAAAAGATTCGTGTCACGATGATCAAATTCAAGGCGTTGAACTAGATGGGGTGGTGCAGCAAAAATCCATTATTAGTTTTTCAATGTGTTGTAGCGAAATTCGTCAATCAGATGACTTTCTTTTTTTACTGTTAATTTTTGCAATACATATCATTTTTGAATAGAGCATGGAGAAATCTTTCGAATGACGTATCATCAGTCCCTCCTTCCTATTTAAAAATTTAGGGGAATTAAACTGTCATTCGAAGGGGGTCAAATGCAAGGGAGAAGTTTTCACGTTGCAGAATGTCATTTTGTAATCTAAAATTGAGGTATTTTAGGATTTTTTATAAATATGCATATAAATTGAGATACCGAATTTATTCCATTTGGCTGTTCCGTACCGTGTATACAAACTACGTTTTGATTAGGAAAATTAAGAATAATTTGTTCTGTAGTTGTTGACGAAGCTTGATATACTTATAGTGACTTATTTAACAGAAACAGGGCGGTGCATTTCTAATTAACATCACAGAAATATGCACTCAATTTTAAAATTTCATTAGGTAATTCGCTTTTGGTAAGATCCTTTTCCAGGTGCTGATGTATGTACTACAGTGAAGCATTAAAACTACCAATCAGGCCTCTCAAAGTTTTCCATCAATCGAAAATGTATGTTGTGTGCTATTTACTCACCAATTTCGATATTACTTCATTCCTCCCTTCCGGCCATAACTAAAGTTAGACCGATACTCTCTCTGCTTATCACGCTATATATTTGGCTTTGCGTATTCTCTCCCTTGATTTGGGCTACACCAGCCACAAGTTACACGCGCCGTTAGCTATGGACCGACAGACGTGCGGTCCATACAGATGCTGCACCTTTGCGTTGCGGGTTGTTAACTGTCGTAATTCTGTATGCCACCGACGTATCTGCGAGTTTAACTTCACCTCACCCCCTTGTTTTACGCACAACTCATTGCTGCCAACTTCACGTTTTTAAATCTTTTATGTGGAAGCTCCATGATTTTACAATGCCTGTCGTGAAGGACGTAACAAATGGAACTTGTTCCCTGTTGTCAGTTATCTACTTTTAATACATAAGAGAACAATTCGACTATTTGAGTAAAAAGCAAGATTTGGTTGGGGTATTTCGATTTCTTCTTTCACAGTTGTCAGTCTTTGGATTAATTTTTGTTTATCAGGACTGTTGTTACTGCCAGGGTAAATAAGAAACACCCCTGCTAATGTATACTAATATTGCTTATTTGAGCCCCACGTCTGCCGAGCTTTTACAACTGGTTTATACAAACCAGCCCGCCGCCATCTGTTTATCCGAAATGCATCTTTCGCCTCTTATTCCTGATTATGTTGTTGCACTTACTGATTATTTTCTTATACGCTGTGATCGACTTAGCCGAAGGGGTGGAGATACATGAGTCAGGCTTATTTTGCAGAAACGAATGTTTACGCCAGTCCACTGGAGGTTCTGACTGAGATTGAGTGTAGTTGCTTGAAAACTGAGATTTGTAATAAACCCATCATTCTCCCTTACTCATATCTCCCACGATCTTTAAATGATGAGAATGGCTTTTTATGAGTTATGGTTACTGTCGCAAAAGCACAAAGACATCCTAATATCTGGAGTCTTTAACTGCCCCGGGTTAGATTGGATTGATCCCGGCTTTCTCCTTAACGAATTTACAACATTCGCAAATAATCAGGCACTATTACTGTTAGAATTTATTTGAGCTACCAGTCTTAATTTACTTCATGCTTCCGATTATATGTGATAATCAAGTGCAATCTACAAATACTATGAAAACCTAGTGGAAAGCTGTAAAAAATCGGAAAAGTTAGTTGATAAAGTAAACGCTCATATCTCACGCATGGATTCATCGACTAGGTTTAACGAAATAAATGTAAAAAAAACATTGGTGCTATTGTGAAAAAACTGCTAACAATACCACTAACGGGTTTAGCAGATCAAATTTTTTCGTTTGATGACTCTAGGCCGTCGTGGGGTGGTAAAACTGAGCTTATAAACATTAAGAATAGCCTTTGGAGTACAATAAATGGTTTACGACACCACAAAACTATGCGGTCTACAAAAGTTTTCTTACTCATGAAGATAATCACTTAATAAATAAAATCTAAATAGTAAAATAATCTTATCTTAAAAAAAGTCTGGACACGGCAAGTGCGTTACGCTAGCGAGTTTTCATAGAAATGATCTACGGACTTTTTACGAAATTTATGTACAGGTGCCCATCATCTACTTCAATACAATGGGTAACTATGTTATTTCTGAAGATACAGCTTTGGCACGATTATCAAAGTTGGGCAGAACTTCAACAGCAGGTTGATGACATGAACAAACGTCTAATGCATCGCCTGCTTTCTGAGATAATTAAAAAAACTGAAAATTACCACCTTTTCAATGTTGCATACCTTCGCCACGGTTAATGGTACAAAAGAGATCAAGACCTCATTTTGTAGGTATTTTTTCGTAGAATAGAATAGTTTCAACAATAAATCTATGATATTGGTTCGAACTAGATGACACAAGGTTGCATTTTTTTAAGTGGCAATCATTGTTGTCTGTGACGTCTTTCTAAATCTTATTTTTTCCGATTCCAATGATATCAGAAGAAGACTTTCATTAGCGAACGCAAATCAGTGAAACAGATAAAGCAAAACAAATCGATTCCACAATGGGTAAGAATGAGGACAGGAAATGCAATCAGATACAATGCTAAGAGGCGTCACTGGCGTAGAACCAAGCTAAACTTGTAACTCCATTTCCGGTTTTATACTTTTATGAAATGTGAAATAAAAGTATTAGTTATATATATATATATATATATATATATATATATATATATATATATATATATATATATATATATATATATATATACGCTAAATACGTATCTAGCGCATAATTCTCTGGTTTTGTTAGTATTAGTTTGAGATTTATTTAACAAAAACTATTTATTACAAATTATTGCAAAATTATGTACCAGACAGGCGGTGAATAGATGCAAAACCTTTAGCCGAAATTAATTAATGAAAAATATTGTTAAGGTTAAGTATGGATTTATTTGTGGCAGATTCAACACCATCAACTTACTATCATGGTAAATTCGAACAATTGGGCCAATTTACGCATAAGATTTGATTAAATTTATATAGTCTTCAGTCTGAAGCAAAGTCTTTGACATTATCTAACAAATACATCATCGACAATTACCTATGACGTAACCGCAAAGATTTAGTCAATTTATGTTCAAACTTTTTTGGTACTTCTTGTATTCAAATGGTTTTAAATATGTTTTCTGGTTTTATTGAGCTGTGAACCATATAAATTTATTACTTCCACATCGTTAATATGTGTGTCGGCGACAAAATTTTTTTTTGCTTAAACGCCGTAAAAAGTGTCAAAACATATAGAAAAAATGATTTGGAAACGACATTTTTTTTGCCTGTCGGTCTGTATGTCTGTCTGTGGCCACGCTAACGAATTGAGATTTCGTCTTCAAATTTGGTATGCAGTTAGCACCCGTCAGTCGAACGGTTCGGATTGTTTTAGGGTAAAATCGCTCCAGAGAGTAGGGGATGAATGGGGCGTGATTTTGTGAAAATTGATATTTCTTTTCGTTAAAACTCGAGTAATATAATGTTTTTGGGGCTTTTTATTAGAAAACTTTCGATTTAATCTATCATCTGGTGTTCTGTGCTAAAATTAAATTAGGGGTGTTTGAAGTCCTTTGGTGTGTTTGTTATCTTATGCTTGTGCTTGTGTCTTTGTCGATGAGATTGTGTAATGTTGTCTGGTAGATCTTGATTTTAATCGATCTTTGTGTGCATGTGTGCGAGTATGTATGTGTCTGAGACGGTTCTGTTGTGTTTTGTATAGTGTGGGCATGTGGAGTTAGTTTTGCTGTTTTTGACTTTTATTGATTGTAGAACGCTACCAATTATTGTTCACTTTGTGATACTCTACACTAATAATAAGGTTGTTTTTGTGTTATACTGTTCGGTTTGTTTATCATGTCGCATGAAAATTTTCGCTAACAAGCAAGCTTGCTTCTGTGAAGATGTCCAAGCCTTATAACTCTTAGGATAATTGTTAACATATTACTTTAGAATGTACGACATGCGCATTTATTGATTAGTTAATTACTTGTTTGTATTAAATGTTTATTCTATTTCCTATTGTGTATTTATATTTGGTAACCTTTTGTATCTAATTGTAGATGTTTGTTCAAACTTGTCAATAAACCTTATTATTATTATTATTATTATTATTATTATTATTATTATTATTATTTTCTTCGGCTTTGTTTTTGGCGGCACATTGTTTCGGCATTTCAGCAAGCAATAGTGTTGATTAATTATCTATTTGGCCACCCATAAACCGCCGAACTATGCTGCATGTATCCGGGAGGACCGCCTTTTGCATAGGTAAATAAAGGTCGCTCCCAAGTTGTAATGTTTGTAGACCAGTATGCAGCTTCTTTGGAATCTCGCCGTTCGTACCCAGAACTATGATACTATGATTACCTTGTCGATGTTCCACATTAGCTTAATTTGTCTGCCAGTGGTAAGTATTTATTGACCTTTTTTGTATATGTTCTTTGTGTGTTTGGGGCTAAAGGAACTGCGATCTCAATTATAAAAACAGTTTTTGAGCCTTTTAGATTGAGTACAATATCTGGAATGTTGTTCTTTATTGGTCGGTCAGTAATGATTTTCCGATTCCAGTATATCTTGGCCTGGTCGTCATCGTAGACTGGTAGAGGTTCATACTTATAATACGGTTTCATCTCCCGTGTGGTGGTATGTGCATTTATTAGAGCCCGATGTACCAGTTTGGCGACGTGGTCATGACGATCCAGTTAGATTTTAGGGGCCAACATCGAGCAACCTGCCACAATATGGTCAATGGTATCTTCTTCATCGTTGCATAGTCGGCACTTCGTTGTATCAACTTGTTCCTTAAGTATGTGCCTCCGATATGCTTTAGTTGGGATGACCTGATCCTGAATCGCAGCTACAAAGCCTTCTGTCTCTACAAACAAGTTGCCATAGCGAAACCACGCTTGAGAAGCTTGGGCGTCAATGTTATTTTCATCTAGGCCGTTTATATAGCGGCCATGAAGAGATTTAATCGTCCACTGGTGTTTCAGTTCTTCTGTTGTGGAGATCTTGGTTAGGGGGTCATAGTTTTTATCTGACAAGTGCAGCGGTGTACCTTTGGTATCCATATTCACTATAGCTCTGTGTAGACTGCTGGTCACCGCTTTTGTCAAGAAAAATTTTCTCAAGTTACACTTGGGTGTAGTGGCTGTTGACAACACTTGGTATACCTCTTCCCCCATTACTTCTTGGTAAGTGAAACCTCTCAATAGTGCTGCGTGGATGATGTGCACGATCTTTTTTAAACTCCACCCTGGTCTCGATATCGAAGCCTACTAGCTCCGTGTTCGTCCAGTTTTTAACACCAAAACTGTAAGTTAAAATTGATGTTGCATACGTCTTCACAGCCATGGCAGAGTTCCGAGCAGATAGTTCCGACCTTAGGATGCTTTTTAATCTGTGAAAGTAGGTGTCGGTTAACCTTTGTTTCGATATTTTTTCATCAATACCCCTCGATTGTAAATAGCCAAGGTATTTGTATTGCTAAGATTCTC
Source organism: Tillus elongatus (assembly GCA_964006375.1). NCBI lineage: Eukaryota > Metazoa > Arthropoda > Insecta > Coleoptera > Cleridae > Tillus > Tillus elongatus. The sequence continues at coordinate 61,808,616 of OZ023267.1, read as the reverse complement.
CCATTCCTTGTATTCGCCCTTGCTCCGAGTTCACCGGGAGTCTTTCATGCTTACACCATTTCCCCTTTATCATGCTGTTGGTCCTGCACTTATCCAACCCGAACTGCATGCCTATATCTTTGCTAAATTTGCCCACGCATTCCAACAATGTATGAAGGTGTTCTTTTCGACCCGCGTACAGTTTTAGGTCATCCATGTACCATAGATGGCTTAACTCGACATCAGTTAAATCAACCTGGTACCCCTTCCTATGACTGTGTAGGATAGATGTCAGGGGCTTAAAGGCAAGGCAGAACCACAGCGTCTCACTAAGCGCATCACCCTGGAAGATTCCTCGCTTGATGTTGATGTTTCCTGCCTGTATATGTTTTCGTGCGCTGCTTAGGAATAACTCGGTTGTCCACATATTCATCTTATGTTGAAGAAACTCTACAATGTGCTCCTGTATCCCACACAGTTCCAGCACCTCCACCAGCCAAGAATCGGGTACACTATCAAATGCCTTTTGATAACCGATATACGCTGTAAAAAGCGGCCTTTTTTTCTGTCTGGCATTATTAGTAACCACAGCATCAACTATCAATTGTTCTTTGCACCCCTCGATTTCTTTCGGCAGCTTTTTGCTCTTCATCTAATAATTTGTTGTTGTCTAAGTGGCTGTATATTTTGCCGATATAATAGAGGTAAGAATCTTGTAAATTGTAGGAAGGCACGTAATTGGACGATATTTAGTTGGGTCTGCTGTATTTTGGGTAGCAAGTAGGTTATTCCCATTGCAAACTTTTTGTACCAGAAGTTCTGGAGGCCATCCAAACCGGGAGTTTTCCAATTCAGAATTTTGTTAATAGCCTTTGTCACCTCCTCGTTATTGACTTTCCGCTCTAACATCGTTTTTAGGTTAGCCTCACTTGCTTTCTCATGGTACAACCATTTGGTTCGTTTATGTGTTATAGGTGACTCCCAGACGTCCTTCAAGAACTTGTTGATGTCTACGGCTTTTGGAAACTCTTCTGTTTCTTTCTGTGGGTTTTCGGTCTTATCAATGTTGTTATAAACAAGCTTTTGATTTATGGCAAACTGGTTGTTCTGTATACGGCGTGTATTGCTTTTCTGGTATCTTTTGAGTTTTTTCGCCACTACGGCTAATTTTTGTTTCAATAGGTCAAGTATTTCTACTACGGTAGGATTTTCACTTGATTTATACTTGTTGATTATGTTCTTGCCTACATTTATCACTTTTCTGCTGCTATTGCCCTTGTGTACTGAGTTACTATACCAATTTCGCTTCTAAGTTTTTCTATTTTTGTGTTGATTCTCCGTTCCCACGCAGGTGTTTGATTTTTGGTTTTCTTTGGTCTTTCTATAATGTTTTGTCTGTTAAGGGTGGTGGCTGTATAAGCCCCTATATATATATATATATATATATATATATATATATATATATATATATATATATATATATATATATATATATATCAGAAGGTGAAGATATTCTATGGTTGTGTCTTCTCATATTTTGCTAGATATTATCTGATCCATTTGTCTTACGTACTTAAAGGTGTCTTTGTTTATTGTTAACCGTGGCAGTCGGGGTCTCAGAGTTGGTGGCATTCCCTTGTAGAGCAAGAGATGTTTCTCGAACTGTTATTATTATTATTATTCTTCTTATTATTATTATAATTATTATATGGGAAACCGTAAAACAATACCCGTTACTGAAAAATGTCCACTCAGATATACTTTCTACTCTGTGTGTACCAAAAGTGTTTAGAATTGAATGAGGGGCCTTTTAAACATTTCTTATAGATCAGTTGCGTTCAATAATGTATTCTCCTCGTTTTCTAAGGGGACCAAATAATGTTTGTTTCTCAATATGGCAGACCGAGTAGCCTAATTCGCAGCACGATTGACCTGCAGAGTTAGAAGTATGAGGTGGCGGGTTCGAATCCCGTATTCAGACAGTCCGGTTTTTCAATCCAGTGTGGAATAGCCAGATTCTGATATGTTATGGGTGGTGTATATTCTCTATGTGTGTGTCTGTAAGCTTCCCCTGCACTAGGCTGATACTCCAGGATGAGGAGATTGTCATTGGTGGTATTTATTTATTTTTGATATTTATTTGATTTTTTATACTTATTGCAATCAAAATCTTACTTACTCATGGAAAATTTTCTTTGGGTATGGTGCGTATTATCTGCACTCAAGCCTAATATATTATTAAGGAAAATATTTTTTATGGACAAAAATCAAAACTCATGGAAATAATCATATAGTCACTAAAATAAAATAAAAAGTTTTAAAGGCGTCATGGGAAACTATGACTATGAAAGTTTGTGTTATATTGTAAAAACCATGTATGTTTTAAGAGCACTTTTGTTATTCTGGGATAAGATACCTGATAATTATAATCTTGATCTCTTCTCTAGCGTAAGTTTTTTCAGTTAAGCGAATTACTTTTGAAATCGAAATCATGTTTAAAAAAAAGTTCGGAACGCAGCAAGTGCCTTATGGTAGCGAATTTTTATTAAATGCTTCAAACTTGAATAACTCAATTTTCTACAAACTTAAAAAGTTTAGTTTCGGTACGTGGTAAGGCCTTTTCTAAGACAAGATATCCACCAAATTTCATTATAATATCTTTGTAATATTCGGAGAAAAAATCTTTTATCGAAATAAAATTCAAAATTTGAATAACTCAATTTTCTATAAATTTAGAAAGTTGAGTTTTAGTACGTGGTAAGGCCTCTACCACGGCAACATATGTAATAAATTTCATTAAAACAGCTTTGTAATTTTCGACATATATATATATATATATATATATATATATATATATATATATATATATATATATATATATATATATATATATATATATATATATAATAAGCGCGAACTAGGACCCCTAGAACCCATATCTGGGGTCAGTTTCAATTTTTTTATGTTTATATATATACATATATATATATATATATATATATATATATATATATATATATAGATTTTGAAACTGACCGCAGATATGGGTTCTAGGGGTCCTAGTTCGCGCTTATTTGACATTTTTTTTGCAAAGTCTCACCATAGATACCTCTCTATTAGTGATTAAAAAAAAAAAAAAATCACTAAAAATAACAGAATTACCAATTACGGCACCTTTATATACACTCATGAGCACTAATAAAAGAAAAACTGCTCAGTTATATATTACAAAGAGACAATGTGTTTCGGTTTCTCCATCGTTATCAATTAGTAGAACAAACAAAATAGATAACAACTGGAAGTATTGCTGAAAGTCGAATAATAGTACCCATTATTTAAAAACGTCTCAAAAACATTTAGAAACGAAAACACCTTCGCCTTCAGGCAGCTCTCTGGAAATGTCGTAATATTCCAGTCTCGCTTCAAGTTACAAAAACGTTAGTCATAACGAGACTGAGGCGGCAATACGGTTGGTTTGTCAAAGCTTTTCTTTGATGATGGTAGGCGCTAGAAATCTCTAAGCACGTGGAAATAACGTCGATAGCACAAGCTGAAACGTTCAGACCGTATAGAGTTTGTACGAAATTACAGCTGTATTCTGAGCTTCCACTTCAGACGTAAACTTCAATAACTCGACTAGAGGTGTCTAATAGCGACAGTTTTGTGAAAAACACAAAAGCCCTTCTTGGATAAATTCGTTAATCAAATCTTACAACTAGAACGGGAAGGTAGAAGTGCAAAATATAATTAGAGTCGGTTTCTCGCAACAATCAGTTATTAGTCCTATTTAGGCGATACAATGAAATCACAAAGCAAACCAGCCGACGTCTTAGGTTTCATATTGATTAATCTCCTTGCTTTCGTGTCTTACACGGAAGAGCAATTAGACATAAAGCCGTGTCAGCGTAGACGAACCAAGACAAACGAACGTTGCTTCCAGTCTCATTCCCAATAGGCAACAGACTCATTCATTAATCCTTATTCTTTGAAAGCTACTTTCATTAGCCAGAAAATCAAACACTAAGACCTGTATTAAAATGACCTCCAGAAGGAGTTTTAAATCGTCTTTGAAGTTTTTCGTAATTTACCAAAGTAATAAGAACTACTGAGCAAAAGACGTTACCACTTCAATCTGGATTTAATTTTATTAAACGATTTTTATGTCGAATTAAATACAGTCTTGTTTCCCTCCCTAATGTATCACATATATTATACATAAAACACCGTTTACTATACACTTTTAAAATAAACTGTCTAAAATTTTAGTTCGTCTGTTTTTAGTGAATTTTCAGAAAAATACACTAATATAGAGATAACGATGGTGAGAGCCTCGGGCAATTCTACCAAATGAGCGCAAATTAGGGTCCCTAGAACATCTCTCTATATATATATATATATATATATATATATATATATATATATATATATATATATATATATATATATATATATATATATATATATATATATATACATGCAGCTAGAAATTGTGTAAATCTCTGTTATGACTTTTACACAAAATTTGGAGTTTTTTCCAAATTGAAAATAAAACTTAAGAGACATGAATTGAAATGGGTTTAGTGGTGAAGTTCAATGCCTGACAAATACAGAGTAGTCAGCTGCCATGCGTAGAGTGATACGTACTACAGGCATAAATCATAATTCAACAATAATAAACAAGGCTAGATGCATTCTCACCACCATTAGAACCGCAGACCGGTTTCCCTCTAATTAGAGCTCGTTAGTACGGCATACTAACTGCATCGAAAATACACCTATAAAGTAATACGGCTATGGTAGCCAGCCTCCCAATACTAAGTGAGATATAAGACACGAAGCACGTGCCGCGAAACCGGTCTACGGTTCTAATTATGCATCTAGCCTTACATACTTTGTCTCTGTATTAGGGTAGAAATTGGCCAGGGCTGACAATTTACTAAATTGTTAGTTGGTTGTATACAGTCTATAGTAGTTAACACTGTGTTATTTGGAGCTGCTGTGACAACATAATTCCACAACGAGGTGGCGGCACGTACTTTGTGTCTGATATCTCACTTAGAATAATAAACAATACAAATAACACGTGTTTAACATACTACCCGAGCTAGCGATCGAGACATCTTGGCCACTAAGATCCTGAAAACGATTTAAATCCTTTGTCAACAATTACGACGTTAGAATGTCAGACGATGTAAAACTAAACATTGGTGAAGTGATTATTTTTTAAGTGGGGGAGTGAATAAAATATACTATATTTGTAACTTGATGAACGGCCCCGATTAAAGTTTTAGACTAAAATGTAGTATACAGTGGAAATATCAACGTTTAAGGAAGGCAATAAAGAAATGTTTCAGGAATTATCGCTGCTACAAACAAAATATGACGTTTTTGTCAAACCATGATTTGACAATTATTTGTTACAGAATTTGGTTAAAAACACTCGTCGTTAGAATATATATCCAGGAATAGGAGTTAACTAACAAAAATTTTAAATTTTGCAAACGTTATGACATATATATTTCATTTTTAAGTAAGTGTCATATTATAAGAATATGAGAGGTTACGAAAGAATGAAAGAAATCGGGCCCACGCTTTTACAAAGATGATTTTAAAACAATTTGTTTTTTAACTGTAAACTTAAAAATAAGATGTCATCTAAGATCTTAACGACCGGCGAACTGGTCACAACTCAATTAATTCTGTAATGCGTTGGTTACTTACATTTACTCCCTAAAAGTAATAATAAAAATAAATAATACCCTATAATATAAAATTTCCTGGGGCAGCAAATTCATGTTTCGATAGCTACCACGTAAGCAAACAATTTATTAGCTAGCGTCCGTGGTTCACTAGTAGAATGCTCGCGGTCCAGGTTCGATTCCCGCTCGATGTAACGTTTTTGTTTTGTTTCAGTAACTTTAATATTTGGTAGAAACACTAGTGTCCAGATTTCATACGTTTGGACCAAGATTTTGGTCTGGATAACTTTGTAACCGCTGAGTCTAAAATTATAATTTTCAGCACACATATTTTATTGTTGATAGGGTAGAGAATTTGGTTATTAAATTTTGTTGTTGTTGAAAAAACCGGTTCCATTAGCTTGACTAAAAGGACAGTGAGTATGTTCTGTGGTTGTCACATCTGACATTTTGCCAACTATGTATATATATATATATATATATATATATATATATATATATATATATATATATATATATATATATATATATATATATATATATATATATATATATATATATATATATATATATATATATATATATAAATATATATATATATATATATATATATATATATATATATATATATATATATATATATATATATATATATATATATATATGGTTTGCCCGGTTATGAATTTATTTACCGAAGAAAGAGCTCATTTTAAAGTTATTTTGTCAAATAAAAAACTGTAACACATTCAAGCCACAAACTATAACTTGAGCTCCTGCCAAAATATCACAGAAAGGGTCAGTTTCAAAGAATTTTTTTTGCAAATATTTTAGCCAAATAAAATAGCTAATGAAGCAGACATCTTTGGCCTCATTAAACAGTTCTTGCAATATCTGTTGTCCATCCCCGGCAATAATTTCAGAATTTTTGTTTAAAAATTACCAATTTTGACATTTCAGATCGTGAGTTCGATGTTCTTAGAAGAAAAACCATTAGGCTTTGAAAGTTTTTTCGATACTTGTTAACCTTTCTGTACCAAAGAAACTTAATCTTCGTCTGTCATATTTAATACATATAGCACATATAATATTTTGGTTTGGTGTCCTCATTACATTGATGATTATACAGGAGGATGTCCCATATTTGAGGGGACAAACATACTTTTCTTTAAATGAAACACCCTGTATATTACTTAAGTTTTGGACTTCTTTTTTAATTTTGAGTCCAACTTGTAGAACTATATTTTTAGCTACAGTGCTTTCTTTTAAATATATTTTGAATTAAAAAATATAATTAAAATTCACCTGCAGTTTGTAAATCTCGTTATTTTCTCGATTATTAAACTTAAAGACTCCAATTTGGCACGTTGTTCGTCTATAGATGATACCACATTGTTGTAATATAAACAATGTGTTTACTTATATAGCGTGGTCGCAAATAACAATTAAAGTTGTGGACATTCTAAGTCCGAAAACTTTTTTTCAAATGGGACACCTGTATATTATGTTGTGAAAAGCAAAGCTTCATCTTTAGCTTCAACTTTTGTTAAGTACTCAATATGTTAAAAACTGCTGGTTTTTATGTTATTAACATTTATATTCACATACCATGATTTATAAGAGCAATACGAGGAAACATAGTACGCTATTCAGAAATGACAAGAGTCGACATTGTTAATTAATCACTGTCAGTTTATTGTTAAGTCAGTAGCTGCCAGCAAAGTTTCACTAAAAAGATAAAAATGCATTTTTCTTCGAAAGAATTAACCGATATTTTCGGTTTTGGGAGAATGTTTAAAAAATTGTCTATTAGCCAATAGAGTATATCACCAGAAGTTTCCTGAACGAAGGCAACCCACCAAGACACCTTTTGAGAGACTAATGAAGCGGGTTAAGAGAACTGGGTCTGTTAAGTATGAGTCACACGAAAAACCCAAAACAATTATCAGTGGTAATTTTTTTGGTATTTTCGTGTGATTCGATTTGACTGTGTTGCTCACTACCTATGATGATCCTTATCTTGGCACACCGGAGATAGCAAGCCGTCAGAACATTAGTCGTACGTCGGTACAGAGGATATTACACAAATACAAGATGCATCCGTATCATATTCAGCTACACCAAGAGCTCAGTAATAATGATTACCATAGAAGGATTGAATTTTGCCAGTGGGCACAGCAAAACATACGGACTACTAGATGTTTCTCAGATAATACTTTATTTGGGGATGAAGCTACGTTCCACAGAAATTCCACTGTGAATAGGCACAACTTCCATTTCTGTGCAACAAGCAATCCCCCTGGTTTTTAAATGTTTGGGTTGGCATTGTAGGATAGTATGTCAGCCTTTATCCTACAATGCCAACCCAAACATTCAAAAACCAGGGGGATTGCTTGTTGCACAGAAATGGAAGTTGTGCCCTATTTTTTTTATTTATTTCATGACTAATTTCCCCATCAAGCATTATTTTCCTTCCCGACCCTGGAAGAATAGGAATAAGTGTTAAAGAAGGTCGGGGTGCAGCAAATACATTATGGTAGAGAATTTTTGTCAAAATATTTGAAATCCGATAACTGAATTTCCTATTAAGCCAGAATCTTTAATCTTGAACCATAGTAACACCTATCTAAACGCAGCGTGGGTAATAAATTAAAGAAAAATAACATAACGAGCTTCGCAGATAACTACAAGTTGGTTTTAAAAACCTTTTTTGTTGTTGTTTTGTTTGCAAAGACTAGTTCGACTGGGTTGACTAAAACAAAACCATCCAAGCAATTAAAAGGAAAATACCTGCCATACTTATGATTTGGCAGGTACATTCCCTTTGTAAATAATATTTTTTTTTCTAGAAAACTTTTGTAACTTTAATGAAATTTGTAAAAAAAAAATTTTCAAAGAGAGTTGCAGTACTTACATATATCTCTACCAAATTATAATTTTCTAGATCCATGGAAAATAGAAACAGCTTCAAATGATCGATAACTGGGACATCTAAAACCGGTCTTCCAGGTCCATTTAAATTTAAAGAATTAGTTTTAATAATTTACCTTACAAAGAGTCTACAGTTCTAATGAAAATTCACCACTATAATGCACTTGCTGCGTTCCGAACATATATTTTTTTAAATTTTCGTTGCAAACACATCTTTATCGATTATGAACAGAAAACATTGGCTTTTGACCCATTAATTTCGTAAGCGTTGTAAATTATTCGCAACTCATTTTTAATCTATCAATTAAAACCTTAATTTGTTTTTGTAACTTTTAACACCCTGTATCTCGGTAGCAAAGCGCTTTTCAAATTTTTTGATACAACTTACCCAACCTAATTTCATTAGTTCTGTCACCTCCCGAAGTTTTTCCAAACAATTTAGTTACACCCTGTATATACAAGTTATATCATTTGGTTAGTAAATTAATGCTTCTTTCAACTGTAAAATAATATCATCGGTGTTCTATTAAAAAAATCCAGTTTTGTGATTTACTAAATTGGAAAATTGGCTTATATATTTTGAGGACCCTGTATGTTCCACAGAGATTATGCATTCATTTAGATGTAGCAATGCACAAACTATTACTGTTGCAAAAATTTTAATTTAAGTTGTTTCACTGTTAAAGATACAGAATTTTTAAAATTGTGCTGAAAGTATATTTTTTTCACGAAACAGGAAATTACTGGAACACTACTGAATCTAGTTAAAGACAACTTTAAATAAAATGCATACATCAGCAAATACGCAAGGCGTTCTATTTAAAATAAGCAAGTTGATGTCGACTTCCCGTATAATCGGAAGTGCTATAAATGTGAAAATATTTATAAATGTAGGTCCTACTGACAATGTTCAGTATCCAGAACGACGTGTGCATTCTCCTTCATATAGCAATCGCGGTATTTCCAGTGGGACACACTGCATGTTACTCAGATTTTTGTCTTTCCAGAGTAGTTTCTCAACTAGTAGTTAGTTTAAAAAAAATATTGAATTATGAAAAAACTTTGAAATTTTACTAAAACGTAAAAGTTGTATTTTTCAAAATTGGCAAAAGAATCTTGAACCGATTCTGTGTGTTTTTTTTACAATATTGTTAAATTGATGAAAATACGGAATTACCCTTGGTATTGCAGATTTTTTACCAATCGTGACAAAATAAAAAAGAACTAGCTAAAATATAATATTTTATGGAGTAGACGGTTTCTAGACATTTTACTTTTTCTTGTACATTGTTGACTGCTTCATAAGTTGAGCAAGATCTGTAATAAACGATGTTAGTATTACAAACATCCAGTCTACTAATTTCGTTTTACGTTGTATCAAGAACAAAGGATGTAACAAGGTACGCACAAAGTAATGCATACACTTATATGGTATATTGTTTTCACATAATTATATAGGGAACCTTGGTTATAATCGAGCTGCTCCAATATTGAATTACAGACGTAGAGCTTGGCTGTTATTCGATAAGGGAGGCTATTGACTCTGAAGGCCAAATGAATCCCCCAGTGTCAGCCATTCCTATCACAGCATCCTCTGTTCTGTCCTGAATCCAGGACAATCGATTCCTGCACGTGGCTTCCGCCATCCTTACATTCCTTCTTAATTTCTTCCTTGCTTCTGCATTACTTATTTATGTCAGTAAAGAAAATTGAATATTACATAACACAGGCTATTATCGCTACTTACGTCACTAGAATTTAGACATGGCCGATATTTTGTGGATCATCCGAGAGGTTAGATTTCATATTTCATATTATACTGCATTGCGTTATAAGATGTCTGGTATTTTGACTTATATATTAGTTTTATCGAATGCTCCTAGCAAAGATTCGACATACAGGGTGTTTCCTAATCACGTGCAGACAATTCAGGGACAAGTTTTTTGACTAATTTCAAGAAGAAAAAGTATGCAAATTTTTCAATAAAGCTTCATTACCGACATACGGCGTATTGAAGTGCAAGACGAGAAACACTTTTTCTATCATAATTTTAGAACCCTACTTTATATTTTAACAAAATTTTGTACACAGATTTGGCTTCCTTGTGTTATAAATTAATTTCGTTAAATAGCAGGGACTTATATACGGGGTGGGGTCGATGACCATTCATCTATAGAAAAAAATATATCAATAATTCAACACCAATATCAGAATTATCAGGAAGAACATTAAAAATTACACTAAAAAGGTACTTTAAGCAACTGGTATCTATAAACTTGTGAATTGGTGTGAAATCTATGCTGCAGTATTGGTTTGTTGCTCGTCCAATCATGGAACAGAACAACAACATTAAGATCGACATGTTTTTATTCCTAGAAGAATACAGAAGAAAGTACAAATAATCGGCGCAACTGTGGGTTATTTAATTCCCTGCGTTTCACAATCCCACATTCTAATTAAGCGATTAGAAGATCAGGGGCGCAGTACCAAAAACGTTCGTGCCAAAAAAACAAAAAACAAAAGAGAACACGAACAAAAATCAACAAAGATATGATAGGTGGTAATCTGGGGAAGTTGCTTTGAATCCTTTTGTTAATTCCAGACAATTTGCTAGTGAGTTGGCGTGTGGCAAATCAGTGCTAGAAATTTCAATTTCACGCAATTTTCATCCCTAGAACGTGCTTATTGTACTACGTTCCGCAGCTCACTCTCACTTTGCCCATTCAAGTTAAGGTAAATCGATACAATATGCATTATTTGGCAGTTGAAAATCCACACTGGATGAGAGTTTTGGCGAATCAAGAGGTTTAGTTTCAGAAAGGTGGCGCTCGGTCATACTTTGAGCAAAAAGAGATACCCTCAATGGCATGTTTAAATATATATTTGGTTGGTCGTAGAGGTCCTATACACTAGCCTGCGAGATCTCCTGGTTTGAATCCCTTAATTTGCTTTGTGGGGGATTTATAAAAAAAAGTTACCGAAATAGCACCAACTACATTAAAAAATATAACAACCAGATTCGACAGAGATGTACTTTCCCAGCACCCGATATGTAAAATAGAGTCACGCAACTCTTCTGAGAGAGGAATCCTGAAATATTAGATGGAGGTCGTTTTGAACACCTTATAAAGCACGACCGTCGTTAAATCTAATGTATGTAATACGAGGTTTTATTGTTCTCAAAAAAATATGGACAACCAATAAACAATAAATCAATGCAACAATTGTGGACATGTTTACGTAGTTTTTAACAGAGAATCTCATTTTGTAAAAAAAATATAGTCTTTCATTTGACATTTCGAAATTTCTATTCGAAGTGTGGGGAGTGGGTAGATGATCGAATTATCTTCAAATCTGCACCCCCCTGCCTTCTACTTGCCACGCCAAAGTTAATTAAAACCGTTCCTTCTTTGATATTGACTTGTAAGACTTTAAAATCCTCTCTTTCTCGCCCCCCCCCCCCCCTATATATATATATATATATATATATATATATATATATATATATATATATATATATATATATATATATATATATATACATGGTGTTCATTATAAAAGGTTTCACCAGGGTTTTCCCCAGAACTGCTGAGAATTACGAAAAGCCCTAAAACACGTCGATTTTTTTTTGTTAAATGGGCATTTTATTGGAATCTAACAATAAATTTTTAGCATTCTTTTCACCCTCTTAATTTGAATAGGAAAAGTAGGTCAAGTGGCACCTTTTTGCAAAGCTCTTTTGATTTTCTACTCAAAGCTGGAATTTAAAATCAACAAATTTTTCTTAAGCCTATTTTCTCATATTGTTTTGAGTATCAATAGTCCTTGTCTACTTGCCTAAGTTCTCGGCCAGGTCTAAACGCGAACTGAACTTCATCCATTTGTTTCTTCTTTTTTTAAATATGATTATAGTAGAATATATACCACATGACTCCGTACACCTATTGTCCTGCGAGGATTGTATTTTCGCTTCATCACCATTTATAGAATAGTCGTACTTTTACTTTTTCTCAACCAGCTAGGCAGTTTTCCTGATTTCTAACATATTGGATTTTACAAAAGTATCGCCGTTGTTTTGCCTGCAACAGGAGTTTCTCTTGTCTGAGTTATTTAATGACTTTTTGAGTTATCTTCTTGAAATGAGCGGGCCTAAATCATTTGGGCATATCTTCCCTATTTTATCTGTATACAGCTCTTCACTGTTAACTTTAATTTCCCTGACACTCTTATAGATAGGCTTTCCAATGTTTGGTAATATATTTATTTTCTAGTAATAAGTTTTCATTTATGTTTTTACTTTCTGTTCATGTTTCATACTGTCCTCTCCTGATCCGCTGGTAAGCGTGAGCTGAACGTCATTTTTATGTATTATTTGATCTCTTAACTAGTTCTTTGTCCATACTTGTTTTGCTTTCTTATATTTTTCGGTGGTTATACTATTAATAAATATTGATGCCTCTTTTTGCCTAATCTTTGTTCATTTATCACATTCATGTGTTAACTTTAGTATTTCTAATGACATCCGCGGTTTCCTTGGTTCTAGTTTCTTATGCCGTGGTACTTTTCCGCAGCTGCCTTTAAACCACTTTTTATGTCAGTCCACCAAATTATTCAACAGTTATTTTTTGTTTAAAAGATCGACATCGACTAGGTGTGACAATTTCAGATTGTGATTTTTACTAAAAGTTCGAAAACTTATAATGAGCGAGATACCTGAATATGGTATATTTAGTATATTTAGAAGTGGCACTTGTGCTTGTAATAAACACAATTTAAATTCTTGAATGAAATTGCCAAACATCGCCAGACCATGTAGGAAAATTGCTTTTTTTCCCGAACACTGAAAGTTTTAAAAATGTCATCAAGTTGTTGGTTATGTCATATTATAGAAGAGAATGACACATTTGTTGTCCAATCATAGCAATGATATAGTTTGTTCCTAGATTCCTATATTTTTGTGTGAGTAAGCATTTCAGACAACGCCCATTCATTATTTTTATCAGATAATTTTTTGTTCTCATTGTATTGCCATAGCTGAAAGGCTCGAAGGGGTGTTTTCCAATAAATCACGATCAGAAAGAATAAATGACATTTATCTCTTCTTTCCGTTAGTTTGAACTCCCAATTTGAAGAGCGATAACAGCGAACGCATGTCTCGCAGAACATACTGATTTGCAACACATTGACGTGACACGCCGGTCACGTGTCGCTGGGGGTAGGTATGCTTTCTGATAAGCCTACAGTGTTTACTTAGTCAACAGTGCAGCCGGTCTAATTTAATTTGATTACGCAAAATGCCAGTAGTATGGATATGTATTAGCAAGAGCACCGCCCAAGGAATTATGGCCCTTTATATTACAAAAGTCACTGCTTTATAATAAATATACACGGGTGTCTTGTAATACGTAGCGATCCAAATTTCTATGAAAAATGTTTTAAAAATAGAAGCTAATGCACTCTGGTTCCATAATATAGTCTTAAAATCTCATACTTCAGAGAATCAGCATACTCCGATGCTCCCTACTGCACTAAATTTTCAATTTATTTGCAACCATCTTGATTTATACGATAAACTCGGAATAAAAATCTAAATTATATTGTACACAACATGCACCTATCTGATTTTGAATTAATTGACACAACTTCTTGTGAAACTTCAAAAACGTCTCTAATAGACTAAATAATATGATTCATAGGTTGTACACCAATATGAGGATTTTTTTTCTATAGATGGCACAAACACTAAAGCACTTAGAGCCAAATTCGGAAGTTACTACAGAACAGTAGTTGGGAGCGACAGAATAATTTTTTAAGTGTTTTGAAGTGGTTGTTATTATGATTATGTTGTGAAACCAGACCGATGTAACTTTGGCGGATAAATGTCAAGCAGCCGACTCACGGAAACAACCGAACGTTTTACAAGACCGTAACAGAGATGATGCATAAGGTACCTATTAAGTTTTCTTAAATTACTTAGTCACAATATCAGAAACGTACGTGAAAACAAATTAAATTCTAGCAGGGTTATCATTGCCCCTATATAATGCTATCAAAAAATGTAGCCACGATCACTTCCACCCATATAAGAAATGGCGTATTGCTAGATATTAAATTTTTTATTACAAAACCTGTACATACTACCAGATTTAAACCTGGCAAGGTTATTGACCTTGTTAAAAACTATTATAAAAATATAGCGCCCAGCACTCGCAAGCCGTAGAAGAGATGGGAGGGGAGGAAATCTTGATAGTTATTTACATTTTTATTTAAAAAACTATATATACTAACAGATTAGGACTAAGTGGTTATTGCTTCTATACTATGCTATAAAAAATATAGCGCCAAACACTCGCAAGGCGTAGAAGAGATGGGAGGGGAGGAAATCTTGTTGGTTATTTAAATTTTTATTTCAAAAACCGAACATAATTCCAGATTAAGACTAAGCGTGGTTATTGCTCCTATAAAATGCTATGAAAAAATATATAGTCTAACACTCGCAATCCCTGGGAGAGATGGGAGGGGAGAAAATCTTGACAGATAATTAAATTTTTATTTAAAAAACTATACACACTAACAGATTAAGACTAAATAGTTTTTGTTTCCACGTGCGTTTCCGATATTATGGCTAAGTTATTAAAAAAAACCTTAAAATGTATCTTGAGCGTCATCCCTGTTACCGTTCTGTAAAACTTTCGGTTGTTTTCGTGAATCGGTTGCTGGACATTTGGCCGCCAAAGTCACATCGGTTGAAACCAGAGTGAGGATCTTGACGCCTATATTAAGTATGGAATGGTTTCGTTCCATTCGTATTGTCAATAGACAACATACTTTTTTTTTACTAACTTAAAACAGTTCCACAATCAGCTTCAGGAAAAGTAGACTTTGCAAAGCCCAATGCACCACATCACACTATATTTAGAAAATTTTCGTAGATACATATATCACCAAACTTCAAAAACAATGGACCCATCTTAATAAAAATTTGCGCACACCTGTCTCTAATAAATGATTTGGATAAATTCGTTAGCCTGTTAAATCTGGTTTTCCAGTAAAATTTTGGGTTTCCTTTTAGATAATTTTTGTATCTTTGAAAAAACAACGCTTGTGTTACCAAATTTGGTTTAACAATTTATGAAACGAACTGGATACTTAGGAGAGAAACCAAATGCTGACATACTGCAGGAAAACTCCAGGCTTAAGGCAGACAAAACGGTTGATCACCATATCAACAGAGAAGTCTGAACTGTTGAACTGAACAGGAACGAGTGGAGAATAATCACATGATTTTTTACAGGATACTCCCCAATAACGTATCACCTTATAAAGATGGATAAAGCGGACAGTGAAAACTGTAGATACTGTACTGAAACAGCAAAAACAACAGAGCACTTGCTATGGGAGCAGGATACCTAGGTAGACTTTGGTGGAGATGAATATTTTTCAGGGGTCGGATTTGCTTGAAGGAGAAATTAGTCATGAAATATATAAAACCAATTTCTTTTTTCAAGGAAATTCGATAAAAAGTTTGTAATAAAATTTCCTATTACAAGAACATTTTGAACATGACGATTGGCTAATGAAACAAATTAAAAATTATACAATCTGATCTAAATAAGATGTAGAGATTTCTTTGGGGGTATGGAATGGTTTAACCAAGTTAGAGCAACAAAAACAACCGGAGCTGCTAATAAAGTTGAATTACGAGTCTCAGGAGTTCTCATCTCATTTATTGATTTTTTAAAATAAAAAATCTCTAAAAATTTATTGCAAGTACATAATTGGATCATATGATGTTAAAAAGAATAAAAAAAATAAAACAAGAAACACCTTTAAGATTTAACCCACGTCATCACTGAGTTTAAGTATCATACCCGCGCTCTATAGAACTTGGCTATGGAGCACAAGACAAGTTTCTTGTAATGAGCTCGTATGTAAATTTATCCTTTAGCATTGCAAGCAATTTTATTCCAAATGGATTTTTTGCAAATATTTTATCAAACAAAGAAGAGCAACACATGAATCAGAAATATAGGAATTTGCTAAATACATTTCATTTCATATTTTCCATGCAACATGCCCAGAACCTTTGTTAAAACTCATCAGTTTGTACATTTTAAATCTTCACTTTGATTTTAGAAGAATTTTCACAGTAATTTTTCTCATTTTGCTTGACCTTATCGAGTCAAGAAAAGATAATCTTTGTAATATTCGGTAGATTTTGTTTAACACACAATATATTGATCTTGTGTGGGCCTCTGATTATCAGTGGCACCCGAATTTTCCCAGAAAAACTGGTCCGATGTTCCTGAATAACAAACTTATCCAAACCACTTAGAAAAGGAAGGTACCTGCCGAATTTCATTAAAATCGGACCATTATTTAAGCTTTGGGTGTGATACATACACCCACACAACTACACACACACACGCATATATATATATATATATATATATATATATATATATATATATATATATATATATATATATATATATATACTCTATTAAGACCGCCAAGTAATGGAAAATGTTCTTGGTTCGAAAAACTGCTTTCAGTACAAATGTGTTTTTTATACAGGCTGTCTTGAAGGTAGAAATTTTTGTATTAAATATATTTTTTATAATGACACGACTTGTATTTTTTTATATTTGATGTCCTTATTCAATTCTCTAACAAAAATGTATAATAGTTTCTGCATCTAATGTTAACCGTTTCAGAAATAATTAACAATAACTGTCATTTCGGTAGGCACCTGGTTTAGTATTATGTCAGTACAAGTTTTGCATCTGTGACAGTTAGTTGCAGAAACTATTGTATTTTTTTTAGAGAAGTCAACGAAGGATTCACATGTAAAAAAATACACTGCACACAGATAATGAATAAATTAAATGGTTTTTATTTGTGTCATTTACTTGAAGGATGAAATTTTTCGTCGCAAAACGAGTGGCGAAGCAACTGACAATAAATCTGAAATCTGCGATTCACTAAATTGTAGTATTTTTCTACAAAAGCTTTGACATAATTTGAAGTTGCCTATAAATTTAAGCAGTAAATGTGTGGGCACGGCTTAAATAACAATTACAAGCAAGAGAGTTAACAAGTATGATATTATGTGTCTCTGATATTCGATTACAACCATATAAATTTCTCTTAAAATTCAATAACACAGCGAATCTTGGGCTTATACGCATAGTACAGAGAAAGCTTGAATTTATGCCCCATTTATGTGTATTTATGACTTCCCTGTCGCCTGGGATTAAAATCCAGTCAGAAATCCAATAATATCACAACCTGAACTCCCCATATGCAAAATTCTTATCAGAAAATGATGTGGACGATGAAAAATGCACCCTTAAAGCGTTGAATGAAACGCGTGGATTGTGGATTGCTTTACCCGAGGGCGGTAATAGACAGCAGATGATGGATTGAGCGCCTACCAATTCCATTTTTGCCCTACATCGTCTATGTAATAAACATACCACAAATATACTAATACGTTACAACGTGTTTTGTATGTTGGTTTGTCTCTATCGTAGGTCAGGTCTTAAGCAAGCTATCAGTTGTTTCCAATTTAACAAATATTTGTTGTTCCTCACCCCAAAAGCAGTCTTTTGCAATTTACATTGCTACGTGGGTAATGGCATAAATGTAATAAAAACTACGAATTTAGAATGCCCTGAATTGCACAGTTACTAATTATTATCTAATCCAGAAGAAAAATAGTAATTTATTTTTGACACTTTGTGCATTAGTGTTTTGTGTCTAATTTATATTTTCTCAGTAGAACAACGGCCACACGCCGCCGAATACATCGGTACGATCAACTAAGTTAAGTAACGCCGGACTCGATCAGTACTGGGATGGGTGACCATCTAAGAACACCGTGCGCTGTTGAATGCTTTTGGAAGGCAGGGCAAACAACCGAAAATATTTGCCAATTTGCCAATCAAGTTCCCTTAGGGAAACAACAGGTTGAGTTAGAGTAGAGCATTTACTTTTTTTATTTAGTATTTATTTTGGCAAGTACGTTAACTTCCTTTTAACGGATTTAGTCGAAAAAAATTTCTGAGATCGCGAATTTTGAATTTTAAAGTGAAAGTGACGATTTAAAACGTTTAAATAGATGATTTTTAAACAAAGATTCTAGAACTAAGGCGGCTTATGGTTGGCAAATATTGCATCAAATGTATTTAACAAGTTCCTAAAATTATGTTGCAACTGTCGGTCTCCTTCAGCTGATTAAAATATCTGCAAAGAATACATCTAAAATAGACCTTACTTTGTTACAAATAACTCAAGATCGTAAAAAATTCACATACAACTTTATGTGATTATGATCGGGAAATATACTTGGCTACATACAGAACTGGAGACTACTTCTCTGGTTTCACTGTTGGGTTTCGTTTGGGTGAGTGAAGGACGTAGCCAGTGCGTAAGCTACTGGAGCAACTGGTCCTTATGAATTCTACATCTTCTATTGAATTAATCCAATTCTTATCTGTCTGAGGATGCTGTCAAACAGCGAAACCGGTTATAGAAACGTTGAAGAACATCCTAGAACATATAGAATTCAGAAGGGGTACTTGCTCCAGTTAGCTTACGCGCTGGCTACGTCCTCCACTTACTGAAAGGAAACCCAACAGTGAAGCCAGAGAAGTAGTCTCCAAGTCTGTATGTAATATGGACCATTTTCATCAAGTAAGTGCAACAACAATCGATGAATATACTTCGCATTGTGTGTGTGTGTGTTTTGTTTCTTTAAAGTCGGCCTATTTCCGCGACTATGGCCAATCACCGACGTCAGGAAGCAGTTTCACCTAACTATCCTGGAAATTTTGCCGAACCCCTGCCTTTCTGTAAAGAGGGTATGGATCTTTAACGTGCTCAACATCGCATGGACACGAGATCGACGGCTTTATGCCCCCTCCGAAGGGCGGAACGTGCAGACATTCAACTTGCTCAAATACAATGCCACAACCTCGGTTGATGTTAATTGTACAGGATGTACTGAAAAAGTGAAAGGAGTACCCTGGGATCAAACCCAGTACCATTCGGTTCAAAGGCACACGTTCTTACCACTGAACCACCGAGGCTCTTACGTATTTGGTCTTTTATTCAATTTGACGGTTATCTGTTGAGATTATGTAATTCCAATGATTTTTTTCCGAACTTTTGCAGAAAAAATTCACTATTGAAAAGATACGGAGTTTAAGACTTTAAATTGAATTTTAATAACAACTGTTTATTGTTGCCCTCAATTTGGTTAAACCGTTCCATATTTAATACAGATGTAGAGATTCTCTGGCGTCACAAAAGTGCTTGTCTTCTTGTCAGCAACCGCTTTCGCTTTTTAAGGCATCGTCAGGCAAAATCAAAGTTGTTCTGTAAAGCCACAGTAAAAATCTACGCATATATTTAGGTCGGATTGTATACTTATTAATTTTAATTGCGAATTTTCATGTATAACATATTTTTGGAATAGCGAAATTTCATACATTTTTTTACATGTTTCTAGTTTCCTTCAAAGCAAAAATAAGGGTCAGTTTCAATTTATATATATATATATATATATATATATATATATATATATATATATATATATATATATATATATATATATATATATATATATATATATATATATATATATAACTCAAAAAATAATTAACCGATTTGGATGAAACTCGGTAAGAATCTTGCTTTTATTAATGGCTTGACGCCCTCGTGGCCAAGGTTGCTAGATGCCAGCCTGCTAAGCGAGAGGCCCCGGGTTCGATTCCTGGGCGAGCCAGGTTGACTTTGTCTGGAAAATTTGTAAAAATATTGAATGATGGGAAATGAATGTGCTAATGGCCTGAGATGCCGCAGCCAATAATATTAAATAAAAAAAAAATTAATGGCTTAGATGAGTTCGTTAGCCAGGAAAAGAAAATTTTTAGTTTTCTTTCGAAAACATTTTGTTCCTCAAAAATTTCAAAGATATTTTAATAAAATTTGGTGGATGTGTTGCATTGGGAAAGACCTTACTACATACCAAAATTCGACTCTCGAAGTTTATAGAAAATTGAGTTATTCAAATTTGAATAATTTCATGAAAATTCACTACCATAACGCACTTGCTGCGTCCTGAACTTTTACTAATTATATACGTTGTGATATTTATTGGAGAGGTATCATTATGTTTTTTCTTAATCATAAAATGTAATAATTACATAGACTGCGGCATAAAATCAAAATTGCTTCAGCTTTAAAGGTAGCATTTTAGATTACCTTGTATAACATAGTTGTTGGTAGCTTATCTTTCAGGTCCTAAAGCAGATAAGATATGGACAAATTAAGGAGCAGCTTTACCTGTTAATATTTTAAAAAAAACTGTGGACGTAGCAAGTTCATTATGGTACTAAACAATTTGGGATCTACTGTGTTTTTGCTTTCATAAAAACTAAAAGCAATTCGAAGAGGAAAACTGCTACATACTATAGTATAATTATGTAAAGTTACATATTTTGTCCCACAGTGTATTTGTAAATGTGATAAGATGTACCTACTTAGAAATTGATGTGGTTATTGAAATTATTGTTAGGTAAATTGTTTTGCGGCATCCTCGGGAGATGTGCACTTGTGTAAATATACTCTGTGTAAATTAAACATAAGCTAATAGTAATCAATGGATATGCTTATGTCTGTTAAGTACAGAACTAAGTTACCATTAATTTTATCAGATAAGGCAAGTATGTTTGTGGTAGTAAAGCATTGCCTGCGAAGATGCTTTTGCCTTTCCAGATCTGTTTGATTTCACTAGCAGAATTGGTGCGCCAGTTTGATATGAAAGTAAACACTATTCCATTAGGGAATAGCTCAAACTTTGGAGAGCCTTTATACCATCAAATTCGCTTAATATCGTAAAAACCTGTATGATCGGCATACTATTTTCACAGCTTTTAATTAATGTATAAAAATGGTTTTACATCCAATTTATATTATATATATATATATATATATATATATATATATATATATATATATATATATATATATATATATATATATATATATATATATATAGGTTTTTTATTATGAACATACTGGCCATACATCATGACTTGCCATAAGACACAGTAATTAAGATGGGTATACATACATAACATACAAAGTACAGCATTCGAATACAAAATATTAATAACATAATCTTAATCGATTTAAAAAATAAACATATCAAATTATCTGTTAGATAAAAGACTGAGGTTGGACACTGTGACCGGAAACTGAAACAAAAGCAGAATCATCCCAAAAACCACAAAAATAATAACAGACAGTTAGGCGCTAGAGACGTATTTCGACAACGAAGTTGTCTTCATCATTAGCTGTCGCTAAACTAACTGTATGGGCGAAATTATCCGATTTATATACGTAAACTACACACTAAAAATGATGTAATCCCGATGACGCAATACCGGATGACGATGATGCAAGACCGGGTGATGCAAGACCAGATGATGCAAGACCGGATGATGCAAGACCGTATGATGCAATATCAGATGGCTCAGTACTGGACGCCAAATCGGTTGTGTTGATTTTTTTTATTTCAACAACACACCACGAGGGCTTACGGACTAAAAACTATAGTGTCGACAAGGAGGAAAGAGGCAACTTGTTAATTCTGGACTTGAAGGTTTCGAGGTTCGAAGGAGAAGGAAAAACATGTGCCGGCAAGGAATTCCACAACTTGGATGTTGAATTATCGCAAGTTAGACGCTTTGGAAAGTTTGAAAATCATGAATTGAGACACGGGTCCCATCCACTCGACACTTTTTGAATCGCACGAAATAATCCATGATTGCTTTCAACATCGGTACAGCCGGTTAAGAGTATTCACCGACACAACAATAGTCCTACGTCACCCGGTGGTTCGTCATCGGCTGTTACATTCTCCGGTACTGAGCCATCTGATATTGCATCATACGGTGTTGCGTCATCCGGTATTTCATCATCTGGTAGTACATCATCCAGTATTGCATCATCATCCGATATTGCATCATCGGAATTACATCATTTTTAGTGCATAGTTTATATATATATATATATATATATATATATATATATATATATATATATATATATATATATATATATATATATATAGGATAATTTTGCCCATACAGTTCGACAGCGATTGATGAAGACAACTTCGTTGTAGAAATACGTATCTAGCGCATAATTCTCTGTTATTATGTTTCTGGTTTTTGGGATGATTCTGCTTTTTGTTATCTGTTGAGGTTACGATATAAATGATTTCTAAGAATGTACACAGACAATTTAAAAATTTTGAAACAATTTCATAATCTAACGAGTTAGGTAATCTAAATTCTTTCCTAAAATTAATGTAAAATTTGAATAATGTTCCCTTTGCACCAAACAGGTTGATAAATTACTGATAAATTTCGAACATTAAATTTAGATTTATCGTAATTTATTCTAGGTTCGTAGATAAGACACTTTTCATTTTGAATTTGGTCAGGCTGCTTCACTTCTCTCTCACAACGTATTGTTGAATCTATAATATACCAATTTCACGATTTCTCTCGATTGCTATGATGTCAACCCTTCTGGCGCCCCCAGGGGCTGAGAGGCAATGAACTTCTTCTACTTGAAAGCCTTTCGCTCTGAGCGTACAAGCAAGTAGTCCCTTATTCTTATGATGATGCCTGTTTCGTGGCAGTTCTCCGTGGGTGCAGTACGCGAGCACTTGCGCAAGAGTTTCATGCTCGTTACTTATCCTCTAATGACGCCAACTTCATTAGTGGAACGATCGTCAGGTTTTTTCAAGTGTGGTCAATACATTTTTACATGGGGGTTCAATTTTATTTGAGTATGTGATCTAAAGCTATATATTTGTTCGATTTTCGAAAATCCTTGATCTTTTTTGTTTATTATCACAATCTTAGAGCGATGGCTATTTGTTGTCGCAGCCGTCAGTCTCTGTCACCAAGAGCACTTGTTTATTTCATTATTACTCCCACACTTCATCAGATGTGCCAGGTTTTCCAGTAGTTTTCCCATTGGTTTACCTTTCCCTATTTTTTCAAGGTATGTGTCCTTCAAATAAAGATATTTATGTATTAGAATATGATCAATAAAGTTTGCTTTTCCCCCTTTTCATTTCTTTCAGCAAACATCTTTCTTCTAGTACAGATTTATCGGTCCTTTTGTGGGTATACCGCGTTTCTGTCATTTTTCTTGATGTCTACATTTGAAAACGTTTCTATTCTCTTCAGGTCCCGCTTGATCATAGTCTAAGTTTCGGTCCTCTACACTATATACATACGACTTGATAAACCTTTTCTCATTTCAAAGTTAAAATGTTGATTAGCGAAAATAGTACTTTGGTAACTGAATGCTTGCATTGTCACCACCATGCTCCCCCTTTGATACATAATTTGACTCGTTCAAATTGTTGGCCGTTTAGACTTACATCTATTTTTTCAGTCATATTCTTACTTATACGTGCACCTGAAGAATCCAAATCTCCACAACACATTGTGAAAACCCGACGATCGTTTCACTTACCAAGGTAGCGCCATCAGAGGATGAAATATTCTTGGAATATCTGGTATTTTATCCTGTGATGCGCTAACTTGGTTAGTGAAACGATCGTCAGGTTTTTTAATGTGTTGTGGCGATGTGGGTTCTCTGAGTGTACTTATCAGTGCTCATTACAGGTTCTAATCTTCAGTTAGCCTATCCTTACTTATCTGCATTACTTTTGTTTTCGCCATATTGCTCTTTAATTTGATTCGTTTTGACGCACTATCTACCACAATCAGCATTCCTTGTAATTCTTTTTTCCTTTCTTCTATCATCGCTACGTCACCTGCCTATCTTATACAATGGAAACGTTGTCCATTCATTTTCATTTCTGCTATCTTTATCTTTAGCCTATTTATCGTATCTTCTATGAATAAATTAAAGAAATACGGCAATAATGGTGATCCTTGCCGTACATTTTTCCTTATTTTAGCTTCAGTTTTATATCCGTTAATATTTTATTATGGTAATCCGATTTTTGTATAGATTTAGAACTAAATGTCCATTCCTTCAATTCAATCTTGCTCTTTTCATTATGTGAAACCATATTTTCCAATCCACCTTATCGAATGCTTTTTCCAATTCTACAAAAGCGATAAATGTATCTTGATTTATTTCAAGTATCCTTTATAGTATTGTTTTAAGTGCTAGTACTGCTTCTCTAGTCCCTCGCTAAGATGGGCCGAATTTTAAAAATATCGGAATTTTGATGTGGAATGGTGAGAAAAGTTGCGTCTTGACAATAAAAATAAAAGGTATATTTTCGATTTTTTTGTTATTTTGTTGTTTTACCTTCTACAGAGGGTTAAAAAATTTAAAAATTTTGAAAAACTGAAATTTGTATTTTGGACTGGGAATAGGATGGAAAAGCTTCGCTTTGAGAACGAAAAGAAAATTGTATCTGTAATTTTTTCAATAATTTGCTTTTCTCACCCTTTATAGGGTGTTAAAAAATTAAAAACAACGATACAATTCAGATTTACGAGTGTACCGAAGAATAGGGCGGAAAATATTCAGGCGACAGAAAAATTCAGAAAAACACATTTTGAACAAGAAGATGTATCTCTCAAAGCAATATATTTTGATGGGAGAAAAGACAAAACTTTTATGGTGGAAGAAATCGAAGAAAAATTACACCGATGGGCAGTTGTTCAGGAGCACATTACATTAGCGCAAAAACTAGGTTGTATCTTTTTGGGGCATACGTTGCCTTCTGATGGATCAGCACATGCTATATATCAAAATATTTAACTATTTTTGCAAGAATTTATGATACAAGTTACTTGGTTGTGGCTGGTTGTGACGGGACCTTAGGGAACATCGGGTTAAAGAATCGTGGAATTGCCCAACTTGAGGTGAAATTATTACAGCATCTCTTGTGTCAGTTACATGCTATAGAGCTTCCTCTTAAACATGTCTTCCAACATATTGATGGACAAACAAGTGGTCCTAAAGCATTTGCAAGTCCATTGGGAAAGCAAATACAAGACTGTGAAACTTTACCAGTAGTAAAGTACCAAATAATTGACTGCTACCTCCTGTTCTTGTAGTGACCCCAGTACAGATCAAAACTATATACGAAATCTGTAAAGCAATTTCCTCAGGCGTCTGTTCCACGGACTTGATAAATCGACTCCCGGTAAATTAAGCTATGCCTGATGGCTAACTTTGGCAAATCGTATCTTATGCCTGTATATCGGCACAGAAATCCCAACACAAATTTAAAGCAGCTAAGTATTTTTATTTTAAAAGTATACATGCGCCCATGTGGTTTCTTATAAAATTTAATCTAACGATTAAACATGGACCAAAGCTTGTTTTTCAAACTATTAAGGTGAGCCGCTAATTAACCAAGAGTTAAAAAGTATTATTGACCCTATGAACCAGCGCTACTCATATTTTGCACATACAGAAAACATTTTGATGTGTGCGTGTGTTATGCGATTCTCGTAATTTTGTTAAGTGCAAAAAATAAGGATAATCTATATAATATTCGTATTTTCACATTACCAAAACTTAACTTTGACGCTGATGACTACAATGATTTGATCTACTGGAAAGGAGATGAGATTACCTGTCCTCTGATATTACAAGACATGAGCGTTGAGGATATCAAGCATTTCATAACAAAAGATGCTGAGAAATTTTTTGAATTTGAGTCATAACCGTGTCACACCCAAGCGGTGGAACGATATGTTGAGGCTTCATGTTCAGTTGTTGGCACAGACAAAAGGGATGGTTGCATTAAAGCAAAGATATATTCACGAACATCAATGCCACAGTTTGAAACTAAGAAATACTTTCATCAATAACTTGAATTTAGGAAGAAGGAGGGTGGGAGGTAACTCGCTAAGCAGCCACCTCCCTGCGGTGATTTCAGGGTTTTTCAATATTTACTATTGGCCTAGTATATATTAAAAAAGAGAAGAGCTGCTCTACAAGCATCATTTTTAAAATCTGGTAAAGGATAATAAAGGCAAATGTATAAAAATACGGAATATGATCCACCCTATTCTTTGGTAAACTCGGAAATTTGAATTGTGTCGTTGTTTTTAATTTTATAACCTCCTATAGAGGGTGTATAACGCAAATGGATGAAAAAATTAAATACACATATCATCTTTCATTTGTCAAGAGGAATCTTTTCTACACTATTCCAAGTCAGATTTACAAATTTCAGTTTTTAAAAATTTTTAAATTTTCTAACCCCACGTCAAGGGTAAAAAAAAACAAATTGACAAAAGAATAGGAAATAAACATTTTCATTTGTAATAACAAAACGCAACTTTTTCTCACTATTCCAAATCAAATTTCCAACAATTTTAAAATTCACCCCAGCCTACTAGACACTTGTGCGATGTACGACACGGTCGCCATCTCGGTGCGGAACCAGGTAGAATGATTTCGCGATAGCTCCGATTGACACAAAATGTTATAAATAGAGACTGTGTGCAACCAACTCATAAGTTTTGTAGATTGTCAGCATTGGCCCAATTATCTCCTAATACTGGGACAATATATGTAAGGCTAGATGTATTCTTACCATAATCAAAAACGCAGACCGGTTTCGCTCTGATTAGAACTCGTCATTGCGGTATACTAATTACAGCGAGAACACACCTATAAAGTGATACGGCTATGGTAGCGAGCCTACTAGAAAATTGTGAGATTTACGACAGGGTTACCATCTCGGTGCGGAACCAGGTAGTATGTTGTCACCGCAGCTCCAATTAACAGAAAATGTTATAAGTAGAGACTGTGTACAACCAACTAACAATTTTTGTAAATTGTCAGCCCTAACCCATTTTCCCTCTAATACTGGAACAGTGTATATAAGGATAGATGTATTCTTACCATAATTATAAATGTAAACTGGTTTCGCTCTAACTAAGCTCATCAGTGCGCTAGCCTATGAATACCGAGAACACACCTAATAGTTGTGTCGTGACAACATACTACTTGGGTCTGCACCGAGAAGGCGACCCTGTCGACATCTCACACGGCTCTAGTAGGCTGGCTACCATACCGTATTACTTTATAGGTGTGTTCTCGCTGTAATTAGTATAGCGCGCTGACGAGCTCTAATTAGAGCGAAACCGGTCTGTGTTTCTAATTATGGTGAGAATATATCTAGCCTTACATGCATGCATGTCTTGAAGTAAGCAATATATAAATGTTCTCAAAAATATCCTTATATAACATATCATGAAATTTAGTGATGTGTGTTCAGAAAAAGCCGCTTTTTCCAACAGAACTGTGAAAAGTTGAGATTAGAATTTTAAAAAATTGACGAAGTCACAATTTTTTTTATGTGCATATTCAGATTTCATGTTTGACATGTCTCACCGATTTTTGTTTGTTTGTCCCCTAAATATTTTACAGAATTTGTTCTATTCTACGCGGACTCACTGTTTAGTATGTGTTCTTACCTGTTGATCTGACCGGCCCTTTGCCAAGTCATTTTCGATTTTTCGCTATTTTTTTGCACCTATACTTCTTTTGCTTTTCTACAATTTTTTTGTTGAGTAAACTAACACGATATCAAGTGTACGGTGTTTATAGTTTTTGGAAATATAGGGTAGTGTGAAAACCGTTTTTTTTCAGAAAAAATATAATAAACCATTAAATTATTTAAGTGATTGTTTGTAGAGAAAAAGTCAAATAATAGACTTGCGTCAACTCTAGAAAAAAAGTTATGGTTGAAATTTATGACGGATATTGAACATAAATATCGCACGAGCTATAGTGAAAACATGATATTTAAACTTGCGAAGACGCAGAAAACTCAATGATAAAAATGTGCTAGCTTTATAGGTTCTAGGTTGTATGGCCATTTGCCTCATGGTCTCAGGTCTTTGGTTTTCAACAGATTTTAAGTCAAGATGAAAAGGTGGATATTAGAACACCCAAAGCTAAAATTTCTTGGACTCATTAGTCTGGAGGTGTAATAGCTAGGAACAATGGATGGAAACCTCTAAAAACAGAAGAAGGGTGAAAAGATGACGACGAAAAGCGAGAAGGAAAAGAGAAGGGAAAAAAGAAACAAATTCGGGAGGTAGCGAATTTTCATTAAATCCTTCAAATTTCAATAACCTAATTTGGTATTGACCTAGAAAGTTTAATTGTGGTATACAGGGTTAGTTTTCAAAGCGCTACAAGGACATACCTTAAAAAGAGTTTAATAAGAGGGAGACGGGAGACATATTTAAACATACTTTTTTGGATTTTTTAAATTAGCGATGTACTTTTGTTTACAAAATTCGAATCTACGCAAAAAAGGACGTATGTGTGAAAACAAATTTTTGATTTGCTACCCTCCATAATTGTCGGCAAGAAAAATTTTCGGCTATTCCGTATCAGTGGAAATTATATTCCTTTTTTCTTTTTCTGTTTTCTTAAAGGCAAATAAACACAATACGCACTATTAGGCGACGGAAAATCCCACTGGATTAAGACTCTGCCAAATCAACATCCATGGTCAATTAATGCCTGGTGGGGTATATCAGGGATAAAGTTATGGGCCCGAATTTCTTTGAAGGGCATTTAAATGAAAAAATGTAGACTAATTTTTAAAGAAACCAATTACCTCAATTAATAAACCAAAAGATAAACCCAGTCATGTAGTTTTAACTGGACGAAGCTCCATCCCATTATGTAGTACAGGCCAGTAGTCATTCGAATAGAATATTTGAAAACCGGTGGATTGGTCGAGCAGGTCGTGTCAACTGGCCTGCTAGATCCCTGGATTTGGTCCCCCTTGATTATTTCCTTTGGAGTTTTATAAGGAACAAAGCGTTGGCGAGTGCTCCTACATCTATTTATCTATTTATTTATTTTTTGGCTCTGGGATTGCTACCCAGAGCCCAAGAACCGATACTCTAGTATTAAATCATCGATTTATGACAAACTTTGCGCAGCGTCAAGTTGCTGTCCTATTTGAGTTACCCTGGATATCCAGGGCAACCCAAATATATACAGCGCAGATTGCAGCTATAATTTTAGATGATATAAAAACAGAATAAAGCGGATTCTGTTTTTATATCATCTAAAATTATAGGTGCAATCTGCGCTGTATATATTTGGGTTGCCCTGGATATCCAGGGCAACCCAAATAGGACAGCAACTTGCTCATTAGTGACACCTGAAATGTTGTAGTATATACGGGAGTCATTTAGAAAAAGAGTGAGAAAGTATTTGAATGTTGAAGGGGAACATTTCGAACAATTTCGATAAATAAGTTGAAATTTAATTGTTTATATTTTTGTGTTTTAGTTTAATAAATCGTCATTCCGTAACCAAAAGAACAAATCAAAAATTGTTTTGCACACACACCAATTTTTTTAAGTAGATTAGAATTGTATCAAAAAGTACATCACCCTATTTAAAAATCCAAAATTGCTCCCTGCCCGTCAAAATAGAGAGAGACTGTAAATGTCAAAAAATAAGAAAAAATATGTCTCTCCGTCTCCCTATTACTTCAACAAAATTTCACAAAAAATTAAACGGTTTTAGAGATATCTCCTTGTAATGTCTCTGCGAGGGCAGAGGTGTACCAAATTTCATCAAAAATTAAATATTTTTTTGGAAAACTGGTCCCATTGGGCTTTCTAACGGAATCATCCGCGCTATTAATAAAAGAAAGACACGGGCCGTGTTTAATAAAAATCGGTTAATTTGGTTTCTAGGGGTTCTAGCTCGCGATTTTTGCAAAGTCTCACCATCAATGCCTCTCTATTAGCGATTTTTTCAAATGAAAATTCGCTAAAAAATTAAAACTCTTTGATTTATAGATGTATTTTAGTGCGACTTGTATTTTTCTATGAACCTGTGGTTAAGTATTGAAAGCCTTGTGTATAAGGAGGGCGGAGACTGAGAGTAGGAGGAGGAACGAAAAAAAGGGCATATACAAATAGTAGAAATGGTGAACGAAAAAGAAGGAGAAAACTTGATGGTGTAAATGTTTGGATTTTGGTGTGAATGGATTGGTTTTAAAAAAAATTTTTTTTGGGGTTGTGCGTTGTATTGGTTTTTGTATGATTTCTTTGCTGATTGGCTCGGAAACAGATGTATTAGGCACTAAAGATGTTGGTGTTTAATGTATTGAGATTTCACATACATGTGATATTACCTTTGTAGGAAAAATATCTATATATTATACGGTTATCATATTAATATTGTAAAATGTATCATAACCATACCTTTATTGAAAGTTTTAAATCAAAATTCCTTAGATCTTATATAAATATCACGACACATGTTATATCATATCATAAACATCGAAAATACAAATTGAAGATTATTAATTAATTACACATATCTTTAGCACATATTTTAACGTTGTATTGGCTTCATAATAAAGTATGTAGGAGTGGTAGTTTGTAACAGAAAAAGGAACAGGCATTTAGTTTTTCCATTTCGATCATTTTATATCATATATTTATATCTTTGCTTACGCAAACTGTCCTGTATCACAGAATAGGTCTGCAACCGTGAAATAATTCATAAATACATGAATAATTCTTCCGAATACCAATAAAAAAGTTATTTTAAGGAGGTCAAAACCCAACTTTCGATCAGTAAAGCTAAAAATAAATACCAGAATGAATATTCTATTGCTTTTCCCATAAAAAGCAGAAAACGATTTGCGTGCAAAAGTTACGTTAGACGCAAGCTTGTTTGAAAATAGCTCTCGTGTATCGCGTACATAATTCCACATATTATGAGTTAGAATGTAATTCTAAGTGTGCTTTAATGCATTCATTGTTATTCACTTGTTTTCATGTACGCCGGAATATGTAACTCCCACACAACTGTAACAAAAATAGAACGTTCGTTCTATAAAAGGAAATGGAAAAATTATAACTGTTTCTTTTGGTCACATAATTTATGGTGACATTTCCTTGTTAGTCGTTTTAGTTTCTTTAACGTTATGAAAATAAATGTTTAAATAATTATTGATTAATATGACGCTATTGTTATATTTTGGCTTCGTAAGTATGAGCCGATTTATTCGATAACCTAATTGAAAGGCATTAACAAATCATGAGATCGTGAAATGAAAAATAAAGCATCGTTAATAAGCAAGGAGTACATTTGGTGCGTGCGATCGGAATGATAGAAGAATCATACAGTAGGAAATTTTAATACGTTTTATACCTATTCCCCCTTCACCACCACAATCTAACGGCGATTCTGCCTTGTCGCTGCAACCGTGACTTAAACAGTTCTCTTCATTCACTTTATCAACTGGGTCAGGTTTTCCAGATATTTTTCTCTTCGTCCGCTCTTTTCCTTTTTGTAAGTACGAGTATGTGTCCTCAAATAAGGCTGCCAGAAAGTTATTATGTTTTAGAATATGTCTAACAAATTCAGCCCTCCTCTCAAAGTATTTCAATAAACACCTTACTTGTTTCACCTCTCCTAGCATACTTTTATTTATCTTTTTACCTGTGTACTTTGTCTTTTTAATTTTTCCTCCATGTGCACATTTCAAAAAGTTTCAATCCTCTTCATGTGCCGCTTATCTAAATCCCAGCTTTTCCACCTACACACAACCACACTTCATACATATGACTTGATAAACCCCAAGATAGTTTTTTCTTAATTCACAATAGCTTATTTTCTTCTCTGTAACCGGTTTCGCTGCTTTACGGCACCGTCGGCGAAACCTGTTACAGAGAATAAAATAAGCTATTGTGAACTAGAGAAAAAATCGCTACACCTCTATTTAGTATGAAATGGTTTCACTAAGTAAGAGCATGACTAAGGGAGAAAGAATAAAGAAAAAACAAGGGTTGCAGTTGTCACGGCTGCAAATTTTGGCAACTTCATCGAACCACTGCAAGAAAAAGAAATAAGAGAGCAGAAACCATCTCAGGAACTACGTCACAGGTTTAAAAAAATTGGGAATAAAAAAGGGCATGAATTAGATTGCGAAAATTACCAACTGCTCTTAATCATCCCAGCCGTGGCAAAGATCCGTAAAAAGATAACCCAGGGAAGATTGAAGGGTTTTTAAAATGAGAAATCATGCTTGAATCCATCTCAGCATGGATATACTGAGGGCAAATCCACAATAAGTGCCGTTACAGAAATAATAGAGGGGGTAACCGAAGCCACCAAGCAAAGCAAAGTCGGAATAATATGCTGATTTTAGTAAAGCCTTTCACACAGTTAATCACAGCCTCCTACAATACACACTGGAGTATTATGGAGTGAGTCTGTTCAGATCTTACGTATGTGATAAAATAGAAATCATCGACTGACAGAATGAAAGATCTGAATCAATACATGTAAATATCGACGTACCGCAGGGATCCATATTAGGGTAACCTCTATTTAAAATATACACCAATGACTTCGCAAAAACATATTCTTTAAATAACTTTGCATGTCTGCTGATGTCACCAGTTTTCTAAATGTGTCGAATATAGAAAATAATCAGGATAGAATTACTGAAAACTCTCTTGAAAACGCAACTACATGGTTCCAGTCCAGGCTAATAGACTAATACTCAATATAGGTAAAACCCAAAAGCTACGAATCGATGTGAATGACAGAGCTTGAAAATCTTCAAAGTTGCTGGGAATAACTTTGGATAACAATCTTTCCTGGCAAATCCATGTCAGCACTGTCTCAAGAAGACTTGCAGTTGCCCGGTTTGTCGTGAGAAGAATGAAGGCTTGTTTTACTTCTAATGCTTGCATACTGACATGTTTGACCAGGTTACATTTTCTGGCAACGTACAGCATGATCTTGTGGGGATACTCTCCTGAAGCGAAACATGTCTTCATAAAACAGAAAGAAGCATTGAGGATAATGTGTGGAGTGTCAAGGTTCACAAGCTGCAAAGACTGGTTTAAGAAATAATACAACAGATACTTGCTATCCCGTCAGTATTCATACTTTGATGTTTGAAGTATGCACAACCAATGCAATTTTTTTCAAAACTCACGCTACCACCGGTATGGGACAAGACGAAGAGAAGACGTGTCTATCCAACACCACAGATTGACCAGAGTTCAGATGGGAATCAACTACCACTGCATTAAGTGTTACAATAGTTTGTCAAAAAGCTGTAAACATTTTAAAGTGTTGTGGAAAAAAGTGTGTACGAGTTAAGGGCAATTATGTTGAAAAAAATGTTTCTATCATTTTATTTTATCGGTCAACCCTCGTAGGTTGGTCGACTAAATGTAATCAAAATGTCTGAAAGGCTAAGATAACACACATATATATATATATATATATATATATACATACACATATTTAAGTTTTCTGTAATAATGATTTATATATTTTGTATTTCAATAAATTTCGGGTTGAATTTACTGAACTAACTAGAAGATTTGATTGAGCTCTCGGTGAGCGCAAACTCTATTTTATGTGTTTTATTAACAAGCCCCCGTAAAACTTGTTCAAGAAAGCCTGAGGGCTAAGCAATTGAAGTTCGCTACACAAATACTAACACAAACTTAAATTCAATGCGGGTATATCTCCCCCAGCCAGATCAACGCATTAGTTTTTGCATTAAGTATTCACCCATAGCTTTTAACATTGTGTGCTTTTACTTTTCTTTGAATGCAAATTTTTAAATGTGGTGCATTAATTAAAAAGCCTCAGTTGGTTTTGTATAATTGTTTTAGCGTCGTAACAATTTCGGACAGATGAAATGTCTCTTTCACAATTTATATTATAATGGCATACTAAAAAGAAGTACGCATGCTCATATGCTATTCACTTACCAAAACTACAAATAATATAGATGCGTGTACATAGTAGTTTATATAATTTGTTATTTCTTACTTATTTTTTGTATAACAAAAAATGGCGAGAAAAGCTTTCCAAATGTCTATTTGTGAGATCTGGCATATCCGACCGTCATCTCTTTCGCCCATTATAAAGTTTAAAAGTTCTTAATTTTCTTCAACAAAGAGTTTTTCCTTTTGCAAGACAATGCTCCTCTACACAAGCCTCATGCTGCCATAAAAAATAGTGATTTAGCATTCGAAATGCTCGAACAGTCTTCTTATTCGTCAGATCTGGCCTCGTCCGACTACTATGACAATTCTCTTCCACAAAATGTTTAAAAGTTTTTAATATTCTTCCAACGAAGAAGTGATAAAAGCTAAAGGTACAACAATGTAGTAGATATCTACAATAATGCAGCCTCGGCGGTCCACTGGCAAAAACGTGCGCCTCTAAACTCAAGGGTACTAGGTTAAACTCCATTTTGGAACCTTTCATTTTTTTCAGTACATACTGTAAAACTACTAAGTGAAAAATGTAACCTGTGATGAGCACTGATAAGTATACTCGGAGAACCCAAATCACCACAACACAGTTGTTAAAGACCTGACGATCGTTGAACTAACAAGGTAGGCGTAATAAGAGGACGAAAAATTCTAAACTGTTTCCTAACAAACATCACCTTATATACTGAGTTTTAGATAGAGACCGATCCCGAGAGGGGGACTAAATCGCAGGAAAATTTTCTGTGTAGTGTATTTTAATTGCCGGACGAGGTTTCTAAACTTCCTTTATAACTTTACCTGGCAGATTTCTCAATATTTTATCAGTATCAGTGGCGGCGCTCGGTTCAAGGAACTTTTGTTTTTTATTGCCTCAGAAATCGAAATACTTTTGTATGCATATAGCTTCGCTGGCTGTCTAACATTTTTGATAAGCTTAAGATTTTCTTTATCAATGTGGCGGTTATTATCCCAACTAGTTTGTGCCACGTATGACTTGTCTACACTACCGTATCTCAGCTGTGCCAAATTTTCACGAAGTCTAGTCTCAATGGTTCTCTTAGTCTACCCAACGTATTTAAGATTATAGTATTTATAATTTATCTCACAGATACCCGGCTTTATCTTTATCTTTCGTATTCCCTAACAATATTTTAAAATTATTTTTTGTCGAAAAATTAGCTGCAAATCGGCTTTCTTACAAATGCTCCCGGGACCGTTTGTGATATGCGGTTGAAAAGGTAGACAACAATTTTTTCCCCTACTTTACCTTTCCTGAATGTCGTGGATTTCGCTTTGTCTATTAATTAATTTTTCCCCTAAGCAATCCGCATATCCGCTATATGTAGCCACGTTTTTAATGTACTCTAATTCTATGCTATATCTACTTTTACTTAAGGGAAATTTTATTAATCTATTTACTAAGAAATTTAAACCGACTGTTTTTTGTACAAAAGTATGATGTGAGTCATTTGGAATGTAACTTAGAGTGGTAGTTTCATTCCCGTGGACATCGAATTCAAGAGAGTCATCATTTTTAATAACTAGTACATTAAAAAAAAGGACGATTAATGTTAACTTCTAATTCGTGGGTGGGCAACCCACTCTCTTCATTTATTGCGAACCTTTTCAAGAGTTGATTTGAGACGGATTTAGAAAATGAAAGTGAGTATTTTCTTAGAATATGGTTCCGTTATGTGGACGATATATTTGCAGTGCTTAACACAAATATATGCAAAGTAAATGATTTTAAGACTAGACTGTCAATTTGATTCAATAAAATTCACCAAAGAAACATACTTGCCAAGTTTAACCAATAAAAATGTTAACCGTACCTTAATATGGGTTTCAGGAGCTCTTATTTGCGCTTATTTATACTTTTTGTTAAAGTCTCACCATCGTGACAAGCTTTTCTGACTCTCACGAAGCCGAGTTTCTCACTGTTTTCCATTTTAAGGAATTGCATGCTCTTTCTCACCAGATGGCGACTTGTGTTGTTTTGTAGGTCAGTGTGACACTTAAGAAATCCACATATGTGTGTGTCTTCGTTTTTCTGTTTTTTTGACTTGGTTATGGTCTGATAAAAAACCAGCAGTGTTGTAAGTTCCTCCACGCTTAATTCTAGGCTTAGTTGCAATTGTTACACACACACACACACACACACACACACACACAAATATATATATATATATATATATATATATATATATATATATATATATATATATATATATATATATATATATATATATATATACAACAACCTAGAGGTTAATGATTTCCACGGAGTCAGCACCTTCAAAGTGCGATGCTTCAGGTGACATGCATACCGACGTTATAAATATTACTGTTTGTAAGTGTTGCCCTATGTGTTATAATTGCCATGCTTGTGGCAACACCTTTTGTTCGCTATTACAAATGTAAGATGTGATGTTTCCTTTTACTATTGTCATTGTTTTTTAAGCTAAAAAGAAAGTTGTATTCTGTGCTAAAAGAAAGTTGTATTCGGTTGCGATCGACTTTTATGTTGGTTTACATTTTTGGGACACCAGGCACATGCATTAATAACTGTTGGCATTTATTTTCAACTTCTACTGGCCTTTGTTGTTTTGAATTTGAAATGTGCAAAATATTGTGGTTTAAGTACGATGTGCAGTATTCATGAAAATTCGCTGCAGGTAAACACCGCTCTGACTCCTCGCTAAAGGTGTTTACAAGTCTATAAATTGGTTAAATCATATCTAGCAGCGTAAAATACGTTGCCGAAAGTTTTTTTTACAGCAAAGCTAATATTTCATACATAATAATTTGTGACTCAAACATATACGCATTTAAATAGAGTTCACTTATGACCAGGATTTCATCATCAGAGTACCTAAAGTGACTCGGTTGGATGCGATCAAACAGCAGAGTGGGCGACGAACCAGTCACTTAGCTGGAGAGTCTGATAGAGACAACGTGAGTCGGCTGAGCACTCTCTTAGAGGCGACAACGTGACTCGACTGGACCAGCAATACCGATAAAATCTTTACAAACTTAAGGTATGCTGTTTCAGATCTCATTGTAATTGTGGTGATTACTTTCTTAAGTGGTAAATCAGTGTCATAGTCAAGGTAAAGAAATTTTGACCGATTTCTGTGTAAAACAAACCTGAAGTTTTAGTTTTAGGTGCCAAATAAATTATAACGTTTTGATTTTTTAGTGTTGAGCTTTAGTTTATCAGATTTTCGCTCTTTGTGATTGACTTTTAAATTTTTTGAAACCTTTTTCAGGCAATGACTTGATTGGATCAGTGTGTATACGTTAGTGGTCATATCCCTGTAACTTCTGGCTCTATTAACTGAATTTATTACATTTTACCAAGAGAGTTTAGTTTTTAATGGAAATGCGCTTATAATGTAGTTGTTGAGTAATAATATTTTCAAGTCATAATTATATTAATACGTTTCAACAGTTTTTTATTACTGGACTGCATCTTGTCTATAATTTCAGACTCTGTTTAAAACCACGATTTGATATATAGACATATACATAAAGCGCCCGTGTACAAATAGTTATTTTAAAGGTCTGTTGATAATGATGTTATAGATAGTATAGCGGTGTGCATATCGACAGAATAATATGCGTAAACTCTACCGTGAAAATTCTTTATAGAACCGCATAACAAAGAAATGGCAAAGAAAAGAATATAATCGGAGTCTTCTATTCAGATGAATAAAATACGTAGCTGTAGAATCATTTCTTTGATGTTTGCATGCATGGATTATCATACAGAGTCTTTAGAGGAAAAGCAAAGTCTGTTGCTAAGTTACTGGTGGTATCTGTAAAATAAAATTATGCACTTAAGTAAGTTTTGAAATCATACGAGTAAACAGATTAGTTGACTCTCTGTATTATAAGTATTGGAACCAAATCTGAGGTTTGCTTGTATAACAAATAACTTTACACGTAAGACAGGGTTCAGACTTCACTACTTTAACCTGAATAAATGGAACAAGTCATACGCACAGAACCCAATTCGCCAATTAATTTATATGCGGTCTCAGTATTTTAGCGGGTGAGTCATTAACTTGCTTTGCAGAGGCTTGAGGTTACCAGCTCACAGAAACCCGTACAAAAATTAATAACTTATTTTTGTACCAC
Source organism: Tillus elongatus (assembly GCA_964006375.1). Lineage (NCBI taxonomy): Eukaryota > Metazoa > Arthropoda > Insecta > Coleoptera > Cleridae > Tillus > Tillus elongatus. The sequence goes on along the minus strand of OZ023267.1, from coordinate 61,770,032 downwards.
TACCGTCATCACAACCTAAAGGCGACGTCGTCCTGCTATCGCCACCATAACTGCTGTCTTCAGCAGCTATTATCATTTTATTGTGCTTCCACACTTCTTAAATTGATTCAGATTTTACACAAGCTTTTCTCTTGGTGTAGGGGAGAGTCTGGAACAGTGGCCTGGTTATAAAAATATCAATAAAAACCATAATTAACTATTTTTATAGAATTTGATCCCGCAAACAACAACAACTATATTTACCCTTATAGCATTCTATTCTATAGCTGAAAAAAATAATTTTTATCAGAAGAGGTGTAGTTGCAAAAATATATCGCAAAGTGGCTACTGTACCTGCAATAATGGTACAGTGGTCACTAGAGTATGGTACTGTGGCCACTACTGTTCAGGAAATGAAAAAATAAATAAAAAACATACATTTGCTAGAGTAATGGTTTATTTTGGAAAAGAATAATTTTTATTACTAAAAGGCAACTTGAAAATATAGAAAGCAACTTAAACTTATTCACTTTCACAATGGACAAAAGTTAACAGACATTATACATAGATAAACTGATGGGAAAAGAAAATAAATATGCTGTTCTAGTAGTTTCGCCTACTTTTACAGGTTTTGAGATGGATGAACTACAATATCACTAACTGGAACTATGGCTAAATCAGGAACATCTGGATACGTGAAGTTGCACCTACGACGTTTCAAAAATGTTACACTGAATTCATCGGTGTCTTTAAAAATTTCTGGTACACGCCCAACGTAATATTTAATATATTTTTTTGCAGAAAAATTTACAAAAACAAAGAAGTTTGCAACAATATTCGCTACATCATTTGTAATGGGTTCATCATCTTTGTCCGATGCAGAAAACAAACTTGCATCGTCAGATCACTGTCACTTGAGATTTTTTTCGGATTCTGTATAATTGGTTTGCTTTTTCTGCTGGTGATGTTATATCAATTAGGCAGGCCGCAGTTTTTCTTTTTACACTGGGCTGTTTTTTGAGCTAGACGTTCGAGCTTCTTTCCATTTTTCTTCTTCGAGCCTTTTGAGAATCGGTGTGCTTGTTAATATTTAAGTTTTTTCTTATTTCTTCGGCGCCTTTCACCTGGCTTTGAAACGGCTGAAGAACAGTAGGAGAAATAAACTGCTTCTGCGGAGTTCTACTTCGTGAAGCTGAAGATGTTGATGTCAAAGCAGTGGGAGAAATAAACTGCTTCGCCGGTGTTCTACTTCGTAAAGTAGAAGATGCCGATGGTATGCTTTTAAATAACTATTGTTCGTTATTAGGCTGGTCTTCCAGTAGGTTAATATTTATGAGCTCGTATTCTTCACGCTCATTTATTTCTGTTTGTATATCAGTTAGAGAGCTCGCCATGGAATCTCCATCGTTGAAAATGTTATTGTTAAAGGGATATATCCCAGTTGACCGAAAAATTTTATTAAAATTTCTGCGATGTAGATACTAATTCTTTTTCCTGGATTGTTAAGCAACCACGTTTGACAGATTCGCTTATAAAATTTTTTCAAGGAAAAGTAAACAATTTTGTCCAATGGCTAAAGTCTGTGACTAGTATGCGGCGGTAGCGTTAATACTATTATATTATTCTCCTTTGCCATTTTATACATTGAAGGACAATGTGGGTTTCATGATTGTCCATGATCAACAGCATTGGTGATTCAAGCGTTGCTTTAGTATGCTTTATAAAGTGATTCAGCCATCGTGAAAAAATTTTGGTAGTCATCCAACCCGATTGTGGAGCTGTAGCAATAGTTCCAGGTGGCGCATTCTTTATCATGTAATCTTTAAAGTTCTTTCTTGGGTATATTAAGAGTGGCGGTATATTATTGCCAATGGCGTTAATACAGCCACAAATGGTAACGAATGTGCCTCGTTCGCTTGAGGTAATGTGACCAACCTGCTTTTGTCCCTTTCTTGCGAGAACCTCCCCTGTCTTTTTTCCCTGTTATTTATTGAGTTTTTGTACATTCAAAACATACTTATCTACCTTGCATAAATAACGTCTAATTGGTAATACTGTTGATTCACTGTGCAGTTATATTTATAACACAAGCCATAAAAAAATGTATTTCAGACAATAGTTTCGAATTAACTGCTATTTCATAAGTACATTTGGAGAAACCCAAATCAGCACAACACATCTTTCTAAATACCTGACGATCGTTTCACTAATAAGGTTAGCGTCATCAGACGATAAAAAATTCTAAACTACCTATAACTAAACATGATATTTTAAACCGAGTCTTAGGTAAAGACCGATACCGAGAGCGAGACGAAATCGCAGGCAAAATTTCAGCGCATTGCACTTTAATTGCCGGGCGAGGTTTTTGAAACTCCGTTATAAATTTTCCTGCCAAGCTTCGGAATTTTTACTACCAAAGACACAATGCAAAAAAAGGGCTATAAATCAGTGGCGGCGCTCGCTTAAAGGAACTTTTGTTTTTTGTTGCCCTAGAAATATAAATACTCTCGTATGCATCTAGTTTCGCTGGTTGTCTAATATTTTTGATAAGTTTCCGATTTTCTTTATCTATGTGGTGCTTATTATCCCAAATATGTTGTGCCACGCATGAGTCGTCTACAGTACCGTATCTCAGCTGTGCCAGGTGTTCCCTGAATCTGGTCTCAATTATTCTTTTAGTCTGACCAGCATATTTAGGATTACACCCTTTACAACATATCTCATAGATACCCGACATTTCAGTGGCTTTATCTTTATCTTTCGTATTACTTGACAAATTTTTTAAATTATTTTTTTTTGTGGAAAAAGTTGCTGCAAATCGGCTTTCTTAAAAATGCACTCGAGACCCCTTGGAATACGCGGCTCAAAAGGTAGGGAAACAATTTTTTCTCTATTTTTTCCTGAATATCGTGGATTCTGCCAACATTTTTTTCTGTTCTGTGTCTATTGACTAATTTATCCACTAAACAATACGAATATCCGTTATATTTAGACAACCAGCGAAACTAGATGCGTACGAGAATATTTATATTTCTAAGGCAACAAAAAACAAAATTGCCTTAAACCAAAAGCCGCCATTGATTTATAGCTCTTTGCTTGAATTCTTTCTTTCAGAGTAAATATTCCGAAGCTTGGCAGGTAAAGTTATAACGGAGTTTCAAAAACCTCGCCCGGCAATTAAAGTGCAATGCGCTTACATTTTGCCTACGATTTCGTCTCGCTCTTGGTATCGGTCTTTACCTAAGACTCGGTATAAAAGATCATGTTTAGTTGTAGGTAGTTTAGAATTTTTTCATGCTCTGACGACGCTAACCTTATTAGTGAAACGATCGTCAGGCCTTTAGAAAGATGTGTTGTGCTGATTTGGGTTTCTCCAAATGTACTTATGAAATAGCAGTTAAATCGAAACTTTTGTCTAAAAGACAATTTTTTTTGGATGGTTTGTGTTTGAGAGTAAATATTCCGAAACTTGGCAGGCAAAGTTATAACGGAAGTACAAAAACCTCCCCGGGAATTAATGTGAAATGCACAGAAAATTTGCCTGCGATTTCGTCTCCCCCTCGGTATCGGCCTTTACCTAAGACTAAATTTTTTCATCCTCTGATTACGCCAACTTTGTTAGTGAAATGATCGTCAGGTCTTTAAAACATGTGTTGTGGTGATTTGGGTTTCTCCAAGTGTACTTATCAGTGTCCAACACAGGTTACAATCTTCACTTAGTGCTATTTCGTACAAAATAAACCTGTAACTGACCGTATACGATTTTTTTTAGCAAACACATTAAAAGTTAATAAATGTTACTTAAAACACCAAAACGCAATCTGAAACTAGAGGAAACATCCGCATCTGGAATACACCTGACGTATTACCCTCTTCTCTTCGTCTACAAGCTCCCTCCCACCAACCGAGTTACCGGACAACCAATCTAGTGTATAGCTCTTCTATTACGTATCATGATCACTATCCCCATCTCCGTAATAGATATACCAAATATTAGATATCAATATCATATTTGTCCAAAATGGCAGCTATTTATAAAACAATTATAAAACAATGAGTTCCTATTCGAGACACCTTTACTTAAAGAAATACTGTCTATAAATATAATTTCAGCATTTTTTCTGTAAATAATTTTATTTAAAAAGCGGTGGGAGAGGATTATGTTAATTACCCTCTATGAGAATCAACTTAAGGCGCCTTGCATTTTTAGTAAATTTTCATTATCATCAAATTGTGTAGTTTTTATTTCGTATGAAGATATGATGTGAATCAGTTCTTTTTAACCAAAGATACCTATAAGATAATTGTGCAAAATAAATACAAATACATATAAAAGGCTAGCTTTGAGAATTGTATCAAATCATTTTTAACCAGATACTTTTAAGTTCATTGTGTGAAAAAAAGCAGCAATAAATGTAAAGGATGTGCTTTTCCGACTTGTCAAAAAACGTATTATTATTGGTCGTCACAAGTTTCAATACCGAGATCAGCCAGGAATTACATTCCCCTGTCTACTTCCGAAATATATCTTAGACTTCTTTCATGTATTTAGTTTCGCTGATCCGCTTCCGACAAAACTTGAAAGGAATATCATTAACGAGGAAAATATTTCTTATTTCAGGTCTATCTATTCATACTTTAATAAGTTCTAAATCCCCAACTAGTGAAATATCGTAGTAATTTCAAATTGTAATTAAGACACAGAAACTTGCTGAAAAGGATAAAATTTGTAGCTTACTTTGCAGTTTCATTGTTAAGACTCCAAACCAGGATTATTATTTTATATTATCTAAAATTATTGCTTTCGAGTCAGCTCTTTCTACCCTCTTCTAAAGCAATTTAGGTTCTTCATGAGATTAAACCTTTTAAAAATGCGTATACTGAATTTCGAATAATGGCTCCGCTTTGGGTGTATACATTATGACTAAATTGCATTAAAGTTTCAATGGCTAGAACCTTAAAAATAAAAACTCTGGACGCAGCAAGTGCGTTATGGTAGTGAATTTTCATAAAAATATTTTTTAATAGCAAATATGTGTGTGTTTTTTTTAAGAAAGTAGGCATCAAATTTGGTTACCAGTATAACCTATATAGTAAAAGCAATGTGCCATGTTTCATCAAAATAACTTTATTGTTTGAAAATGTACAAAATTTTCCGAAAGTAAACTTAAAATGTTCCCGAAAAAACTCGTTTCTTGGTCAACCTTATAGGTTAATAGCAAATTTAGCTATTCAAATATGAAGCATTTGGTCAAAATTCGCTACCATAACGCACTTGCTGCATCCAGAATTTCTTTTCTTACAAACATGCATTATATTTCGGTGAAAAATGTAAAAATGCAATAACATAAGGCTTGTTTGATTAAAAAAAAAAGATAATTTGTATCACCAAAGACTTATGGGCCACCCTGTGATTGTAGAAATAATTGTTTAAGATGTAGCTCAAGACACCCTATAATTAATATATACAAAAATTTTTCATATTTTGTATAATAACAGATATATTGAGCTTTATTGATTTTTTACTAAAATTCTACAAACATTATATACCATTAAACGATAAACTCTATAGGTAAGACTACTGCCAAGCATCAGAGAAAGGGTCTATTTGAAATGAATTTTCTGGAAATATTTTATTAAAATGAAGGACAATGACGGTTAAAACTAAGACTTCATGGTTTGTAAAACATTCTTATTGAGACATTTTATTTCCATAGCCCGTATTAGATTCAAGTTATTTGCCTAAATGTTGCCAATTTTGACATTTTAAATCGCAACTTTGACGTTTTGAGGAAAACCCCAATTTATTTTTCTTTAAATGCCTATAACTTTTTTTTTTGACCTACAGAGCTAAATTTTTGTAAGTAACTTACCTATAAGGACGTAAATCCGTGTACCAAATTTGGTTGCCCTTACTTTGTTAATTCCGGAGATATTAATTTTTTTTCGATATAAACATATAAAAATTGAAACTGACCCCGGATATGTGTTCTGGGGGGCCTAATTAGCGCTCATCTGAAGAAATGTTTTCAAAATTCAAAAGTCGGGATCTCCTCATTAGTGATTTTTTTTTAAGAAAATTCACTAAAAATGAGTGAACATGAAACAATTCGATCGCTTTGTAAAATAATCAGTTACTTTTATTCACCACGTAACTAATAAACTATAAAGCGTCGGCTTGTAGTTAAAAAATTATGAGCTACCTTTGGAAACCCTTATATAACTAGTAGAGTCAAATAAGGCATTGACCAGGACATTTGAAATAAAAAGTTGAAAATTTTGCAGAGTAGTTGAGGATGGTGTCCTAATTAAAATCCTGAATGCCCAAAAGAATCCCACTTTGGCAAAATCCGCCATCTGGGAAAATCCGCTGCAATCTTGGATTTTTGAGTTTTCAGCATAACGACTAAACCAAGCGGCCGATTTTGTTTGGCTTTGTTCGTCAGCCAGGAAAATCGGACAAGGTTTTCCCGGAAAATTTTGTGTTTTCTTTCTAACGAAAATTCATATCTCTGGAAATAACAAAGTGAGGGCAACGAAATTTGGTACGCCTATTTGTATTATAAAACCATGTACGAAAATTTAGATCTCTAAGTTTAAGGACAACAAAGTTACGGGCAGCTAAAGAAACAAATTTTGGAGTTTTCCTCAAAACGTCAAACTCACAATTTAAAACGTCAAAATTGGCAATGTTTAGGCAAAGAACGTGAAACAAATACGGACTGGGAAAAGAAAATGTTGCAAGAAGAGTGTTCTGCGAACCCTAAAGTTTCAGATTCAACCTTCATTTTACTAAAATATTTACAGAAAATTCATTTCAAGTAGACCCTTCCTCTGATGCTTTGGCTGTCGGTTTAGTTAAGTTGATGCTTTCGCTGTAGGTTTAGTGAGGTTTATGGTTTAACGGTCTATAATTTTTAGCAAATTTTCGTAGAACAAATTCGTTACTGCATTTTAGCATTTTTTATCGAAATATGATGCATGTTTGTAAGAAAAAAATCTGGACGCAGTAAGTGCGTTTTGGTAGCAAATTTTAATTAAATCCTTCAAATTTCAATAACCCAATTTGCTATTAACGTAAGTTTTGTTGGTTAGGAAACCAACATTTAACTTTATTTTCGGAAATTTTTTGTATGAACGCAGCAAGGGCGTTTTGGTTGTGAATTTTCATTAAATGTTTCACATTTCAATAACTCAATTTGCTATTAACCTAAGGTTCATTGGCTAGGAGACCAGTTTTCTCGGAAACATTTAAAGTTTATTTTCGGAAAATTTTTGTACATTTTCAAATAATTATTTTGATTAAATATGGCACATTGTTCCTACTATATAGGTTATACCGGTAACCAAATTGATGCCTGCTCGCATTAGAGCGATATATTTGTAATTAAAAACATTTTAATTAAAATTCACTTCCATAACGCACTTGCTGCGTCCAGAGTTTTTTTCGTTTATTTTGATTTTGAATTTAATTAAGTTGGTATGACTGTAAATACATCTTTCGACAATTGTGAGTAATAATATATGTTAAGTTGTTTTATAGAATGCAACGAAAATGGGAATCAGGCATCACAATTATATTTTGAAACGTATTTCATTGGCATATTTCGTTTCTATCATAAGGCACGTTAAAGTATTATTACATTTAAATCACAAACTTTTTAATTCAAATTGCTGCTATAAAATTACAGAAATGGTCTATTTCATATAAATTTTTTGCAAATATTTTAGCCGAATCAAGAACAATGGCTAATGAAACAGTAATGTAAGACACCGTTAAGCACACTTCTTGTAATTTTTACTATCCAAAACTCGCCGTCGTTTTACAATGTTTTTTAAAAATGACCAATTGAGACTTTTCAAATCGCAAGTTTGACGTTTCTAGAACGTTCATACAATTTTGAAAACATTTCTTTGGTACTTTTTAACCTTTCTGCACTAAAAAACTAAATATTGTTCTGTTAAAAGCAGAACATTTTGTTAATCACATATATTATTTTGGTATTTTGACGTTGTTTGACCTCCAGTGCAGCTGATTTTTTTCCTTAAATGCGTATAACATTTTCTTCAAAGATAGAGAGCTAAGTTTTGGTAGTATATGATATATATGATCAATTTGCGCACAAAAATTCGTTAATATATCTTAGCTATTTTCGAAGATACGACAGTTAAAAAAAAACAAAATTTTCCTGGAAAAACTTGTCTAACAAACTTGTCCAAGCCATTAAGCAAAGGAGCACGCCTGCCAAGTTTAAGTAAAGTCGGCTTATTCTTGTTTTTTCAGTTATCACTACACACACATACCCAAATATATATATATATATATATATATATATATATATATATATATATATATATATATATATATGTATATATATATATATATATATATATATATATATATATATATATATATATATATATATATATATATAGCTTCTAGAGATCTAGTTCGTCTTCCTTTTAGGGATTTTTTATACGAAAATTTGCTTTACTTTATTTCACTCTCTCTGCTCGTTTCACTATTCAAATGGCCAGCAGCGGTGCTTTATAGTAATTATTATTAAATTTCGTTATGCAGTACACGCTACAACACCCCCAGTGTTAGATAGTTCTATTTAGTTATTGTGAAAGGACTGCAGTCTAGTTCCGGTAAAGGATGTTCTATTCGGTAACTTCTGGCCCCGTTCTGAGCGCTACCGACAAAATTGGTATGGCGTGCAGATGAAGAGATGGACGGCACAGGCTGCAGTCTCTCGCAAAGGACAGATTAATCGGATTTGAAACCATGAAGCCGTGTAAAGGGAGTTCTGTTCGCCCGACTGCATAATTATCTACAGTCAGCACCGTTTCAAAACCAGAAATTTACATTTTAAGACGAACTCTTAGTAATCCTCTGTGAACCAGCTCACATGTGAAACTTACTTAATCAACTCGTAATAACGTTATTGTTGGTGCTTCCACAGAGAAAACATGTGTACGTTCTATTTAATACACATACACCTACCTTTATTTGCTTTTTACTAGAAATGTGAGTAACTTTTGTGTCTAGGCGTAAAGGCTAGGACATATTATAAAATAATCTTCTTTTACATAAGAAACGTTAAACATTGAGTACTTCTATTATTACAGGCTTTAGCGATCTTGCTTTGTCGTTGCAACAGAACTCGATGTCTCCAACAGTTCCTCTCATTTAATCATAATAATAATATTTACTTTCACAATTAAAAATTAAATGGCATGTCAAAAAATAAATAAAACAGCTATATAAAAAGAAACTCCCAGGCTATGAGGACGATCTGGTTACTCCAGCCGGAGGAAGATTTACAGGGACTATTAAAAAACGCATGCAACGCACTTTAATGCTAGTAGAAATGTGGGCCACCGAAGAAGGTCTCAGAGTCAGTCCTAAAAGTACACAATAGTACCGTTTACAAGCAAGTAAACATAGAGGGAATTGGTTCGCTGTTTCTGCAAGGTAAACCAGTTCCTGCGCTAAGAGAGGTAAAATATTTGGAGATCGTCCTAGTCGCAATTCACCTGAAACCGGCATATAAAACAATTGTAAAAAAATCGGTGACGTATTGCAGAAATTGGGGTCTAATGCCCCCTTTATAGTACACTGGCTATACATATAGGAATGTGGTAAAACTAGCAATAAGGTACTGCGTAGAAGTACAGTGGCAAAAAGAGAACAGGAGAAATCCAAGGTGAAACTAAGCAGGATACAAAAACTTGCTTGTTTGGGAATCACAGAGGCAATGAGAACCAGCCACACAGCGCCAATGGAAATACTCCTGGAGCTCTCATCACTTTATATTGTGATTATGGGAGTGACAAGGATGGGTAGCCATAGAACAGAACGGCGAGGTCAACTGACATAAGTCGGAGCTGGGCATACAAGTTTATTGTGTGATGTAGGGGAATCCATCTTCGATATGAACTCAGACTACGCCACTCGCTTACTAAGTCTGGAATCTCCCTTCCTGATAATAATGAGGAATCGAAAGAAGCCGACTGAAAATCAAATACAATTTCCACCTGGAAGCCTCTCCTGGTTCACGGACGGATCAGAAACGGAGACTGGTTCCGGGGCGATATTACATGGATTAAGGCCCGAAACGGACTCATCATGTCCTCTGGGCAGGCGCCCCACTTTTTTTAAAGCAGAAGTCTCAGGACTAGTGTGGGAGTGTCGTGAATAACTGGAAGGACTAGCGGATCGAAACATCGTACAGTTGATCAGGGTGACAAGATACTACGGGATGAAGGTTAACGAAAAAAACTGATTGGCGAGACCGGCGTGGAGACAATATATATGGGTCCGGAGCCGGCCTTACGTATATCAAAATGCGATATCCGAAGGAATATTAACCTTTGGATTCGCAGTCATAACATCGATCACCGGGTTAACAGAGCAGGTCTCTAACATAGCAAAGAGCTATCACGAAAAATATGCGCTAAACGAGAGTAAAACTGCCACGATGTTGTAGAAAGCAGCTCAGAAACATTGTAGGATACCTGGCAGGACATACGACCGCCACGGTACATCTTAAAAAAATCATGACATTGCAAAGAAATATCAACACACAAAGACCAGACTGGCGTTTTCTGGATGCAATCCGCTATGTAGTTAGGTGGTAATATTGTACTCAACGTGAAGCACAGTACGTATGTTTTGGTTTAGTGGGATTTTCAAGCTAAGGGCTAGTTGGCGACTACGTTTATTTGCTGTTTGTTATCTGAGAAGGAAAAACCGATAACCTTGCAAGCGTCAGCACTCTGAGTAGAGTTTGGCCCTTGCAGCAGGTGTGCTGTGTAGTTCAGAAACAAAGTTGACTCCAAAGCGGATTCTGTGTGATCCTACCAGATTCCAAAAGAAGGTTGGAGCATGTAGAGTCTACTCGAACTGAAAAGCTGCCTTGTTTAAAAAGCTCCAAATGCACCCTTTCAGGAACCCTCCGCGTAAACCAGCGTGTTGTTACTTCAGTTGTAGTAAGTAATGTGGCATTTTGTCAAAACCTTGAGCAACCCTAAGTCAAGCAGCCGAGTCCACACATTGAAAGACGATAGCAGGTTGATCACCTTAGATCTCTTATTAAGAACACCAAGTTGTTAATTATTTTCACATCGTCAATACGTGTCAATCGGTGACAAAAATTTCATTTTTTTTTGCTTAAACACCGTAAAAAGTCTCAAAACATTTAGAAACGATCATTTGGGAACGAATTTTTTGTTCTCTGTCGGTCTGTATGCCTGTTCGTTAGTAGCCACAATAACTTTAGAACGAATTGAGATATCGTCTCCAAATTTGGTAAAGAGTTAGCACCTAACAAACGAACGGTTCAGATAGTTTTTGAGTAAGATCGTTAGAGGGGGTAGGGGAAGAATAGGGGGAGGGGGCTCAATCTGATGAAAATTGACATTTTTTCGTTAAAACTTGAGTAATATAACGTTTTAGGGTTTGTTTATTAGAATGCTTTCAATTTCATCAAGCATCTGGTGTTCTATGCTTGAATTAAATTAGGGGTTGAGTGTATGGGGGTGGAATATCAGTGACAGAAATTTCGAATATTTTCTTGTTGCTTAAACTGCGAAAAAAGTGACAAAACATTTGAGAAGCTTGTTTCTAGAACGCTTTTTTTGTCTGTCAGTCGGTCCATCTTCGGCCTGTACGTCTGCCTGTTAGTAGGCGCAATAACTTTCGAACGAATTGAAATATCAACTTCAAATTTATTATACAATTAGCAGCCAACAAAGGAACGCTTGGAGTTGTTTTTGGGTAACATCGCTTCAGGGGGTAGGCGAAAAATGAGGGGTGATTTGGTAGAAATTGAAATTTTTCGTTAGTAGTAAAACGTTTAAGAAGTTTCTGGGTACCGAAATGTGAATATTTTCTTTGTAGTCAAGTCATATACCCTAAATTCATTTCATTAGAATGCCTTTCTAATGAGAGTAGATTATCACAGCTATGTGGAAGTTCCGATTCAATTTGCAGCACTATTTTTGCAAAGAAATGGCAAACTTTTACTTTAATACGTTGCATCACTCTGCAAGCAACACACGTGAAACTGATTGGTCTATAGCTGCCTGTGTCCTTTATTGAATATAGTAATCACTACCACGTGGAGCCAGTCAGGAGGAAGAGTACTTTTTGCGTAGGTGTTCCAAATTAATAAAGGTATGCACAGTCCTGAGACGCAGATTACTAGAATATTAATGAGATCACTAGGGCCTGAAGACAATTCAACTTTCAGTTAATTCTTTTAACAACAAAGCTACTGTTACTGGTATGGCTGATATGGTAGTAATGATTTGTCATGTTGAGACAATATATGGAAGGTTTTGATATCCACTGCTGAATGTATGTTATTCAGTTGCCGCTGGATGTCTACTTACTGTATCGTATACCCTCCTCCACTTCCACTGCCTGATGCTACCAACCAGAATGACGTAACCTATGCGATGGAATTTTATATTTTATAGTTTAACTGCGTCACTCTTCTCTAAAATACCCTCACAAGGAAAATGTGAACAATCGATAATGCTGTACCATCAATTTAAACTTCTATTTTTTTATTGTATGTGTTTTCTTACCTTCGGTCTATTTCCTCGACTGTGACCAATCAGCAACGCCAGGGAGCAGTCTTACTTTATAATCCTACAACTTTTGCAGAACCCCTTCCTTTCTGTTGGGTGGATATCTCACATGCCCATGTAGATGCTTAGTCAAAGTTGCCATGTCATTATATAAAAGTATTGCATTTTTATTTTTATTTAATGAACGACCGACTAATTTTATGGAAGGACAGCATCGCGCTGCCGTCCTCGTAGTAATCGCAACTGGCTAACGTAAGAGGTATCTTCGTTTTAGTTGTCTTCTTTAGCTATCCTTTATTTACTGCAGGTATGGCCAATTGTAACCCCAGTAGAGATGATATTTTAGAAAATTTTCTGTCATATAGCAATTAAGAGTCGACTATTGACAAGGTGCAATATTTTCATAATCCACCCATGCTTATGATTAATGTTTTGTGTGTAGGGCCAGTGACTTGGATCCGACGAGACGAGGATTTGCCGAGACGCGACCCAGTAAAATGAGTTTTAATGACGTGTTTATTATACGAATGGTAGAGGAAAAGCACGAGGATAGAATATCTACAGCGTCGAGTTTTAAGAGATTATAGCGCAAAGTGATAATTTGGATGAGGCTGGATGAAAGGAACGCGAGATCGCAGCTCTGTGAATAATTCATCTCACCACAGCGCATAAAAGAGCTTCTTGTCCTGGTAAATATGTGTAACCGCATACCAGACGCCCTCTTTCTAATTCCTGGTATAAACAAAAACTCCTCATCCTACCCAGACAAACAATTATCTTCATAAATGTATCCTTAAATAGTGACCTAGGGGGATGGATCTCGAACGTTTGGAATCTTTTAAATTTACGTCGAGATACACATACAGTTTTAGATATAATTCGACAAACTGACGTAATATTTGTGTGACTTTTCTGGTACAAATGACGCTCCTAAAAATACAAATTTATAAATTTCTGAGAATTTTGTTTAAATTATTTAAATCTTAAACGATAATACCTAAGATTATTAAATTCACAGTCTGTCTATATCTAAATGTTCAGATAGCCAATATATTTTTCAATTTGCAGTTTTAGTGAATTTTCGTAGAAAAAATTCACTAATTGGGAGATCCCGACTTTTGAATTTTGAAAATTTTTTTGCAAATCAGCACGAACTAGGACCCCTAGAGCCCAGTTTCAATGTTTATATATGTATATATATATATATATATATATATATATATATATATATATATATATATATATATATATATATATATATATATATATATATATATATAAGGTGGCGCATTGCAAACGAAACAGACCGATTTGCGTGCAGATAATTTTTTTAAGAAACGCTGAAACACGTCAATTTTAATATTGAGGGGGACATGTTTTGACATAAAACTTAACTTTGTCACATGAACCCTATAAGGGTGGTGATAACAACCCTTATATTTTAAATAGGGAACATGGGTCGAGTGTTACATCATTTGAAAGCTATTCCTTTTCTGAATTCAGCACACTCATTTTTTTTTTTGAAGTTTTATCAACTAGTTTAAAAATTATTCACAGTTGGAGTTGCAAGAACGTATATCATCCATTGTGATAAGAAATGCACTAATTAGTCAATTTTTCGTTAAAAAATGTTTATTCAGTTAAGTAAGTGTTCAAATTGTTGACCACCAGCTTCCATACAAAAGTACAAATTTTGTTCAAAACGAGCTCTGGCATTCTGGAGCATTTGTGGAGTTATTAGACAACATTCTTTAACAATGCGTCGTCGTAATTCTTCCAGATACTCCGGTTCTGTTGCGAAAATTCTACTCTTTAAATGGCCCCATGGAAAGAAGTCTAAAGGAGTTAAATCCGGTGATCTAGGGGGCCACTCAATAGCACCTCTACGCCCAATCCATTGTCCTGGAAACCCTCTGTTCAAAAACTCCCTAACACGTTGTGAAAAATGCAGATGAGCTCCATCTTGTTGAAACACTAATTGATTCTCTTGATAGCGATCATCATTTTCAACAAGATCAATTAGTAGAGGGTAAACGATATCTTCTAGTAACTCCAAATACGTTTCGCCACTCAAATTGCCATCAAGAAAAATTGGTCCGATTAAACGGTCTCCACAAATGCCAGTCCAGACATTCAATTTCTGTGGAGATTGAGTGTGGACTTCGTGAAAATTTCTTGGATTATTATCTGCCCAATAACGACAATTATGACGATTGACTGTAGAGTTTAATAAAAACGTACACTCGTCTAAAAAACAGATATTGAACAGAAAGTTCCCGTTATCAGCTATTCGTGCAGTCATAACTTCACAAAACGCCAGCCGCCGATCAAAATCATCTTCATTCAGTTGTTGTACAAGATGAATTTTATACGGGTGAATTTTATGATGCTTCAATATTCGCTTAATAGTTCATCTTTTGATGTTCGAAACAGTGGCCAATTTTCTCGTGCTCAAAGTTGGGTCTGCAGCAATTTGTCCTAAAACTTCAATCTCAGTAGTCTCATTTCCAACCGGAAATTCACGTTCATGATCCCGTTTTTTGTTGGCTACTGAACCACTTTGTCGAAACTTTGCAACTAACTCTAAAATGTATTTTCTGTTAGCATGTCTGTTCGGATGTCGTTCATTAAACAATTTTGCGGTACGGTTGGTTCAGTCATCGATTTTGAAAAAAAGAGTAATTATTTCAACTCTTTCTTCTACAGAATACACCATTGTGAAATTAATTAACTATCAAGTATCAAACCGATCGATAAACTGAAATAATAAACCGTATTTCTCTTAGTCCGATAAGAAATGTTCTGATAGTCTATTTTTTGTTTACAAACCAACAAAACATTGACTATCTGCACATTTCTTATCGGAATGAGTGAAATGCGTTTTTGCATCTTCAACTGTGAATAATTTTTAAACGAGTTGATAAAACTTCAAAAAAATTAGTGTGCTGAATTCAGAAAAGAAAGAGCTTTCAAATGATGTAACACTCGACCCATGTTCCCTATTTAAAATATAAGGTTTGTTATCACCACCCTTAAGGGGTTGATGTGACAACGTTGAGTTTTATGTCAAAGCATGTCCCCCTCAATATTAAAATTGACGTGTTTCATCGTTTCTTAAAAAAATAATTCTCTGGACGGAAATCGGTCTGTCTCGTTTTCAATGCGCCACCCTATATATATATATATATATATATATATATATATATATATATATATATATATATATATATATATATATATATATATATATATATATATATATATATATATATATAAATCACACCGATAACTAAAAAAGTATTGGGTCGATTTTTATAAAATTTGGCATGTACCTTTCCTTTGTAAATGGCTTAGACAAGTTCGTTAGTCAGGAAAATCGGACGTGGTTTTCCGGGGGAAAATTTTGAGTTTGCATTCGAAAATTTTTTTATCTCAAAAACTAAAAAAGCTATGATAACCAAATTTGGTAGGTAGGTTTATGATATAAAAAGTAAACTACACATCAAAATTTAGACTTCTATGTTACAAGAAAAGAAAGTTATAATAAAATATTTTGTGCTAGATCATTTCTATGAAAATTCACTACCATAACGCACTTGCTACGTCCAGGATTTTTTTTAGCTTTGTGACATATAAAAAGATAATATGAAGACACACTTATTTGCATAAAATGACGTTTTTCGACTTTTCTTTGATTTTATTTTTATCTGAAATGTCAGATTTAGATGTACATGTAACACCATATTTTGTTTATTTTGCGAAACAAATCAGCGGAGACTGTAGATAAACGTGCGTGCAACGATCTATTATTGGTGGAAAGAGTTATCCAACTGACGGAAAATCCGCCATCTTAGTTGACGGGCACTGATAAGAACTTGAGAAATGTAAATACGGGTGGCTGCTCGGCGGTGCAGTTCGGATAGTTATCGACGTTGCTTAACTGAAGTTAGGCAACGTCGGGCCGGGTCAGTTGCTGAATCGGAGACCTGTAGACAATTATCTCGCCCGAATCTGATGTTTGTGGGAAACTTTTTTTTAGTAAATTTTGTTAGAAAACATTTTTAGGCAAATTTTTGTTAAAGGCTTTTTGGTGTTTTTTTTTTTTGTAAAAATATTGCAAGTAGATATTCATCAAAGAACTTAGGGCGTTTTATCATAAACAAATATTTTTAAATGACGTGCCTTGAAAATATTGTCAGCAAATTTATTTATTTATATTATTTTTACAATGTGCAATACAAAAAGGAAACTTTTTTTAGCGAATTCAAATATACCAATACAAAATGTCTTTAGCATATTTTCAAAATCGTTTTCGAGAATTTTATAGGAAGCAATTTTTTTGCGATTTTTTGCAAAAAAAGAATTTTCGTTGAAAAATGTTTTTTGGTCATTGAAGTCGAATAAATAAGGTACGGTATGTGAATAAAAAGAAAGGAGAAAAGAAAGAAACCAATTCAATTTTCTATTGGCTATGAAGTTAAAATTTGGTATGTAATAACCTCTATGAAGACAACTGGTATTCATAATATTACTAAAGTAATATTAATTTTTTCTTATCTATAAAAAGTAAGTGGCTAATGTAATTCAAAACACACACACACACACACAAAATCGAAAACTTCACACAACCTTGATTTTATATTTTATCATTTTGCTGTTATTAAAACCCACATATATCATAACAAAGCAGATCTGACATAATTTTATCTCAAAAATAAGTTGGGTATCTATTGTAGGGACGAATTTCAAATTTCACTGCTTATTTTTAGTGTTCGCTTCGCAAGCAAAAATAAATGCTGCGAGTATGTTTACCCGTTACCGTAAAAAGTTACCACCTACGCAATTTTCCGAGCGACTCATAACCCTCTTTAGGTGGCTTAAAGATGAGGCTTGATAACAGCCAGTAACCATTACGCGGGTCTGCTCATCACATCCGCTATCCAGGATACATTACTCGTGAGTGCCATCGTTCTACATCCTCATTCTGTAGACCGTCGCTTGCTATTTCTACATAGAACTCTGCTTGTTTGCAACACACAACTTTATAATCTCACAGAAAAATTTTCCCATCATCATGATCTAGCCAGATGCGAGATTATTTACACTTAATCAGCTTTCCGAAGCAGCTGTTTTTACCATAAAAGCATGTAAATATTTTATATAACAAGTTACAATGAATAAATAAACAAATTCGGATCTGCAAGATGTAAGAGATTGATCTAATGCTTTTTAAAAAGGCTCATTCTATGCAAAACGCTGAGGGCAGATCCTTACGCAACACACATGACCTATTTATAAGTACTCTTCCGTTAATATATTGTGATATATCAATGCAAGCTATGTATTGGCATTCCTTTTAAAGTATGACGTTGCAAATGCAAATAGTAATCAATATGAATGAGTTCAAGTGAAGCGATTAGACTTTTTTAGTTGGAAATCGATAGGGTGACACATCGAAACAGTATTACAGCTTCCAATCTTTTGGATTGAGCAAGTTTTGTCCATATTGTTGCTACGCATACACAACACCCAGAAAAAACACCGCCACAAAACCCCTGCCAACATCTTTAATTAATTCCATTAAGTAATGGCGATCAGTTATTTACACTTTATATATTAGTTGTTTTAAGTTCCATAAAAAAATAACATTGAGATCAGATGATTTGGGCAGCTATGCTGTTCACCTACCTGAGAAATGATGATTTAGCCATTAACCTACTTGTCTTTTACTCCCCGATCACGCGGAGCTCCATCATGCTGATGCCACATGCTGTTTCTTAGTTGAAGAGGATAATATTCCAGGAAATGAAACAATATTGCGATGAAAAATTGGCAATATGTATTTATGTTATTTGGAGTGTTTTATAAAAACTTTTTACAATAAGACATTATTTTTCACGTGTTCTCTAAAAACTTTTTACAATGTGAAAAATAAAGTTTCCATTTAAATTTAACATAATCACGTTTTTTGGTCATGTCTGTTCTTGCGTTTGTGCGTCTTTTAGATGTGGCGTGTCTTCAAGTTGGGATGACACACAATAATTACCGTAATTTTTTCTTTACTAACCTAGCAGCTTTTGTTTACTTTAGCTGTTGGCTTCTAAAGAAACGTCAAAGATAGACGCAAAATATAGGTAAGGGTTTAGCAGAGAACCTACATTTTTAATGCCCGTTTTGTACAAAGGTCAATAGCCTTTATTGATATTCTAAGTTTAATTAGTAACTAATAAATACAAATATACAAAATAACAAATCGACCGGTACCTCCTCCTAAGTATATATAACTGAACATTTTTTGAAAGTTTTAAAGTGGTGATCTCCTAATAGGCGATTTGAGTTTACAAAAACTGACAAAAAACAATAAACGGTAAAAAAGCTAATAATATGCAAGAGATTCCATTAAAATAATATATGGAAATTTCTACAACTCTTCTTTTTATCATTTTAAAAATAAGTTAAAGAATTTTGTCAACATTTATAACCTATAACTCTGAACACTAAGACGTTTTGTAAATAAAACATTTTAGAGCAGCAGTCCTATTATCTTATAGCCACACTTCGTATATACAGGTTGTTGAGAGATTCGCGTTCGTTAGGAGAAAATTTGGGTTTGGTCAGACGCGGTTATGTGGAATCCAGCGAAATTTCTTCTAAGTATATGGCGTTTCCAGTTAAATGGGAAGTACTATGTACTTCGTTATTTTAAATGGAGCACGGTATATATAATTAAATTTTTATATTCCGCATCAAGTAAATAGAGTATATCTTTGTAAAAGCACCGTATGTCAAAAATGCGACGTTTTCGGATTTTCAAAACGTCATTACTGTATGTGATAAGACATATCTCCGGTATTAACCTCGGTCGGCCTCGCTGGGGATACTGAAAAAGCTTGGTTCTAAGTAAGGCGCAGTGAATGTTTTCAATAACTTATACAGAACATTCGATACTAGAGAAAATTATTTGGTTCATAACTTAATAATTTTAAACGAAACAGCCTATATTTTTCTGCTTAGTCTTATTGCACATTAAAATCTCTTTGAAAATCTCTACTTGTTTGATGAGTCTGTTTGCGTTTCGTTTGTCGGTGGGGTTTCTGGTTCGTTGAGCTAGTCTTCGCACGTGATTCTTTTCTAGCATAATTTATTTGGTACTGGTCGGGCATGGAGACAGATTGCCTGGGGCGGGGTACTTCCTTGAAGCATGTTCGGTAAAGCATTAGATTTTGGACTGTAGTTTATCTACTGCAATTTGTTAACACTTTCCTATACATATCTTACCATTTCCGAGATTGATTTTCACTTTATATTATGTTGCAGATATCGAGATATTTGATCATACTTAGTCGTCAATGCCCGAAAATGTTAAAATCCAGTAAAATTCACCGTAGTATCTTTCATTCTTGATGGGAACGGGTTACACATTGAACATTCCGATAAACTTTTACCTATGATTTTTTTTTACACTTGCTATTTATTATTTTGTTAATACGTTATGAAATTAATGTTATTGTTCTTATAAGAACAATTTGGAAAACCCAATTTATCACAATACAGTTTTCAGACCTGACGATTGTTCCGCTAAGAAAGTCAGCGTCATCAGAGGGATGAATAAACTAATCTAATAAAGACTAGAACTCCTATTTATATGTTAGTTGCCAAGCAGCTGCGAGCGTCCTCTAGTAAGGTATACAAACGGACCCCCACGGTTATTGAGTCTTAAATCCCTGTAATTAAAATTGCATACCTGCTTTTGTAATACTGTGTGTCGGTATCAAATATCTTTTTAGAATTCCTTCTAAGAAGGAGTATTTAATAACGATACACAACATTAAAAAAGAAGGTATGTAGTTTTAATTGCAGGGTTTTAAGACTCAATAACTGTGCGGGTCTGTCTGTATAACTTACTAGAGGATGCTGATGATGCTTACTTTGTTAGAGAAACGATCGTTAGGTCTAAAAACTGGATTGTGATGAATCGTTCCAGATTCAAATTTTCACTCCTAGTTCTTGTTCTTAACAAATTGTTTGCTTCTTTTTTTACTGATGGAAGCCATATACTTTACAAGCGCAGCAAATTTTTATGAAACGAAGCAAAATTTTAGATATGAGTTTAGATTTATGGACCTTCATTACAACTGATTTGAGCATTTAATTATATAAATATTATATATTATATATTATATATTATAACTGCGCTTTACCTACAACCGGGTTTCCCCAGTCTTCTCACAGAAGTAAAATCTCCGATCTTACTTAATAGAGCAGATATGTCTTATCACACACACAGTAGTGATATTTTGAAAGATTTCTAAAAAAAAACCTAAGTAAGTCGAAAACGTGGCATTTTTACGTACGGTGCTTTGCGAAAATTTGAGCCCGAATTCTATAATATTCTATAGAATTCTATATAAGGTGCTCTATTTAGAATATAGTACCTCTGGTTTAACCGGAAGTGCCATGTGCTTCAAGGTAATTTCACCGAACTCCACATAGCCGCTTATAACCAAATCCAAAGTTTTCTTTTGAATTTGGAGTTTTAATTAACGCTACTCGTCAAACAGCCTGTATAGTTATTAAATCGAACGTTTGGGAGAAAGCGATAGTTGCTATTCGTCACCTGCAAAAGATACTTGTAGATTTTTTAATAAATGAGTTACTGCACCCATCCTTTACCTGTAGAAAACATTGCTTAGAAAACACCGTGCGCCCTTTATCAAGTCTTGATGGGCTTTTCCAGACAGTAAGGTCAAGACACTGTCTAGTATAGGGTGGACGAAATGTGACCTGTGCTACTCAAGTGAGCGAAAGTCTAGCTAATCCTCTTACCGATACATTTCACGGTCGATGTGCCAAAATGAGGGTGACTGAATGAAAAAGACGTGTTATTTATCACACATCACATCACTGCAAGTATGAACTGGGAACTTACTCAAACCTTGTTCCCCAATGAATAGATGTATCTTGCTCCCCAAATATCGTATAAATGTATACGCAGCGAAATTGAATATTGCACTTTTAATTTATATGCAGATATATTCCTATTAGGAATTATAAACATACTTGTGTCAACCCTACATTATCAACTAATAAGAGGATATTAGTAGCAGAAAATGTTTATTTGTCCATCAGTACAATCTAAAGGCGATGTCGCCTTATCGTCACAACCATGGTTTTTTGTATACAGTACTTCATTTTATTATATTGTTGCTTGTGCACTTCATCGATTGCACCAGGTTTTGACAAGATTTTTTCTTGGTTTGCCTTTTTTCCTGTATCAAAATATGTGTCTTTTAACTACTATCCTCAATAAGTTATTATGGCTTAGTATTTGGCAAAAAAATTTGCCTTTAATCGTTTCGATGTGTTTTAATAAGCATAACTCTATCACCTCTTCTAGCAAACTGGTATTCCTTTTCTCATCGATGTGCCCTGCCTTTGCCACTTTCTCCACATCAATTACACATTTTTAAAACTTCTGTTTTTTATGTCTTTATTCAAAGTCACGTTAGCCACACTTCAAAGGCTAGTAAGTCTTAGTATCACCAAAACCATGAAGACGACACCGCTAGCCATAATTAAGGCCTTGCTGTTGTTGCCGCCGCTTTTCATCTGTATTAGAAGACAAGACTCTAGAAACAGGTGCGGTGCGGGAATACTTAGAGGAGATGCCAAGGTTGCCAGAGAGGTGGAAGAGGTCGGTCAGTGGCTGTATACAAGCAAAGGATTTCACGGAGAGGCCGAATAAAAACAATACTTTCTGGCTTCTTGGTAGGAGTCGTAGATGACAACAGTGTGTTAACAGGTCACTTTAGTTTTAGAAGATATATTACATTGGTGGGTGTCGAGAGGTTGCCCGATGAGACTGAAGAAACGTCTTACTACGCCATTAGCTGTGTGAATGTAAGGGTTTTAAAAGTTTACGAGCACAAATCTTCGGTTCAAGGATTTCATTAAGGAGTCACGTGAGCTCGGTTCTATTGAAGGTCGTCATGTCCTTTATTTTGAAGTAGAGGAGGTTAGATTACAAAACCGTGTAAGCATAAGGCATGGTAGCCGTGGTTGGCAAAAAGGGCCCAATGTGGCCTACTTGCGTGGCGCTAACCTCCCCACCAATGGTACTACTTCTATTCAAAATGAAGCTTTTCACTTAATACAATAATACTTTATCTGCATAACGTGATTCAACCAGCCTAACTAACGTTTTTTTAGTGAGAAGGGTATTTTGTCTATCTAATGTTTGTTTTGCCATCGTTAACCTCCTTTCTATTTATATGCTTAATTCAACGCACTACTACTTATTTGAGATGATGGCCATCTAGCTTTAGATCTATCTACAGTCATATTAGTATTTATTAACAAGTAAATACATTTTGAAATACCATTAGATACAATAGTTTACCATTTTGTAAAAAACGTTACCAAAATATACAATAAATACCCCAGTCACTAAAGTATTTCAAAAGTCCTATTTTCTACATCTTGTGATGAGTATATTTATGTTATAGATAACTTTGCTAAAATAGTTTTATCTTTCAATTAAACTATATGAAAAACAGTAATTAAACCTGATTAAAATACTCTGACGTGAGTTCAAATCGAAACTTATTTTTCTACTTAAGGACCTATAAATTTTAGATGGTAGTTTTTCACTGTTAATATTATTTTGACCACATTATAACCATTGGGTAAAACTATTACAAAAACAAATACGTTGTTACAGTGAACTATTTACAGAAAAGATTTACATTTTATAATCATTAATTTCTGGGTCGTTTATTTTGGTTCACATAAATTGGTGTTGGTATAGACAATAAAGGTAAAACAGTTTTACAGTTAATCAAGTTGCTTAAAGTCGTTAAGTACTTCTATTTAAATATCTAACTTTTTGAAAACACCAAATAGCACTCAAATTTATAGGCTTTCAGCTTCATATGACGTTTGAAATGAGGTTTCAGTGTGAGCGCCTCATACATTCTCTAATTTTTATGCCTAGTACTCTATTCTAAACTGGCTCGCAAACATTATCTGAATCATATAATTTTATTAGTTTCTCTTTTTTTTGTGACTGATTTTTCAGTTAAAAAAGATCCACTACAGTTTTGTAATCACAAGCGCAAATTTCATTTTTTGATGCTTTAGAAGTAAAAAACCCTTGTTTTAATTGAGAAAACTGATTTAATGGTAACCCCTTTTTTGGAATTTCTCATTTCTAATTAAAATTAAAACTTGAAACACAATACGTTCAACTTTATGTTAAAAAGTTGTAATAATATAATAGATTGATCTGTGTTGATATTTTCGTTATATAGAGTCTAATTTATTGCTGTTATTGTTTAGTTACTTTATTGTTGCCATAATTATTATTGTTATAGGTTTATCCTATTTTCATGTTAAATATTGACACATCACGTAGACGTTTTGGAGATGTGATCTATCATTTTTTATTCTATTTTATTTAAAGAATTTTTGATCAAAACTGCATAACTTAGCAACGTATTTTTATTTGCAGTTGCGATGAATTCGTATAAATCAATTTAACTTTCTCCTGTCTAATGATGCTGTCAGGCAGAGAAGCCGGCTACAGAGAAGAAAACTAACATTTGTGAAGTCAGAGATATAGTGTCTACGTCTATACTTAGTTTTAGTGAATTTTCTTTAAAAAAAAATATCACTAATGAGGAGAACCAGACTTTTGAATTTTGAAGAAATTTCTTCAAATGGGAGTTAATTAGGCCCCCCAGAATAGATATCCGGGGTCAGTTTCAGTTTTTAAATGTTTATATATATATATATATATATATATATATATATATATATATATATATATATATATATATATATATATATATATATATATATATATATATATATATATATATATATATATATATATATATATATATATATATATATATATTGTGTGTGTATGTATGTATCACACCGATAACTCAAAAAATAATAGGCCGATTTTGGTTAAATTTGGTAAGTACATTCCTTTTACAAGTGGCTTGGATAAGTTCGTTATCCAGGAAAATCCGCCCAGGTTTTCCGGAAAATTTTGTGTTTTCTTTCAAAAAAAATTTCTCCGAGATTAACAAAACAAGGGCAACCAAATTTGGTACGCTGGTTTATATCGTTATGTGAGTCAAAATTTAGCTCTATAGGTCAAAAGACAAAAAAGTTATAGGCATCTAAAAAAATAAATTGTGGTTTTCCTCAAAACGTCAAAGTTGCGATTTAAAACGTCAAAATTGGCAACATTTAGGCAAAGAACTTTGATCTAATACGGGTTATGGAAACAAAATGTCTCAAGAATAATGTTTTACAAACCCTGAAGTCTTAGTTCCAACCGTCATTGTCCTTCATTTTACTAAAATATTTCCAGAAAATTCATTTCAATTAGACCCTTCCTCTGATGCTTGGCAGTAGCCTTAGCTATAGAGTTTATCGTTTAATGGTATATAATTTTTGTCGAATTTTCGTAAAAAAATCAATAAAGCTCAATATATCCGTTATTATACAAGATATGAAAAAAAATGTATACATTAATTATAGAGTGTCTTAAGTTACATCTTAAAAAAATATTTCTACAATCACAGGTTGGCCCATAAGTCGCTGGTGATACAAATTTTTTATTTTTATTTAAACACGCCCTATGTTATTGCATTTTAGCATTTTCCAATATAATGTAAGAAAAGAAATTCTGGACGCAGCAAGTGCGTGATGGTAGCGAATTTTGATCAAGTGCTTCGTATTTGAATAGCTTAATTTGCTATTAACCTATAAGGTTGACCAAGAAACGAGTTTTTTCCGGAATACTTTAAGTTTACTTTCGGAAATTTTTGTACATTTTCAAACAATAAAGGTATTTTGATGAAACATGGCACATTGTTTTTAATATATAGGTTATACTGGTAACCAAGTATGATGCCTGCTTTTTTAAAAAACACACATATTTGCTATTAAAAACATTTAAATGAAAATTCACTACCATAACGCACTTGCTGCGTCCCGAACTTTTTAATTTTCATTTTTGAAAGCTTTAGGCGCCTTAACACAGAATAACCTTTCTTTTGTGTATGAAAGTAAATATATTGTTTTTATCATATCATGCAAATCCTTTTAATATGGTGCTCTTCTTTTGAAAATAGAACTTGACACTATGAAATTTGATATCTGTAGGTACCTTAGTATCTTAAAAAACTTGTGCTACAAATTTAATTAAAATTACAAACGTATTCCAGCAAGATATTGAATTTTTTCCAGGAAAAACTATGTTGGTAGTACTGGGTAGCGACCTATTCAAGCTATTAACAAAAGGAAGGTACCTGCCAAACTGTGACATGTATTTGCTCTTGTTAATTGCATCGATGATTTAGGTTTAGCCATCTCAATATCTAATCAGTTTGAAAAAAGTATTTTTAATACAAAGTTTTATCACCAAACCTCATTATGCTGTTTTTGTATAATGTAGCACATATTCGACTTTTATATAGGCCGGATTACTATGTATCAAAATAAAGATTCTAGCTTAATGAGAAATTGAGTTATTAGGACTTGAAATAATATTATGAAATTCGCTGCCATAATGGACTTTCTGCATCCAGGCTTTATTTTTAACACTTACTTACTATTCAACTAATAATTTTTTTGACAAAAACTATTATTTCCAATTGAAATTCGCCATGCACACTTTGCACTTAATGTGTCCAGACGTTCTGAAACTGATAAAATACTGTTCTTTCCATTTGAAACTGACAAGAAGGCGCACTTTAAATTAATTAATTTTGTGCAAAGATTTTAGACTAATGAGTAATAATTTAAACATCGATTAAAAAACTTATCAAACATATGTAACGCAATATTTTGTTCTCCAAAAGCCGTATTTGTTTTAGAACTTCCGCTTGAAATTCAATCTGATACTACGTACCGTCCGCATCTCCAGGAATAATTATTTCTTGCAAAGTTACATATCCAAACTGCCAAAAATGGTCTATTTAAAATAAATCTTCCGAAAAATTTTTTATCACCATGCAGAAGACATTTCAGGCCAACTACATCTGCTCCAGAATCTGTCTTTGAAATCGCTAATTATGACATTAAATTGTGACCAAAGAGACACTTGCCTTGCCTTGTGATTGGTAAATAACTAAAGCCTCGTCGACTGTGTTTGAATATTTAGTTCATTATAGTTATCACCTTGTAAAATATTGTTTATAAAAAGTGCAAATGAGCGAAGTGCGTTATGGTAGTCAACTTGGTTTTCTACTCACAGGGAAACTTAAATTTTGGAGTATGCATAACCTTCTATTGATGCTACTTGTGTACCAAAATTCATAAAAAAAACTTTGGGATTTTCGGAGCAATAATTTGTTTCAGAGAAAAACTTGATTAATATATATATATATATATATATATATATATATATATATATATATATATATATATATATATATATATATATATATATATATATATATATATATATATATATATATATATATATATCCTCCTCCTTAGTATTTCAAAAAATCGTGCTTCTCTAGGTTACGTCCGCGGTATTTCAAAGAAGGGTTTTTAACCAAATGATGATCAATGAGAGGATATTCTGAATATTTCATCCTCTGATGAAACTAACGTTGTTAGCGAAACGATCGTTAGGCCTTTAAAAAAATGTGTTGTGGTGATTTCGGTTTCTCCAAGTGTACTTATCAGTGCTCATTAGAGGTTCCAATCTTCACTGAGTTGATTTTCAAATGTCCAATGGTGTTAAGTTTGGTCACCTCGGGTTTCATTAAATTTGGCCATATCTTCCTAACCATTTGCTCTAAAACCTTTCGTTGAGATACTGCTTGGGCGTAACCTGGAGGAACACGGTTTTGTTAGCTCCATTAGAGGATGAAATATTCTGAATATTTCATCCTTCGATGAAGCTTGTTGTTAGTGAAACGATCATTAGGTCTCTAAAAAAAGATGTGTCGTAGTGATTTGGGTTGCTTCAAGTGTACTTATCTAAAAATCAAAATCTATGCAACTCATCCCACAAACTTTTAAGATTAGCGCTCAGTATCGTCTGATAACACCCGGAATTCTCCGGAACGTGAGAAATCGATTTGAGAAACATTTTTGTTTTCACCTAATGCTTGTTGCAGGCCATTTTCAAAACTTATTTCAAGCTATTTTGAGCTGATAGGCAAACACATGATTTTGTATTAGACGTTTCGATAAAACCTTTTTGTTTTCGTAACGTTATTACTTTTTACGACATACTTTGCCATTTAAAAGGAGTTTCAAAGCCAAGTACATGATTGAATAGAGATTTGAGTAGCCTCTCCAACAATGTGTCACTCGAGCCCACTTGCTACTTAAAAATTGGAACAGGGTAGCTACCATGTTTCGAAGGATGAAGCGGCTGCTTCGGTATTCATGAGAAAATGTGCTCTCATCAAAAGTAATATCAATCTGTAAGAGGGCTTTTTAGAGAGATTACTTAAAAATAATTGAAAAGTTGCTTGCATAGTTTTCGATGGGCCACCCATATATTTGTGCCTTGATTCATTGATTCAATAAAAGTTTAAGACTGAAAGTATGGCATGTACGAAGGAGATAAATTGATGCTATAGGAAGGTGATAAAGAAATTTTAAAACCGAATAAGGTGGCTACCCCGTTTCGGGGGATAAAGCAGCAGCTTCGGAATTCATGACAACGTGTGCTCTCATCAAAAACAAAATCAACCTGTCTGAGCACTTTGCAGATATATTATTTCAGATTCTCGAAAATCTGCTTGAATATTTTTTGATGGGCCACCCATATATTTGTAGCTTGACTCACTGATTCAATGAAAGTTTTAAACTGATAGTATGGTATGTATGGCAAGGATAAAGATCGATGTTATAGTGTATAAGTATTATTTTCTATCGGTCGGTGGTACAAAATGCATAACTACTAAGTAAGTAATTAATTAAATAGAAAATAATTAAATACAAACTATATAAATATTTGCTAAAATATTGTTCACTATGAAATATTTTAAGGCGATTTATATTTAATTAAACGTGTATTTCGTACTTGTTATCTTATCTGGTTGTGATAAGGTGATTAAATTCCAAGCATCGCGGAGTTTTTGGTCGGCTGTGAAATTCATATAAAAGGAAAAGCAACACGGGGCAGAAGCAGTATTGGTAATTCAGCTAATAAGCCGAGCACAACGAGTCGCCACCAGTCTGCACCGATTCCGTTTCCGTTTGCCGTCCGAGCGCACCTGGTGGGCTGATTTCAGTACACGAGAATATTGTTATAGGTGAGAAATTATCCGTTCTAAGTAATTCATATTTTGTAGCGAATTTTCATATTTTTAAATTATCACGATTCTCAGTCCAAATCTCCGCAAGTGAAATATTTCCACTTTTCCTGACCTGCCGCCGTCCCTATAGACAATTCCCGTATGTTAGATTGTCTTGCATTATTTTTGTGAGGATGCTGAGGATTCACAACTCACTTAAATAATCGAGATATATTCATCTTGGTTTGATCCCGATAGGGACGCTAAGGATTCACAGCCTATCTAGGTCACTCCAAGTGATACGCTCCTTTCCAATTAGCCCTGTACACTTCACCTGGCTCCAGGCTTTCCGCCCCATACAGTATAAGCTCTTGTGTTATTTTAGTGAGGACGCTGAGGATTCACAGCTCGCTAAAGTAATCAAGATGTTTGTGTCCCGGTATCATACTTACAAAATCTGCTAGACCTTTCGATAAGCCAGAAGTGGTCGGAGCACACCGAGTCAGCGATTAAAACCCGCTCACTTGGGGGTTACTAAATTTAGCCTGCATCATCTAAAGGCTACCGAACCCTTCTCCACAGAGTTGCCCAGGTACTTTGATCGTTATCTCGGTCAGAGTTTAGTGAAGAGGTCGCAGACATCCTCAACAGGGAGTAAACCCTTTAAAATCTGGCGCCCGAGATCCTCCGATAGTAACCGTCAATCCGTGTCACCGAAAAAACGGCCTGCAAGCGAAGGCCTCGTCGCAATAGGAAGGTGATATAGAAATGTTAAAACCGAATAGGGGGGCTACCCCGTTTCGGGGGATAAATCAGTAGCTTCCGAATTTATGAGAAAGTGTGCTCCCATCAAAAACAAAATCAACCTGTCTGAGCACTTTGCAGAGATATTATTTCAGATTATCAAAAATCTGCTTGAATAGTTTTTGATGAGCCACCCATATATTTGTAGCTTGACTCACTGATTCAATGAAAGTTTTAAACTGAGAGTATGGTATGTATGGCAAGGATAAAGATCGATGTTAGAGGGAGGTGAGAAAGAAATTTTGAAGATAAACTTTTATAAATAAAAATGTATAACTATTTTGAACACCAGGATTTGAAAATTTTTTGTCACAAAATGTGCACATAATCACTATTCCCGTAGGTCAGGCAACCAATAGTACATTTATTAGTAATTATTCAAAACCACTTTCTGAGAATATTGACTGAAAGCAAACTAATGTGATGAAATTTAAAGAGACAAGTTTTTTATATTCAAATAGGCAAAGGGAGGATTTGATTAGGTTCTCAGTAGTGCAAGTAACGCAGTATAAGAGGGTTCGAATTAAACCTTCAAAATATTAATCGCTGACTCAGATTCATACAATTCAGTGGTAAATGACATGTCATTTATTTGTAATTTCGATCCTAGTCTTATTAATAATGAAAGAGCGCTGACACAATACGAGCCACTACAGCAGAACTCATTACATTAATGAAACGATTTTCTCCCAGATGATTCAAAGCAGAGAAAATCCTATTAGGCCAGTAATGATGGCAGATGGGAGCTCTTTCGCACTTACCTCTCATATAATGTGTTTTCTTATCGGTTTTTCAATACCAATGTATTAAAGTTAAGTGTCTCATAGCATTTTCAATTAAACTTTTTTTCAGCATGATATGAAAAATGAATCAAAGGCTCTGTCCTACAACAGGCACTGTCTTTTTTATAACGATCTACTTTTTGCGCACAAATATCATTATCATGAAAAATTCATTATGCTGGAAAATACAATGTATTTTGTCTCACCCCACTTATTTTCAAAATTACAACAATATCCCATTTGTTCATTAATAAATTAAAAACAAAAAACCTACCACCAAACATTTTTAGTGAATTTTCATTAAAAACAACTCACTAATGAGGAGATCCCGACTTTTGAATTTTGAAAAAATTGCTTCAAATGAGCACCCACTAGTGCTCCCTAGAACCCATATACAGGGGCAGTTTGTATTTATATATATATATATATATATATATATATATATATATATATATATATATATATATATAACTTGACATTTGTCAAACTAAAGTAATTTTTATCTCATACAAATTAAGAAATTTTGGTGAAAATATGGGTTGCTTGGAAAGAATAGCAGTTAGAAAGAGATTATGGCAGAGATGTATGGTAAATAAAGGTAATGGTTGAAGTGTTAGAAGGTGCGAAATAGAAGAGAAAAAAGAATTTAACTTTGGTACGTCAAAATCTGAAGTTTATTGAATTTGGTGTCGGGCTGTCAAACTATTTGGGGTTCAACCTTCTAAATTATGTTATATGATACACCACAAGTCGCATAAGACTTATTGTATTAACATAATGTATAATTTTTGCCAATAAACAATAATATATATATATATATATATATATATATATATATATATATATATATATATATATATATATATATATATATATATATATATATATCACATCGATAACTCAAAAAATAATAAGCCGATTTTGATAAAATTTGGCACGTAACTTTATTTTGGTTTGGATAAGTTCATTATCCAGGAAAATCGGACCAGGTTTTCCCGGAAAATGTTGTGTTTTCTTTCGAAAAAATGTATATCTCAGGAAATAATAAAGTAATGTGTTGCTACACATATAAAAATTGAACCACGTACCAAAACTTAGGTATATAAGTTTAAAGACAAAATATTAATAGAAAATAAAGAAAAAAGATTGAACCACGTACCAAAACTTAGGTATATAAGTTTAAAGACAAAATATTTATAGTAAATAAAGAAAAAAGGGGTTTTCATCAAAGCCGCGATTTGAAACGTCAAAATTGGCAACATTTAGGCAAAGAACCTGAAACAAATACGGGTTATGAAAAGAAAATGTCGCAAGAAGGGTGTTCTGCACACCCTTAAGTTTCCGCTTCAACTGTCATTGGTAATTCTTTAACTTTCAAGCATCGATCGCTTAATACGAGATCCTCAACAAGGACAATCTTGTCCGTCACCGCTTCCACAGTCTTTCCTGTTCTTGCGTCATTGTCAAAGGATTCCTGCCCCATTCGATACCGTTTTGACCAATCTTTTACTACAGAATAAGACGCAGATTTTTTCCCGTACGCCCCATCCAGCTGCTCTTTGATGGTTTGAGGTGGAAGACCTTCTCGCGTAAGGAATCTAATAACAACTCTATACTCAATTTTCGTCACTACTCCCATTGTGGTGAACAAGAGTCAGTTATAAGAAAACTACTTGACATTAAATCAATCTTGTTGAAACCAAATATCACCAGTTGGTAAATCAGGATCATCTTCATTTGGAAAACTTGCAGCAAGAGCAGGAATAAGCTCATTCCTTAGAAAATTACGATATCGCTGCCCAGTGAGAGTTTCATCGGAGAAGAAAGGACCTATGATTCTATCGTGGACTATTCCTGCCCGCACGTTAACTTTTCGAGGGTGTTGTGCATGTGCTTCAGTCATTCAGTGAGGATCCTCTCTACTCTAATACCTGTAATTTTTTTTAATCACTGTTCCCTTACGCTAATGATGCTTCGCCCGAAGAGATAATTTGGCGAATAGAGTATGGGTTACGGTTGCATAAATCTTCATTAAGTTCGTGCAGCAGCTGTATTTTGTAAGGATGGTAATTTTCTAATTTTATTGCACGTAATACTGATAGCTGAGAAATTTTATAGCCTGCTGCGATTGATTGAAATGCAACATGAGGATTCCCACTTACACTAAATAAAATATCAAGTTTCACGTCTTTATTAATTTTCTTAGGACGCCCTGCACTTTGTATCTGTTTAACATGTCCAGCCTCTCAAAATTTCTTCTCCATTTGCTCACAGTGGATTGGTGGATACGTCTATCTGGATATTTTGTATTAAACAAATTGCTGTGTTCTGGTTTTAACACCGCATCCAACAATAATTGAAATTTCTACACGCTGGGTTTTACTTAAATGTGCTATACTCAATTAATTTTCAAAAGAAATTTATGATGTACACTTGAATTTTCTGCATTATTAATTAGTACCTACTTGTTGATACAATTTATTTCTATCAAAACTTAAAAAAAACGGGGGTTGTCATTTAGAAAAAATTATCGATAACGTCATATTTGAAAACCAGGAGTGGGAGAAACGTCCATTTTATGCAAAATGGGTATTTTTGAAAACTAGAGTTGAGGTGTCCGAGCATTTTGTCAAAACACAGATCCCACAATATATATATATATATATATATATATATATATATATATATATATACATATATATATATGCATGTATACAGTAAGCGGCAAGATTATGGAATACATTTTAATTCATTAAAATTTGAGCGATTTGTGTTTTGACAAAATGCTCGGACACCTCAACTCTAGTTTTCAAAAATACACATTTTGCATAAAATGTAGGTTTCTTTTACTCCTGGTTTTCAAATCTGACGTTATCGATATTTTTTTTAATGACAACCCCTATCATATAAATTTTTATTATTTGACATAGTTCTGTATACTTAGCCTTTTCTGTAGTTGTTAGGTTTTCATCACGGTGTTGTACTTAGTATGCTACCTAGCAGAAATATAGTTGCTGACAAACCACTTTCTGCACCTTTAGTTATTATTCTCCTGAAGATGAGTTCATTGAGGCCAAACCGCATTGGGAACTTTCAAGTAAATTTTTTGTATGAAGGTAAGACAATTGTTCATTTGTGAACTATTTAATAACGCTACTAAGGTTATGATCCGACTTCTCCTCGTTTGGCTGCTGTGGTCTAAATAGTAGAGTACAAAAACGTTTTGAAATTTAGTAACTAAAATATAAAATACATTCATTTCTTATTCAGACTATTATGCACTAAATTTATTTTCGGTGTCCCTGTCTTTGATACATACGTGATTACGTTGTTTTAGCAGATTCTGTAGAGATGAAAGAAAAAAGTTATCCAATAAATAAAAAATACGCAGAGAGTGGAATTAAGAAATCCGTCAGCTTCGAAGATCATTTCTCGCCCGGCGAGCAAGTTGCGAAAGTATAGAGACAAATCTAATCAACCAAATAAAAAGAGCCGTTTCGAGAAAATTGTTCTCTGGAATTGAGATTAACGGCTGGAGTTCTTTAATTTATGCGTAATGCGAAATATGAAAATTACAGGGAAAAAGAAAAGAATGGTGGGTAGTCGGTGTTATTTTAGCTACAGTCATCTGAAAATTAAAACGGTAGTAAAAGAGTGAAATTTCAAATAAAAGTTAAAGTTGCTACACGGTTGAAACTGGAGAATATTAATATCACATTTGAAAGTAAGAGTATCTTGATTTCCATCCTTTCCTGGAAATACTCAAATAATTTAACGGTTATCGTTGTTATAAAATGGGAACATTTACCGTGCTTTCCATAGAAATAAATTAAGTGCTCTCATCATAGCAGATCCACTCATTTCAAAGCTGCGGAAGTTATAAGGCAACATTTTGTAAATTATTACATTAAATAAGAAAATAAAGTGGATAAGAACTTTTAAAGCCTCAGTATACGGCGTGGAATAGTCAAATAAAATAAATTTAGGATCTAAATTATTGTGCATATTCATAAAAATTCAAATGGAATCAATTCAGTATATAAATTTTGTGCATATTTATAAAAATTCCCGAATTGTGTCAATTTTAAATAAGAAAAATTAGATCCTGCAACGTGAAAACTCCACCCCGAAGTCCAGCCCTTTTAAAATGACAGTTTCATCTTACAAATTTTTAAACAGGAGGTCGGGGCTTCCGATACCTTATTTGAAAGATTTCATGATTCTCTATCCAAGAATGCTATGATCATGAAATTTATTGCAAAAATTAACAGTAAAAAAAAAAGAAATATATCTGATTAACATGCTTCGCCACAACACTCTAAAATAGTGCTGCAAATTGAATCATTACTTCCACATAGCTGTGATAATCTACTCTCCGCAAAAAGACATTCTCATGAAATGAATTTAGGGTATATGACTTGACCACAAAGAAAATATTCCTATTCTTCTATCCATAAACTTCTGAAACGTTATATTACTCGAGTCTTAACCAAAAATTGTCAATTTTTACCAAATCATCCTTCATTTATAACCTACCCCCTAAAACCATTTTACCCAAAAACAATTCGAAGCGCTCCTTTGTCCGGTGCTTACTAGATACCAAATTCGAAGATGATATTTCAATTCTAAATTCGAAAGTTATTTCACTTACTAACAGACAGACAAATAAAATTTCGTTCCAAAGTCAAGTTTTCTACATGTTTTGAGACCTTTTACGCCGTTTTAGCAAACAAAAAATTGAATTTTTTGTCACCCGTATTATACCACCACACATTCATCCCCTAATTTAATTTGAGCACAGACGAAATTGAAAGTGCTCTAATAAACCAACCCTAAAACGTTATACTACTTGAGTTTTAACGAAAAAACCGTCCGTTTATCGGCTGCCACCTGTATACAACATTTGAAGAATATATATAAATTCGTTCTAAAGTTATCCTGGTTACAAACAGACATATAGACCGACAAACAAAAAAATATTCGTCCCCAAATCATCTTTACTAATAAGTGACGGTTGTGAAGTGTGATCTATTACTGTTGTTTAGTCCACACATGCACTTTCTGTGTAGGGTCACAGACAAGAATACTCTTATGTGAAATATTCTTCGTGACCTAATTAGTAAGTACTGTTTATTCGAAAGCTATTATGTGTGAAAATACTTGTTAAGGAAGCGGAGGATAATTAGGGAATAACTTTTAGAACTAGAATAATTTTGACATAGTAACGATGTAATAAATTTTAATACATCCACAAGCATAGCTTATTTGTAAGATGCAATGTATAATTTTAATTACATATAAATAAATAAATAAAAAATAGATAAAATAAAATTCAACAACCGAAATCTTTACATAATGAAATCCTAATTAAAAGTCTCGCTAATGTTTATCAACACCGCTACTTATAACCTTGCTTGGTCTACATAATTTATAAATTGCAAACCTCATCAGTCAGCATTCCTTGTACTGTACGCTGCAATTCCAACTTGTTTATTATTTAGATAAATATGTAATATTATTTCAATGCCAATGTTTATGATATATCTGTGACCTACTTCTACATAAAATATTACATTAATTGTTGTAGCGACTTTTCCTATAACTAATTTTTAATTATAAATTGAATGATATTAATAAATATATTTTCACGCCTAAGAATGCCCTCCTGCATAGCTTCCTGTTCCATGAACAATACTTTGGCTGCTATGTAATGTTATAAATCGAATAAACTTATTATTATTATTATTATTATTATTATTATTATTATTATTATTATTATTATTATTATTATTATTATTGTTATTGTTATTATTATTATTATTATTATTATTATTATTATTATTATTATTATTATTATTATTATTATTATTATTATTATTATTATTATTATTATTATTATTATTATTATTATTATTATATGTTTTGACACTTTTCAGGACGTCTAAGCGAAAAAAAAAAGTTTCACACGTATTGACGGTATGGAAGTAAAATAGTGCTGCAAATTGAATAATAACTTCCACATAGCTGTGATAATTTATTCTCTTTAGAACGACATTCTCGTGGAACGAATTCAGGGCCCATGACTTGACCACAAAGAGAATAGTTCTATTCCTGTACGCATAAACTTTCGAAACGTTGTATTACTCGAATTTTATTGAAAAAAATAGAAATTTTCACCAAATTATCCCTTTTTTAACCCCTACCCCCTGAAGCGGTCTTACCCAAAACAATTTCAAGCGTTCCTTTGTCGGGTGCTAACTGGATACCAGAAGATGATATCTCAATTCGTTCGAAAGTTATTGCGCGTAATAACAACCAAACGTACAGGCCGACAGACAGACAGATAAAAACTCGTTCCAGAATCAAGTTTTCTCTATGTATTCAGACTTTATACGTCGTTTTAGAAAAAAAAATCGATATTTTGTCAGTAGTAATACATGGCCACACATTAACCCATAATCTAATTTCAGAACAGAATACCAGATATTTGAGGAAATTAAGTTTTCTAATAAATAAACCCTAAAACGTTATATTACTCGAGTTTCAACGAAAAAGTGTCAATTTTTACCAAATCGCCCCCCATTCATTCTCTACTCACTAAAACGATTATACCCAA
This sequence comes from Tillus elongatus, assembly GCA_964006375.1. NCBI lineage: Eukaryota > Metazoa > Arthropoda > Insecta > Coleoptera > Cleridae > Tillus > Tillus elongatus. Next base: position 61,732,968 of record OZ023267.1, on the reverse strand, counting down.
AAACAATCCGAACCGTTCGTTTATCGAGTGCTAAGTGTATACCAAATTTGAAGGCGACATATTGATTCGCTCTAAAGTTATCGTGGCTACAAACAGACAGACATACAGACTGACAGACAAAAAAAAGTTCGTTTCCAAATCATGTTTTCTATATGTCTTAATACCTTTTACGACGTTTAAGCGAAAAAAATATGTTTTACGTCGTTGCGATACTTCCACACGTTATGACGATGTGGAAGTAACTAATAATCAATCGCATTGCATAGTTTTGTTTAAAACGCCTTAGCAACTTGATGTCTGATTGTAATCGCACGAAACTAGTTGTCAGTTGTTAATTAAATGTAATTAAGACGCCTGGTTTATTTAACAGGTATGCATAAAATAACAATTCTACCGATGATTGGTTACAGAGATAAAACACGATCACAGATCTAACGTTGCTTGCCTATTTCAAGAAAAATGTTGGTCTAAAGAAAATCAACACTGGATGAGAGAACATACGCAATACCGCAAAGAGAAAGAATGGTTGGAAATAATGTCATTGCTCTCTTTTCTATGGATGGCAATTTGAATGGAGATAAATTTAGCTTTGCTCCAAAATAATGCCGTGACAACTTTGGCATCTTTATACCTTGATCTAGCAAAGCCAGAAGTTCCAGAGAATGCGATGAGGTTCCGAGAAGATGGAGCACCAGCATATTACTAAATCATTGTCCGATAGTACCTCGACTCAATATTTCCAAATCGGCGGATAGGGAGGCAAGGATTGTTTGAATCGCCAACACGATCACCCGATTTTAGGCTATTAGACGCCGTTCTATCGTAATATATGAAAAGTATGGTATACAAAACCAAACCACACGATTTAACGAAGAAAGAAAAGCCTGGACGCAGCAAGTGCGTTATGGTAGTGAATTTTCATAGAAATGATCTGGCACAAAATATATTATTATAACTTTTTTTTCTTGTAACATAGAAATCTAAATTTTGGTGTATAGTTTACTTTTTATATCGTAAACCTACCTACCAAATTTGGTTATCATAGATTTCTTATTTTTTAAGATAAAAATTTTTTTCAAATTAAAACTCAAAATTTTTTCGGAAAACCTCGTCCGATTTTTTTTATTAACGAACTTGTCAAAGTCATTTACAAAAGGAAGGTACATGCCAAATTTTATCAAAATCGGCCTATTATTCTTTGAGATAAAAATTTTTTTCGAATGAAAACTCAAAATTTTCCTGGAAAACCTCGTCCGATTTTCTTGACTAACAAACCTGTCAAAGCCATTTACAAAAGAAAGATACATGCCAAATTTTATTAAAATCGGCTTATTACTTTTTGAGATAAGAATTTATTTCGAATGAAAACTCAAAATTTTCCCGGAAAACCTCGTCCGATTTTCTTGACTAACAAACTTGTCAAAGCCATTTACAAAAGAAAGGTACATGCCAAATTTTATTAAAATCAGCTTATTACATTTTGAGATAAGAATTTTTTTCGAATGAAAACTCAAAATTTTCCCGGAAAACCTCGTCCGATTTTCCTGGCTAACGAACTTATTCAATCCATTTACAAAAGAAAGGTACATGCCAAATTTTATCAAAATCGGCCCATTATTTTTTGAGTTATCGGTGTGATACATATATATATATATATATATAAATATATATATATATATATATATATATATATATATATATATATATATATATATATATATATATATATATATATATATATATATAAACATATAAAAATTGAAACTGACCCCGGATATGGGTTCTAGGGGTCCTAGATCGCGCTCATTTGAAGAAATTTTTTCAAAATTCAAAAGTCGAGATCTCCTCATTAGTGAATTTTTTCTAAGAAAATTCACTAAAAATAATGATTGAAGTTAGGTCGGTCATGCCTCAGATGTTGATTAAGGTTAGAAGATATTTTAACTTACGATTAGGATGCTGCCAAGACGTTCAAGGCATGAATTTTGAACGTCTCCTACAACAAGATTTTTTTCCGAATTTCGAAATATCTTATGCGGTGAAGCTTCCTCCAAAGGGTCAATGATTTTGTTATCAATTATCCATATCCACACGTAAATTGTTTATGAGTGCTGAGAATGTGTCCCAAAAACCTTTGCTCTTACAATAAGCGAATAACTTCGGGACGCAGAAAGTGCGTTATGGTGGCGAATTTTCATTAAATGCTTCAAATTTGCACAACTCAGTTTTCTATAAACCTAGAAAGTTGAGTTTTGGTGTGTGGTAAGGTATTCATAAGGGCAACATACTAATCGAATTTCATACAAATAAGTTTGTTATTTTTTGAGAGATAATTTTTTTAAGAAAAACTGGCTCGACAGGTCTGGCTAACGAACTCATCCAAGCCATTAGTATAAGAAAAATTTTGCCGAGTTTCATCAAAATCGGTTAACAACTTTTTGTGTGGATACTCACACACACAAATATATATATATATATATATATATATATATATATATATATATATATATATATATATATATATATATATATATATATATATATATATATATATATATATATATATATGTATATATATATATATATATATATATATATATATATATATATATATATATATATAACGGACCTTGATTTCGGGTTCTAGGGGCCCAAATTCGCGCTCATTAGAAAAAAGATTTGCAAAGTCTCACTATCGATACCTCTCTATTAGCGATTTTTTTAAAATAAAAATTAGCTAATAACCCTCTATGCTACACCATACGTTGATCGCTAAAGAATTAATAACAAGATATCTCGAAACAAATAAGACATAAAATTTGACCTATAAAGATAGAATTTAATTTTTTATAATTTTTGTTACATGAGATGTAAAAAAAATATATGTGGAATCACCGCACTAAGTTTATATATCAACGCTGTATAGTTTGATTTATAAGTATCCGTACATATTTTAACATGTAAGAAGTATTGGGAACTTACCGTTATGCACTAATAAAGTAGAATCTCTTGCGAGGGCCAGTTCAGAATCAGTCAAGGTGGCGTCCGAGGCGTTTTCTGAGGTTGGAGTGTCACTTAATCCCGCTGGCTGTTGGTATAACGGATGTTGATAAGTGTGTTGAGATCCGGCGTACCTACGAGGTGATTCTTCTCCCTCAGACCCGCTTAGACTGTACGCGGGGTAAAGACGCCCCTTGCCTGCAAATAAAAATCCATATTTTACTACCTTTTTACAGGATGCAGAGAAATACAGAAAAGAAACAAGCTTTCAACATAAATGTTACATATATCAATTTGGAAGAAGTGGAAATTACAAGGTATGTCTCGGGTTTATTGAATTATTACGTTAATAATGAAAATTTTTAATTTCAGGAAAAGCTAAGGTTAAAATACAAGACTGTATGGCCTTGGTCGCTTAGGTGTCGCCTAGAGTATATTACCCTTCTTTGGCCCTCTTTTATGTTTACACACAGATATACATACATACATACATACATACATATATATATATATATATATATATATATATATATATATATATATATATATATATATATATATATATATGCTAAGTTCTCGGGTTAACCGCGTCCAGAATTTACTAAAACTCTACGTTTCAGCTCTTGTGTTTGAGCCATTGTCAAGAGGTTAAGGACATATGAGATGAGCTCTAAGGCCTCAATATGCCTACTCCTTAGAGCGATAGATAAGGATAAGTTGAGTTGTTGTAGCTCCATTACGGGGCCTCAATCTGCTTACTCCCCAAATTTCGATTGAAATCGTCTCTAAGGCCTCAGTGTGTTCCACCTTAGACCTAAGAGAGATCTGAGAGCTCGTCGTAAGTCTTGTATTATTTATAACGTTTTTTCTACCTATCTCGTTATCGGTGTAATTGGTTGGGTTAAGGTCTATTAAGTAAAGTGCTTTGGTCAGGGTACTTATGGGATTAGACGGATTAAAGGTATTTGTTGAGTCAGATGATGGGGCAGTTAAATTGTCTATTGAATTAACTGCCATTTTGTGTGTTTGTAATGATATAACAGGTTTCCAAGTAATAAGAATTCGAAGACTCATCATCTCTCTTGTTCAAACAATTGAAACGTTTTATGATCTCGATCGCTTCGAGAATAATTCTGGTTTTGAAGTTCTAAACCGAGGCTATTAGTTTGACATTTTCAAAGTCTATTTTGTGTCGCGTATGAACATGATGCATGGCCAGTGTGTATTTGGGGTCGGATTTTTAACTGCGAGGGTGTGTTCACATATTATATATCCATTGGGAACTATAGGCCCATCTTACTTTGTGTGTCTTGGGAACGATCTTGGAAAAGATAATATTCAAGAATATTTTAGACTTTTTGACAAAAATCAGTTGTTGAGTGCAAGATTTTTTGGAATTTCATCCACCACCTTTTTTGGAGCACCTAAGGGAATATTAATTGGCCAAGTGTGCAATCTCATCTGGATCACAAAATAACTTTATTACCGTTGCTTATCTGTATATTGCATACCTAATGCCTAGTAAGATTGTGAGAGTCGAAAACCTTATTCTGATAGAATTTCCCTTTAGCGTTCGGTTATTTTGTGAGTGGGTCATAACAGACTGCGACCCCTAAGTCTATTGTAGCTAATTTGGTAGAATCTCATCTTAGCGTTACTAACCTTTTTCTTGTGCCCAGCTTTAGCACTTTAATCAGCTTGAGTAGCGTCTGCTAAAACGCGTATCAGCCGAAATAGTTGCTTAATATCAGAACCCAATAATCTAATATTAAAAGCAACACATCTGTGACCATATACTTTGTCATTACACACATTTTATTCAATGGAAAATAATAATTAAGAGGGTAGCAAAAAATCTCCCAGAACCATTATAACCAAATGTGGATTCAAGAAGAGATTTTTTCACAATCATGTCTGAGGTGTTTAGTATATTACGTAACGATTGTAAAAAAATACAATTAATAAAATAGTTGATACGGCATCGTATTCTGTTTAATAGCAATACAGTTTCAGTAATTTTAGTCAATTTTCGTAGAAAAAATTCACTAATGGAGAGACCTCGACTTTTGAATTTTGGAAAAATTTCTTTAAATGACCGCAAACTAAGACCCCTAGAACCCATACCCGAGGTTAGCGTCAATATCGGTGAACATACATAAACAATACATACAGACCAACAAAGAACCTCCTCCTTTTTTTGAAGTCGGTTAAAAAGGCCAAATTATTAAAAACTGCCACTTTCGATAACTCAAAAAATAATTGGCCAATTTAAATGAAATTTGGCAGGGACCTTACCAGTGTAAGTGGCTTGGATGAGTTTGTTAGCTAGGAAAATCCGACTTGCTTTTGGCGAAAAATTTTTAGTTTTCTTTCGGAAAAAATGTGTATCTCCGAAAACAACAAAGCTATGGCAACCAAATTTAGTAAGCAGCTTTACATTCTCTAAGGCAAACCACATGCCAAAACTTATATCTCCAAGTTAAAAGAAAAAAGTTATAGACATTTAATGCAGAAAAATTTGTTGTGCCATTAAAAGTCAGACAAAACGCAATATAATATAGTATGTGTTAAACAAAATCTATCAAATATTACGGACGGTGTTTATTTTTCATAGCACAAAAATATTAAGGAATACGAGATAATTTACTTTGAAAATGTATTAGATTTTCTTCTGTAAATGTAAAAGTGGATATTTGAAAATTAGTAATGTTTAAATAGAGCTTCTATAACTCTTGCGGATTATGAATGGTAAATATTGCAAGAAATGTATATAAGAAAGTCCAATATTTATGTTTCAACTGTTCGCATTTGATTAAAAGATTAGCAAAAAATGCATCTAAAATAGACTTTATATATTACAAATAGATAACCGAAGACCATTATGGGTTATCTACATTTTATTATACCTCACTTTGAATGCTCTAGTGGCCGAGGGGTTGATTGACTGATTCATCAGCTGAGGATCGTTGGGGAATGTGGGCTCAAATCTAAGTGTCGACTGAATTTGTTTTTGGATTTTTAATTTTTTTACGCCTTTGATTCAATTTCAACGTTATCTGATTAAATTATGTAAATGAAATAATTTTTTTTAGCGACCTTTTGTTGAAAAAAATCACAAATGAGGGCATAAGGGCTTTTAAGACTTTAAGTTTAATTTTAAAGGCACCCGTGGTTGCCCTTAGTTGGTAAAACAGTTCCATAGTTAACACAGATGTAGCGATTCTTTTTGTGACTTCAGAAGTGTCTGTTTTCGTCTCTGCAACCGGTTCCATTTTTTACAACATCGCCAGGCAAAATAATTTTCTCTGTGAAGCCACAGAAAAATTATATATTTCTGTACGTAGATCAGATTTTGAATTTTTTAAAATTTGTCTAATTTATTTTTATTAGCGAATTTTCTTGTATAAAATATCCGTTTAGCAGCGATTTTTTTTTTGTAAATAAATTTAATAAATTTTCTTTGAACAAACCTTTTGTATGAAAAATGACTCGCGGAATTTAAAAAAAATCTAGCTTCACTTTTACATTTATTTTCCTCAAGATTATAACAGTATTACTTTATAAATAGGCTGTGTATTATACTAACTCAAGGATTCGTGACGAAAGCCTGAAACGACCCTATTTAGTGATGAAGATAAATAGTTCAGCAGAATAGCCTGTCAGTCCTTTTACAACTGCGGTTTCCCCCTATTATATATTTATAAAGCTGAATATATAATGCACATTTCTTTGTCTCAGCGACAAATACCGTATTCTCGAAAATTCGCAGTTGTTAATATTTATTTACATATTGAATTTAGGTGTTTTAAATGCTCAACAGTTCCGCTTCCTCTAACAAACTTCGGGGTCAACCTGGAAAAATCCAAAACCCAGCTTATGAATTTTACAATATGTTTTGAATATCAACTAGACACAAATGGAACGAACGAACTGAAATATTCTACGATGTTTGTGCACACAATTTGTAAACTTTCAACTCTCTGACGTAAGACGAAAGTGCGTCAAAAGTCTGAAAAGTCCTAGCATCCTGGCCTTTTTTACATGACAATGAAAATAAGTGTGCTTGGTATCGTATTCATGTAGCATCTCCCGGCAATCATGCAGCGTCCTGCGGGAGTAAAGCGAATTACGTCAGTGGCGGTTCTCAAGGGAGGGCTGTGCGTGCCATAAGGCTCTGAAGAGATGTGACAATGTAACGAGTGAGTCTGGTAGCGAGATGAACGATGACGCGAGGTGTAATTCGTAATGTCTCTCTAGGGGGCCGTAGCTGATTGCCCGACAACGACAACTGAATCATACCACACTTCATCGACGGCTTACGGAAATCGACGTAAAGATTGCTGAAAAGAAAGCGCAGCACTTTAGCGGAAGTCACTGCTTCACAGATAACTTCCCCTTGCTAGAAACGGGATACAAAACCACGGCTAATTGTTTATTTTGCTGTACATTCAAAACGTGTTTCTTTGAATATTTCAGCAGTATACAGACATGTTCAAAATAAAAAGTCTGGACGCAGCAAGTGTGTTATGGTAGCGAATTTTTTTTAAAGTATATTTTAATAGCAAATGCCTTTGATGAACGCAGGCATCAAACTTGGTTACCTATATAGTAAAAACAATGTACCATATTTCATAGAAATAACTTTATTGTTTGAAAATATATAAACTTTTTTAAAAAGTCTGGATGCAGCAAGTGTGTTATGGAAGTGAATTTCCATAAAAATGTTTTTAATAGCAAATGCGAGCAGGCATCAATCTGAATAACGATATAGCCTATGTAGTAGAAACAATGTACTATATTTTATCAAATTACTTATGGTTTGAAAATATACAAGATTTTTCCGAAAATAAACTTAGATGTTGGTTTCCTAACCAACAAAGCCTACGGTAATAGCAATGAGTTATTGAAATTTGAAGGATTTGATGAAAATTAGGTAAATTTGCAGATCAGCTCCCGAAAGCTTTTCAAAAAATTGTTTTCAGAAACATTACTACGACCCCACCTGGATGCACAAACCACAAGACAAATTTGTTGTTCACACCCCCCAAGGAAGTTACGGGACTGGGAGTGAATAGGGGTGCTGTCCGGGGTAGGTAGTAAAAAGGAAATATGAGCAGAAAATGCAAAGAAAACTGCTTGCAAGCTGCCTATTTGAAGCTCCCCACTAAACCCTGCCTTCCCCGCGCAGCACCGGTATTTGCTCCAGGTCACGTAACTTCCTTGGGGGGTATGAACAAGAAGTTTTTCTTGTGGTTTATGCAACGAGGGTGGTTGTATGCACACGAGGGGGGGACAAGGAAATGCCTACGTCGAAGCACCCCCGCCCCGGTTAGACATGTGGCAGGGGTTGAAGGGTGGCTGCTTTGTCGTGGGGATTTTCCTTCCCCCTCGCGTGCATACAACCACCCTCGCTGCATAAATCACAAGAAAAATGTCTTGTTCTTACCCGCCAAGGAAGTTACGGCACCTGGGGGGATAGGGGTGCTGTGAGGGGTAGGCAGGGTTTAAGGGGGATATGGCTTCAAGATGTGAAAAAGACAGCTTTCAAGCCCGTTTTATTCGAATTCTCTGCTCATATTTCCTTTTTACTACCTACCTTGCCCAGCACCCACCCCTACTCACTCCTGGTCCTGTAACTCGTTTGGGGGGTGTGAACATGAAATCTTTCTTGGGGTTTGTGGATCCAGGGGGGTCCTAGGCAGGTTTATGAAAACAGTTTTTTGAAAAGGTTCGGGAGCTAAACTTCAAATTTACCGAAAATTCGCTACCAAAACGCACTTACTGCGTCCAGATTTTGTTCTTACAAACGCATCACATTTCGATAAAAAATGCAAAAATGCATTAACGAATTTGTTCTACGAAAATTAGCTAAAAAAAATATACACCCCTACTCACTCCTGGTCCCGTAACTTCCTTGGGTGTGAACAAGAAATTTTTCTTGGCGTTTGTGGATCCAGGCGGGAGCCTATGCAGGTTTCTGAAAACAGTTTTTTTAAAAGCGTTAGAGAGCTAAACTGCAAATTTACCAAAAATTCGCTACCAAAACGCACTTACTGCGTGCAGATTTTTTTCTTACAAACGCATCATATTTCGATAAAAAATGCAAAAATGCATTAACGAATTTGTTCTACGAAAATTAGCTAAAAAAAATATAAACCATTAAACCATTAACTTCACTAAACCTACAGCGAAAGCATCAACTTAACTAAACCGACAGCCAAAGCATCAGAGAAAGGGTCTATTTGAAATGAATTTTCTGTAAAGATTTTAGTAAAATGAACGGTTGAATCTGAAACTTAAGGGTTCGCAGAACACTGTTCTTGCTAAATTTTCTTTTTAAAATCCATATTTGTTTCACGTTCTTTGCCTAAACATTGCCAATTTTGACGTTTAAGATTGCGAGTTTGACGTTTTGAGGAAAACCTCAAAATTTGTTTTTTAACTGCCCATAACTTCTTTGTTTTTAAAGCTAGAGACCTAAGTTCAGAGTTCACTCTTTATAATACACACACGCGTACCAAATTTGGTTGCCCTTACTTTGTTATTTCCGGAGATATGAATTTTTTTATAAAGAAAACACAAAAATTTTCGGGAAAACCTGGTCCGAGTTTCCTGGCTAACGAACTTATCCAAGGCATTTGCAAAATAAAGGTACTCACCAAATTTGATCAAGATTGGTCCATTATTTTTTGAGTTATTTTTCATTTTTCATTTTTTAATTCGCCAAAATGGTGTACGAATATTGTGCGGTGTCATCGCGAAAGCAATGATTTTAATAAATAAATATAAACAACTATAGCTTATCTTTTAGAGTAATTGATCCATATCTGACACATACTGTCATTTCTTCTATGGAAAGAAACCATTTTACAGGTATTTGGAAAACAACAATTGGATGTTAGGTTATTATCGTTATTATTAATACAGACATAATACAGATGCCAAGGGCCTATTATAGGATAATACTGTACACAGACAAGAGCTACAGTTTTGCAACAGATTGCGAAATTAGTATTGTGATTGAATAGATTGAAAAGAAGAAACAAACCATGAAATCAATTAAATATGTGAACAAGTCTATTATGGATTCAGTTGAAAAAGTTTAACCAATCAAGGCGCATCTTGAACATATTCACATTCGCAGCACTGACCACATCCGCCGGTAGAGAGTTCCAGTCAGCAAATTAACGAAGAAATTCAGACTAGATTCTCTAAACTGTTGTTTTGAATTGCTCTTTGTCCCACTTAAGGCTGTTCCCACGGAGTCTGGAATTTCTGGCAAAAGCCATAAATGATGCGGAATCTGATGGAAACAGGTCCTGTGTGATACGAAACGAAATCATATTTTTGTATCGTCGGCATATGTTGTGCTACTGGCTTTAAATGATCTGAGTAAGTCTGAAGTATAAATTAAGAAAAGAATCAGCCCGAGGACCGATGCCTGACGCACACTACTAGATACAGATCTTATGTGCGACTTGCATGAATCCATCTTGTCAGAAAATGATCTATTGGATAAAAGCACCCCGATCCAGCACAACAAAAGGCTACGTATTACAACATTTCCAGTTTATGGACGAGCAGATAGTGATGAGCCTAATCAAAGGGTTTTCTACAGTCGAAATAGATTACATCCACAGACTGTCCATTGCTCAGTTATCTAGACCAGTCATTATTGCAAAACATGAGGTTAGTTACGATGGATCCACCGGGAAGACAGCCATGCCAAGAATTGTCTATAACACCACACCCTATAAGAAGAGGCGTCAATTGCTTAACAATAATCCTCTCCAAAATTATGGGGGTGACACTCACGAGTCAACAGTTTTCCGTTAAAAATAGCTGTAACATCCGCTGCAGACCAAACCTCAGAAATAGAACAAGTGAATGACTTTTTAAGGGTCACACATATGGGGTAGCAAAGCTGACGATAACAATGTTTTAGTATTTTAGATTATATATATATATATATATATATATATATATATATATATATATATATATATATATATATATATATATATATACGCAGGCGCCACGTACAATCTCAGACGCAGACCACACACGAGCGAACACCAAGTATGTCTCACATTAAAGACCGCGGAAATCTTTCTGAATATATATATATATATATATATATATATATATATATATATATATATATATATATATATATATATATATATATATTCAGAAAGATTTCCGCGGTCTTTAATGACCTTAAAGACCGCGGAAATCTTTCTGAATATATATATATATATATATATATATATATATATATATATATATATATATATATATATATATATATATATATATATATATATATTCAGAAAGATTTCCGCGGTCTTTAATGTGAGACATACTTGATTCTCGGGTTGAACCGCGTCCAGAATTTATGAAAACTCGACGTATCGGCTCCTGTTTTGGAACCATTTTCAAGAGGTAAAGAAAAAAGAGGTAAAGGAAATATGTAAGGACACTCTAAGGCCTCAATCTGCCTACTCCTTAGAGAGATGGACAAAGGTGGGTTGGGATCGATTACAGGCTCTCAATCTGCCCACTCCCCAAATCTCGCCGGAGGTCGCCTGTGAGGTCTCAGTGTGTTCAACCCTAGGCCAAATCTCTCTGAGGCCTAGGGTTGGACACACTGAGACCTCACAGATGATCTCCGGCGAGATTTGGGGAGTAGGCAGATGAGGCCCTGTAATCTAGCTACAACATCCCAACCCACCTTTGTCCATCGTTCTAAGGAGTAGGCAGATTGAGGCTTTAGAGTGTCCTTACATATTTCCTTTACCTCTTGAAAATGGCTCCAAAACAGGAGGCGAAACGTCGAGTTTTCATAAACTCTGGACGCGGTTCAACCCGAGAACCAAGTATGTCATATATATATATATATATATATATATATATATATATATATATATATATATATATATATATATATATATATATATATATATATATATATATCGATTGCCGGGTTTCTCAAAGGTTTTCGAGTAAATTATAATTAAATTATTTTGATTGAATCACCCAGGTTTGTATATTGATTTATTTAAATTGATTTCTGATCACTAGTGACACCATTTTTTAGTGAATTTTTTCCGGACTTTTAAATTTTGAAAATTTCTTCAAACGAGCGCGAACTAGGACCCTTATGACCCATATCCGAGGTCAGCTTTTTATATGTTTATATATATATATATATATATATATATATATATATATATATATATATATATATATATTCAGAAAGATTTCCGCGGTCTTTAATGTGAGACATACTTGGTTTCACTTGTATCACACCGATAACTCACAAAATAATAGTTCTATTTTGATAAAATTTGGCATGTACCTTCCTTTTGTAAGTGGCTTGGACTAGTTCGTTAGCCAGGAAAATCGACACAGGTTTTTCGGGAAAACTTTGCGTCTTCTTTCGGAAAAAATGTCTATCTCGAAAGATAGAAAAGCTTTTTCTTCTTTTAATGCCTATAGCTTTTTTTTCTTGGAACTTAAAGATCTAAATCTTGGTACTTCGTTTATCTTGGTGTCACTGGTGATCAGAAAGACGCACAAGCACAAAACGTTTTGTGCGGATAACAAAATCTATTTTATATTACAAATATTAATTAATTAATGACGGCATTTGATTTTTTTTGTTTGTTGTAGCCTTAGATTTTTAATGCTCTTCGACCAATCTCTGATTCGGATTTCTGACGTATGACGTTGGTAATTTATAACAAAAAAAAACTATTCTTGCTTCTAAGATATCTTTTAGAAAGATAGGTAGATAGATCGATAGATAGATAGATAGAAAATATTGCCATTTGTGTGCAGTAATGGTGCCTGGATTTTGCTGAGATCAATTAAAAATATATTGGAAAATTAACACGATTTTTATGGAGATACAAATATAATCTTTTTTTCTAACAAAAATTGATGCAAAAGGGGTCAAACTGATAAGTTCAGAAAGCAAAGGACTTAATAAAATGAGTCAGCTAAAATGTGTAAATTCGACATTCGGTTTTTACATTTCCTGACAATTTCCTAATTTATTAACTTCCTTTTCCGAACCTGCCTCGCTAAATCGCAAGTAACTTAAGCGAAGCGCTACATAGTAGACCTGGCATCACACAAGAATGTAGAGAATCGATTCAAATCTTCAATTAGCCGATTCCATCCTTTAGAAATTTTTCTTAAAAAAAGCTTGCCAAGCAGGAGATCACGACTATAAATACTGAAAAGGTGCTTTAAATGAGCGCGAACTAAACCCTCTAGAACCAGAATTCCGGTTAGTTTCAATCTTTATATATACACATATATATATATATATATATATATATATATATATATATATATATATATATATATATATATATATATATATATATATATATATATATACACTTGGCTTTGTTCCTAACGTCGGTCTATTGCCGCCACTATGGCCAATAATCGACGTCAGGGAGCAGTTTGACTCCTCACTATCCTGGAAATTTTGCCAAACCCTCGCCTTTCTGTAAGGAGGGTAGGGATCTTTAACGTGCCTAACATCGCATGGACACGGGACCGACGGCCCGATGTCCCAGTCACCCTGTGGCATACATGCTTAGAGATATTAAAAAACAACTTGATAACAAAATGGTGGAATTTCCGGTTTAACCGAAAGTGACAACTTTTGATTTTTTAATTACTGTGTATCTTTTTTCCAAAAATTTGGTATTTAAGCCAAATTCCCGTTACAATGATGTATCTTAAGTCATATCCTTTTCTAAAGCGGCTTGAAAGAAGTAAGTAAGAAGAAGTGAAAATAAAAATATTACATAAAATAATTAACTACACAATTTCTCGAATCAATATTAAAAAATGCCTAAGCGAAAGGAGTATAGTATGCTAAATTTGTGAAATGAGGTCTTCATAATAACGGCCGTGAATTGCCAAGCAAGGCTTAGCTCGATGAAGCAGTTCCCAAGAAGTAACAGATCTAAGTACCATGCCATTGATGGCCTGACATTCCACCCTTATTTTGTTTTTGAGGTCTTCGATATTATTTAAAGTTGTTCGATAGACTTTAACCTTTAAATATCCTCACAGGAAATAATCAAGTGGCATAAGGTCAGGAGATCTAGCTGGCTACCTTACAGCACCATTTGCACCTAACTACCTCTCAGGATAAATTTCATCGAAGTATTCTGCTACCACTAGAGCGTTGTGTGCAGGTGAACAATCTTGCTGGAAAAACCTATTATGACGCAAATTCATGGAACTATTTTCCAACAATATTGGAAGCTCATTGGTGAGGAATTCCAAATACATTTCCAAATTCAGATTGCCTTGAAAGAACTTTGGTGCAACAATATATCCATCAATAACGACACACCAAATATTTATACAGATGTTCTGAAAACGCCTCTCTGTTATCGAGTGGAGACATTAAGTAGCCTAATAGTGACAATTAGACCGATTAACTGTGATATTATTGTGAAAATTACTCTCATCTGACCATAAGATGTGACTCAAAATGCCTTGTTCTTGCGCAACAGTTAGCCATGCAAGAAATGCAAATCGTCTTTCATAATCTCCTAGTCGCAAATCTGGTTGAAGATGTACTTTTAACGGCTGCCAGTTGGTGGTTTTTAAAATCTACTGAATAGAGGACCGACAAATGTTGGTCTCTTGCTCTATTTCTCTAATAGATTTGTGAAGATCTGCTTCAACTCTTCAGAAAACGGGGACAGTATGTACTTCATCCGTTGGCGTTCTTGGTTTAAAAATGGCCTGCTTCTTCCTAAATGACCCACTCGAAGCTAATTTAGAGGCTAAACGGATAAATAACATTGCACTTGGTCTGCACCTATTTGGGTATCGCTCCTGAAAGAAGTAGTGCTACTGTACGATTTCGTTGACATTCCCCATAAATCAGAATCATATCTAGCTTTTCTTCGTTAGTTAAGTCAATATATTCCATATTACAAGTTTGATTTGGCTAAACAATGCTTTGAATAGAAGGATTACTTGAAGCGACTGGAAAGCACCCTTGGAAAATCGTGATTCAAACTCTCATCATAAGCCAAACAATTAACACAATACTACGATGGTATAAAAGTAAATGTTAAATGAAAGAATAAGGCAAATTATTGCTTTTCAAAGCAAAATATCTAACCTTTAATGGTTTAATGCTTTTGAAATAAAATGATGAATTCGTATGTGACCATTGTCAAAAAGTATCTTCTTAAGCTATTATAAAATTATAATATAGCTTATTTTACACCATTGAAAAGGGAATTTGGCATAAATTCAAAATTTTGGAAAAATATACAGGGTTCATTAAGAAATTAAAAGTTGTCCTCACTTCCGGTTAAATAGGAAGTTCAATATTTTTTCTAGTTTTTTTTAATGATTTCTAAGCATATAGGCGATAGCCAAAATTTCAAATCTACAACCAATCAAGCTAGCCGAGATATCTGGTTGGAACAGGAGTACTTAGACACCTAGTGTATATAATGTTATGGAAATTTGTGGGAATCAGCTATTTGCAACTACGGTAAAACTAGTTTTCCTCTTGGTCCCAGTAAAATTGAGCAAGAACCTTTCCATACAACTTTTGAACACGGAATTTTCTGGGACGTGGGGAACCTGAATACTTATACCCTTATAATTGAGCTTTAGTCTCTGGATTATAGTGATGAACTCATGTTTCATACATAGTGACAAGGTGACACGAAAGATCGAGGAATCTTCTTCACAATGGTGGCACATTTCCTTCGACACTGTCAAACTAGTTCAAGCATTTCAGATTCCATTTTGCAGAAAGCTTTCTCATTCTTAAGTCGTGATAAACAATGTGAAGCACATGTCTCAGCCAAAATTGTCGATCTTCTAAGATTATTTCGTGGACAGATTTAATGTTTTCCTGAGTGGCGACAGAGATTGAGCTTCTAGAGCGATCTTCACCTTTTTCACTTGATTATCTTCTTCTAGAGTCCTCAACCCAGTTTTTAATAGCAAAATGCAAAAGACGCCCTCTAAGGTTTCTACCGTATTAGCAAAAAAGTATTTGCCCGATTACCTATTCAAAAATAGATACCTTGCACCTCCTTTAGGTTCAGTGTATGCAATGTAACCCTTGTCCATAACATCTATCTAGTCCCACCGTGTTGATGATCAGAATCTACTTGGTGGTCAGGTAAACTTTAAATGTTATCTACCTGGAATGGGGTGTATATTTTAAAGTTAACTTAATTTTTTAGAATAGCGTATACGATCAACACTTCCGATTATAAATGGTGGTTATGACTTTTACACCTTATTTGTTTTATTTCTGTAACTGACTTTTTCAACAACTCTCCAATTAATAGCTGAAAGCACCGTAAATATATAACTGAAATAAACGTAACCAATTGACTTTAAAGTTGAGAATAAAAACGGACTAAAAATTCACCTCTTTTTTGCGAATGTATGAAAAGGGTTTCGCTTAGAGGTAACATCCCCAAAAATTAATAACAGCAAAATATACAGCCATAAAAAGTTAATATTAGCGTATAAGTGAGTCTAGGGGGTTGTTCTTATATGTCAGTTATTAAAAGTAATAAATCTACCCTTGTCGGAGGGCACTGCATAAATCCTTGATTTCCGGTAGAAACCGACAACGCGAAGTAAACGAACCGCAAACTTCACCCAACCATTACTATTTCTACAGCGATCATGGTATATCGTGCTGTTCATCCCTTCGAGACGAATAACAATAAAAAAGTGGTTTCCTTCATAATTGCCTACATCAATTGTGATTTAAAATTGAGTTAGAGTTTATACAAGTTCAACAGCTTATTGCTTTCTGTTTCGATCTGATACGATGATACATATATCTCATTTTTGATGCGGTAGCGGTATTGGTTTTCACCCTCTTACTCGGGGGTGGTTTAATAGAGTGTATGTGTTTAGACAGCAGAAAAAGTGCCCGCTTCGTTAAAAAACTGAAACCAAAACTCTCGACTACAAAATTATACAAATTTGAATTCATTTTACGTTTTCTTGGAAAAGTAATAAGATATATATTTGCGTTTCTAATGATGGTTAAAAATGCTTGTAGCCTTTTGCAGAAAACAGCAAGTAACTAGATACAGGGCATTTTGTTTTCTCTAGGTTAAATTAAAGGAAATAACATGTCTAATATATTTATTAGCAATGAACTGGGCCAATGCAACCTAAATGATATGGGCATGTCCCTGTACGTCTATTATAAATAAAGAATAAAAACATAAGACAGACAGTCAACAGAACAATTGAAAAAATGTTTCCTTAAACACAAATAAAAGGCATAAAATTCTGGACGTAGCAAGTGCATTATGGAATTGTGCAAGGTCATTGGCCACATTTTGCCGATAGATAACTGATTTATTTGACCTTTTTGACACATGGATTAAATATAACATTTGTAGGTTAAATTCTAAAGCAGCCGCAAAAGCTGGTTTCAAGTCAACGGAGTGCTCCATAAGTAAGTGCCAAAACAAAGTTACCCCTTTTCAGATGGAACACCCCGTATCTAATTACATTTGTGGATTTTTTAGGTAAATCTAAATGCATTTCATGTATAATGTCTATCTTCAACAGTTTACGAAATACTGATAGTCGGAAATAGCATTTTTGGACAATGCTTGACTTTGATAAAATTATTAGTAATACCACACCAAACGTCAAGTGACTTGCGACCCGACAACTTATGAAAATACATAAATACCTGATATTTTTGGCAAAAATTGTGACATTTGTCAATTACAATTTTGTTAAAAATGGGTTACAAAAAATAAGAAAAATTTGATGTTTTACAGTTTTACTTAAAGTCTAAATAAAATAAGCTTTTAGCAAAACAAAGATACCATGGAGCATACGGAAACCGTCAAACACCAATTGAAAACACTTTTGTCAGTGTTTTTAATCAACTAAAAAACTCAAAAACGTTGCAGAGGAAGAGTAATCGTAACGTTGATGAAAATAAGGAGCTTTATGTGTGATTATATCTCCAAGGTAAAATTTGAACTTAATATCTTTTTTTCTTTTAGGTATGAGGTTAGAAAGGTATACACTAATTAGCTTCAAGTTACTTTATTTTTAGAAAATCCAACACATTACGTTTCCACTACTGGTAAAAATGTGGATATGAAGTACTGGAAATTTCAAAATACACTAAAAATATAAATGTCGACCTTTTAAATTCAGAAAGGTCCAGTTTGAAGAGAATAAGCGGGAATGATTGAAATTACACAGAATTATGCCGCAGGAAGCAAATTCATATTTAACAGATAAAATTTCCTCTATTGGTCAGAAACAAATCCGCATCAAACAAGAATTATAAAGTCGTCGGGTTAGGTCAATTAACGTTTGGTGTGGTATCACTAATAATTTTATGTTGGGAACCTTACTTTATACAGGGAGTTTAACGGGAGAAAGATAACTTCGATTTTTAAACAACGAAATTGAAGAATATTTGCCAGATATCCGTTTAATTCACGTGAGCAGAAGTTGGCAACAGGATGCGGCTTCCCCTCATAGTGTTGAAAATGTAACGAATTATTTCAACGGCAAATATCCTAGATGGATAGGAAGATATGGAAATATCAAATAGCCCAGACCTTAATTTAATGGATTTTTTTGTGTGGATCTAAGGGTAGTATTTTTGACGACAATCCGACCTTAACAAAGATTAAAGTCCTTCAGGAGGCCTTACTGATTCAAATTAATGTCATAAAAAACAATCCACTTATGACAGCCATGCAGTCAAGAATTGAAAAAAAAGTTTCAAACTGTGCGTTCCAGGAAATAGAGTCCATTTTGAGCATTTATTAAATAATTAGTTCTATTATTTACCCAAATACTTTACAAATATTTCATGTCGTCGAATCGTTTTAAGAATGATTGATTGTTCTAGTTTTTGTTGTTTAATTTAATTAATTTAGAATACATATTTTCTAAGTCCAACAACTTTCCAAATTAATTTTTTTCTAAACGTCAAATAATAAAGCTATCTTGGGCAATAGTTGACCAAAATTGCGATTGTCGATTATCGATATTTCGGAGACAGTTGAAGATAGATCTACGACATTCTAATAAAATGTATTTATATTTATCTCAGAAATCCGAAAAATACAATAATATACGAGTTGCTCCATCTGAAAAAAAGTCTTGACGCAGCAAGTGCCTCATGGAAGTGAATTTTGATAAAAATGTTTTTAATAGCAAGTGCAAGCAGGCATCAATCTGATTACCGGTATTAGCCTATGTAGTATAAACAATGTACCATACATAATCAAAATTACTTATTATTTGAAAATGTACAAAAATTTTCCGAAAATAAACTTAAAATGTTGGTTTCCTAGCCAACAAACCTGCGGTTATTAGCAAATTGAGTTATTGAAATTTGAAGAATTTAATGAAAATTCTCTACCAAAACGCACTTACTGCGTCTCAATTTTTTTCTTACAAACATGCATCATAATTCGATAAAAATTGCAAAAATGCATTTACGAATTTGTTCTACGAAAATCAGCTAAAAATTATAAACCGTTAAACCATAAAATTAACTAAACCTACAGCCAAAACATCAGAGAAAGGGGTATTTGAAATGAATTTTTTGTAAATATTTGAGCAAAATGAGGGATAATGATGGTTGAACCTGAAACTTGAGGGTTCGCAAAATACTCTCCCTGCAACATTTTATTTTCATAATCCGTATTTGTTTCATGTTCTTCGCCTAAACATTGCCAATTTTGACGTTTCAAATCGCGAGTTTGAGATTTTGAGTAAAACTCCAATTTTTTTCTTTAACTGCCCATAACTTTTTTGTGTTTAAACCTAGAGACTTAGATTTTCATGGTTCACTCTTTATAATACAAACACGCGTACCAAATTTGGTTGCCCTTACTTTGTTATTTCCGGAGATATAAATTTTTCTAGAAAGAAAACACACAATATAACCTACACTATGTGAAAACTGGAACCTGTGATGAGCACTAATAAGTACACTTGAAGAACCAAAATCACCACAACACATATTTCAGAGAACTTACGATCGTTTCGTTGACCATGTCAACGTCTTCAGAGGAAGAAAAATTCAGTATTCAGAATTTTTCTTCCACGTCAAATATTCCCACCCTTCTTACAGCAGGGGGCGGCCAAAATTCCAGCATACTGAGGCGAAATTTCTCCCTGTCGTCGGTGATAGGCCATAGTCGCGGAAATATACCGACGCTAAAGAAAAAAAAGATATGTTGAGCTTTAGTGCAAAGTGACTTTCTTGAAGTGCTAAGTCCTCATGGTTTGGTCCTAATTGCCCTTAACACCAGTAGTACTAGCACGCTAATGCGTAATGACTGTTACTCTCCCCTCTGCCATAATATATATATATATATATATATATATATATATATATATATATATATATATATATATATATATATATATATATATATATATATATATATATATATATAAATTTGAATACATTTAAATATTAAACAATCTGAAAACTCCCTACTACCTAATACATTCTGATATAGCTTTATTCCTGAATAGGGTCTTATTTTATGACTACTATTAAAACTATTCGTATTTTGTAAGACTTTCGATTTAAATGGAATTAATAATAACTTTTCACTTTTACAACGATGACGTTTGTTTAAGATAATGCATAAAAATGTCTTTACCTAATTGTTTAACAAGATTAGGCACAACCTAAAACTCGCTTGTTTCCTTGCTGTTTAATTATTACCTAAACTTTAACTATTACGAATGAAATCATTATAAGTTAAACAAATTTAAATTCAATATGTTAAATAAATAAATGCGAGATAAAAATAATGTAGGTATGTAATGAAAAGAAGTAAAACAAAAAACTTTCCCATGTGTTTACATGTGTATAAATACTACAAAATTACTAAAAACAACAGAAATACTTCCTGAAAACTAAGTCCTGCCTATACGCTGCGTTGCGGAAATTCTTTCCACGTGAAATAAGAAGTCTGTATATATCTGAAATAAAGTGCTTGTCTTGAAATCAGTTTTAATTTGAGTGAAAAAAATATCACCTCGCAATACCAAACTTCTAGCAAATTTATTTTCGCTCCCTAGAGCTCTTATCTTCCCTATACTTAAAGGAAGAAAAGTTTTCAGCATTTCCTGTTGTCGTAAAGTACCTTCCTGCAATTTTATTTAGTCACAAAGATTTCTGCGTTTTAGATGACGCTTTCTGCTGGGGTTGCTTTTCCCTCTTTTAGAACTTCAGGATATGCCTGTAAAAATCGAACCAACTTATTGCGGACTAACATGTGACTTTATATGCATATATTCTTCTCACTTTTGTATGTCAGGGTTAGCTTTATGACATAATTCATGTGTTGTACTTTTAATGCTAAAATAACACTGATAGATTTACGAAACAGTTATCTTAGCAGTTTATTTATAGTTTCCTAATATAGTCAGAAATAAATCCCAGCTAGATTATTGACCAGTCTTTGTATCTAATGAAAGTTATCTTTGCCAAATATTGACAATATTATTGTGGGTATTTTAAGATTTTCGCTTAATATAATGGCAAGTTCTTGCATCCTTATCTAATTGCTATTGTATGACGTTTTTCTATTCTTGAGAACATTCCTATTAAAAATGTCTTTGCTATATTTTACCAACCACACAATGCGTTAGAGTCCATGACTTGACAAAAAAGAAAATATTTGGATTCCTGTACCCAGAAATTTCTGAAACGTTATATTGCTCAAGTTATAACGAAAAAATGTAAATTTTCACCAAATCACCCCTCATTTTTCACCTTCTCCCTGCAGCGATCTTACCCAAAAACAATTCGAAGCGTTTTTGCCGGGTGTTAACTGGACACCAAATTTGAAGGTGACATCTAAATTTGTTTGAAAGTTATTGCGCCTACTAACAGACAGACGTACAGTCCAACAGACCGACCGACCGACAGACCGACATGTAAAAAAAAACATTCCAGAATCAAGTTTTATATATGTTTTGAGACTTTTTACGCCCTTTTAGAAAAAAAAAAATAATTCTAAATTTCTGTCACCGATATTCTGCCCCCAAATATTCCCTAATTTAATTGCAGGACAGAATATCAGATATTTGATGAAATTGAAAATTTTCTAATAAACAAACCCTAAAAAGTTATGTTACTCGAGTTTTAACGAAAAAATATAAATTTTCACCAAATCACCCACAAACATCCCCTAACCTCTGGAGCGATTTTACCCAAAAACAATCCGAACCCTTTGTTTGTCGGGTGCTAATTGTATACCAAATTTAAAGACGATATCTCAATCCGCTCTAAAATTATCCTGGCTACAACAGACATACAGACCGACAGACAAAAAAAATTCGTTCCCAAATCATGCTTTCTATATGTTTTGAAAGTTTTTGTGACGTTTGGGCCAAAAAATTTTTGGAAATTTTTGTCTTCGATACCATACTTTCACAAGTTGTGACGATGTGGAAGTAATAAACTGACTGCTCACTGATATATCAACGCACAGCCCAAGCTACTGGATCTAGAGACGTGGAATTTTGCACAGAGGTCCATGTTGTAACGTAGGCACGCACTAAAAAGGATTTTGTGAAATTCAACCCCTTTCGGTTTTTTGGTTGATCGGTAGATTACTGATTTATTCATATATCTGTTTAACTGTTAGATTAGTAAGAACCTCGGTGGTTCAGGTGTAAGAACGTGTGCCTCTGAACCGAAGGGTACTGGGTTCGATTCCAGGGTACTCCTTTCACCTTTTCAGTACAAACTGTAACATTAACATTAACCGAGGTTCTGGCATTGTATTTGAGCAAGGTGAATGTCTGCACTTCCGCCCTTCGGAGGGGGCGTAAAGGTCGGTCCCGTGTCCATGCTATGTTGGGAACGTTAAAGATCCCTACCCTTCTTACAGAAAGGCAGGAGTTCGGTAAAGTTTCTAGGATAGTGAGGTGAAACAGCTCCCTGGCGTCGGTGATTGGCCATAGTCGCGGAAATAGGCCGACGTGAAAGAAAGAAAACACAAACACACATACTGTCAGATTAGTTTACGGTTCTTTAGGTAGTTAGTATTTTCGTATTTATTATTTGTAATTTATGTATTAAAGTTGTTTTTTGAGCGATATAAGTTAGGTCTTAAGTATTGGGTATAGTTATTAATACATAGTTTGTATTAATGATATATATATATATATATATATATATATATATATATATATATATATATATATATATATATATATATATATATATATATATATATATATATATATATATAATATAATTCGTACTACATTATAATATAGGTATAGGTATTAAAGTTGGTAAATAGTTTAGAAATATAAGATAGGTATTGGGTATATACTTAGGTGTTAATATATAAAAAGTCTGGACGCAGCAAGTGCGTTATGGTAGTCAATTTTCATACAAATGTCTTTAATAGGAAATTAATATGACTTTGGTAATGAAAGCAGGCATCAAATTTGGTTACCAGTATAATCTATATAGTAGAAACAATAATTTACCCTATTTCATCAAACTATCTTTATTGTTTGAAAAAGTACGAAAACTGGTAGGACCTTTCTGGCCAACGAACCTCATCCAGCTATTTGCCTAGCTGCCAAGGTACAATTTTGCACTAAAATTTTCAAATTAAGAAAACAAAGAAAATTTAGATGTAATCCCTACATAAGTCATGGTATGCGATTATAAATGTAAGTTTATCCAAAACTAAAGTCAGTATAAAAACTTGAAGCAGAGGGCACACTGCTCATTTTTGAAACACAAAATACAAGCTGTTCGATTTGAAAAAATTGAGTTACTGCGGTTTCAAATTTTCCAAATTCAATCCCTATTTGCTGTGTACAGCATCTCAATTTCTTTGACTGACAATATGAACGAAAACCTCTCTAAACGCGTCATTTTCATGGGAATCCAGACTATTGGTAAATACGCCATATCATAATTTTTAATAGGTGCTAGAAATTGCAAAACAATTGAAGTAACTCAAAAACAATGTACGCTTCGAATTTGTGTTTTTTTTACAATATATATATATATATATATATATATATATATATATATATATATATATATATATATATATATATATATATATATATATATTAAATCGAGCACCTCTTATGTTCTCTTGCATTTTTGTATTTTCCATCGAATTGTAATACAAGCTTGTAAAAAAAAAAACAAATTCGAAGCGTACATTGTTTTTTGAGTTACTTCAATTGTATACATATATATATATATATATATATATATATATATATATATATATATATATATATATATATATATATATATATATATTAGATGTATTTTTTCTTACAGATATAAAAAAAAATCCGGGAAAAACTAGTCCTATTTTCCCGGCCAGCGAACTTATCCAAGCCACTTACGAAAGGTACACACCAAATTTTATCAAAATCGGCCCGTTATTTTTTGAGTTATTGGTGTGACACACATAACACACACACACAGATATATATATATATATATATATATATATATATATATATATATATATATATATATATATATATATATATATAGAGAGAGAGAGAGAGAAAGTCTGAAACTGACCTCGGATTTGAGTTACAGGGGTCCTAGATCGCGCTCATTTGAAGACATTTTTTCAAAATGCAAATGTCGCGATCTCCTCAATAGTGATTTTTTAAAGCAAATTCACCAAAACGAGCAAGCTGCGGTTATTAATCATATGTTATTCCAATTATCTGGATGGGAAGAAATGATTTCAGTTCAACAGACTCTGTAGTAAATAAAGACGACGCCGTTCATAACCCAGTAGCATTTTTGAGCCACCTGGTCTTTCATACCATCGGCTATTGCTACGTGTGGGCACACTCGCAATGTCGCTTAGAAATTTGAAAGCATCCAAACTTTGTAATGGTACCAGGCTGCAAGTTAAAGCTTTGCATCGAGATGTAGTAGAGGCAACTATTATAACCAGGTCCGCTCAAGGAGAAACTGTATTTATTCACCGGATCCCTTTGATTCCAAATAATCTCCCTTTTAGGTTCAAGAGACTGCAGTTTCCCCTGCAAGTATGCTTCGCTATGACAATTAATAAGTCACAGGGGCGGACTCTAAAATTTGCAGGAATTGACTTAAGACAGGACAGTTTTTTTCCATGGCCAATTTTACGTAGCATGTTCGCGTGTGAGTTCACCCCATAACCTAATTATATTGACACCGCCCTCTAAAATAGCTAAAATAAACGTCGTATGTAAAAAAATATATTAAAATATCTAAGGTTTTTTCTTCTTTTTTTTTTCACCTCTAATTACTGACTTGAAATTTTGAGCTTCTTCTTCTGCAGAATTAGTTTTACGTTTAATTTATATATATATATATATATATATATATATATATATATATATATATATATATATATATATATATATATATATATATATATATATATATATATATATATATATATATATATATATATATATATATATATATATATATATATATATATATATATATATATGTATTTCTGTGTGTATGCTTGTGTGTGCATGTTCCTGCACGTGCGTGTAATACATAGCACATCCTATAGCTGATGATACTTACTTTCTATTAATCAAAATATGAAGGATGATGATCGTTTTTTGTTGTTGTAAAGACCTGATAGAAAGCAATAAATAAACAAATTATACATTTAGAAACATGCTTGCACGAATTTGACAATGCAATAGGTATGCATGTTCCAATTCACATGAGAGTAATAAATAATTGAAGTGCTATTGATGGACATTGAACAGGAACCAGTATTTCCAAGTTTGCCACTTGTAAATATAGATTTGATTTGATTAAGCCTCAATCAGCTGATGACGGGTCCCGATTTAACAAACTGCAATGCTGCAAGTTGATTATAGAATTTGCCTGTATCGTGGGGACAGACTTCTTTGTAGTCAGCTCACGTGTCAAAATGTAGGGTAAGTCGCGTATTGTTTGATTTACTCCAAGAAGGTCGTAGTTAATGGAATAAATAAAAATTATTTTGTGTTGCAGGTTCTATAAAATACATTTGTGTATTAGAGTATATAGGCTCGCAAATAGATAAAATTTGAATCATCTTGAGTTTGAACTACTGCATATTAATATAAGTACACCTGGAGAACCCAAATCACCATAACACATATTTTTAAAGACCTTTGAGGCCATTAAAAAGATGTGTTGTGGTGATCTGGGTTCTCCAAGAGTACTTATCAGTGCTCATCACAGCTTCCAATCTTCACTTAGTGCATATTAGTAGGCCATCAAATGTAGTTTTACAGCTTAGATATACTATTTTATGTCCTTAAATACTAGTATAAAAAATGTTGGCGAACTCCAATTATTTCGAGTTATTTTTAGAATATCGAAGGAGCAAAACCTTCGATTTGTATTACTGAGCGTTGCTAGAAAACAAGTCACAGTGGAACAGCCAAATCGAATTAATTTAGTATCTCAATATTGTGTATAATATTGAGATATTGAGAAATATCCAGTAACGCTTAGTGGTTATCTTTTTTTTTGCTCACTCGATATTCTAAAAATATCTCAAAAAAAATGTATAAATATACAAAATCCCAAGACACAGCAATTTTAAGTTACAAAATGACATCCTGCAACGCGAACACTTTACCCCTACATTCAACCCACGAGTGACAGTCGCAACCCCCAAATTTTTAAATAGAAAGTACAGGCCTGTGATCCTCTTCTGAAAGATGTATTCATTCTCTATTTAAAAATGCCATGGTTTTAAAACATATTGCAAAAATTAGCAAAAATACAAGAAATTCACCCGATTGACAAACTTCGCTACAACACACTAAAAATTAATAATCAATCGCGTTTTATTCTTGTAATCTTAATATAGATATTCAAAATGCATGCCTTGAACGTCTTGGCAGCATACTAATGGTAAATAAAAATGTCTGTTTAGGTTAATCAACATCTGAGGCGTGACCAACCTTATCGCAATCGTTATTCTTTTTCGTATGTCAGTTAAATCGCGTGGTATTGTGGTGTATAGCATACGTTTCACATTACCACATGAGAAGAAGTAGAATTTTAATTTCGGGTGATTGTTATGGCCGTTCTAACGGTCCTCGTCTCTCTGTCCTCTGAATTAAAAATATAAAGTCGGAGAAACTACCGGACATTGATTTGATAATATGCTGATGCTTCATCCTGCTGAAACCATATCTCATTCGCTGGAAGTTCTGGGTTTGCTCGACCAGAATATAAGCTTTTTAAAGATGGCAGTAGATTATTTTGGAGCAGTGCTAAATAAGTATCTCCATTCAAATCGCCATCAATGAAAAAAGGACCAATGACATGATGTCCAACTATTTCTGCCCAAACACTAATTTTTTCAGGCTATCGCCTATGTTCTTCTCTCATCCAATGTTAATTTTCTTCAGACCAGTAGCGACAACTTTGACCAATTGCATGGCTGTGAGGTGGAAAACTGCACTTATTAAAAAACAAACATGTTCTAGTTGGATGATATTGTTCTCTAACATTTCCGTCATTTGTCCACAAAAAAATCCCTTCTGCCAAAATTATCTTCTATGAGCTCCTGAGTTTGTATCAATTTAGAATTACTAATTGTCCTTTGGGATATAGCCGGCAAAACCGGACGTTTTTCTGGAAATAGGCGTTACCTGTGATCGTGTTTATATCCGTAACCAATGATGTGCAGATTTTTATATAAAGCATTTCTGTTAAACTAACCATGTTTCTTAGTTGCACTTAACAACTGGTAACTACTGTCATGCGGTTACAATAACACATAAAGTCGCTAATTTTCACGTTGCAGTATGTCATTATTAACCCAAAATTGACGTGTTTCGGGATTTTTTTTATAAATATGCACAATAATTGAGATATGAACTTATTCTATTTGGATGTTCCAGACTGTACAAGCATAATTTTTATAATAGCAATGTGCTTGGGGTTGGAGATTCCTGTGGGAGCGCTAAATAAAGGACTTTTATACTTCGTTGTCGACGTATTTTTGAAAGCCATCTAAGAGCATTGTTAGGACACCTGCATCTAATAGGATAAGAGTAATTTAAGGCATTTAATTATGTTTATTTACAATTATACAGGTTACAAGGATGAACCATGTTTTTTAATAATTTCGGTGTTTTCATGAAACACAAAAACGATATATCCAGCTTTCAGATAACAGAACTAACAGTCATATACAATGGGGGCGACTGTAACGATAGGAAAGTCAATAACCTGATACCCTCATTTAATCCTATCCCAAAAATTAATTAGTCTTATCTTTAATCCTAATATTTCATTTTCCAACTGTGAGAATTAAAAAATGAAAACAAAGCATTTCACAGGTTTTAAAAACATATCCAAAGATTAATGTATTAAATTAATTTACTGTTCGGAATTATTTCCCACATGTCAGATTAACAACAATTTCACAGGATATTATTTGTGGTCAGTAAATACAGTCATCTGTAAAATAAGTAATATTCCCTTGATTTTTGGTAAAACGCTTGGTGCAACCTCCGATATGTTATAGGGAATGGACAACATAGAAGCAACAACAAAGAAATTTATTGTGAAAGTGTAGTTCTATAAATAAATCAATAGTAATAGTAAAATAAAAGTAACAAAAATACCTCACATGGAGTATGTTGCAGTGTATTCCTAAACATAGACAAAAGATCACTGCTCTGCTTTTTAAATTATCATTAAAAAGCCAGTATTTGGCCTGGGGGTGCACCTGGGCTGACGACAAAAATCACAAGTTTACACTCGTCTGGGATAGAGTGTCTTATTGATAGGTATGATGCAGGCCAGACATAATTAATGAAAAAAAAAAGTCATCATAATTTGAAATCCGGGCGTCTTCCTTTTTTGATGCTAAAATACCTGTTATAATGCTGGCTTCAATATTTATGTCCTCATGAATGTCCATGAGAGCCAGCTCGTGAGTCTTGTTTCACTTGTGGAATTTCTTAAGTACGTTTCGATTCTCTTCAGAGTACAAAAGCTCCTTTCGACGGATGCTGCAGTCGTTCCTTTACGTGATAGTAAAGGATTTTTTTCACGCCCGAGGAGGTACCGCCCCTTACATCAAAGTCCCAACGGACGTTTCCGGTTCCCGTGTATGAGTCAGTTTCCCTTATAAATAAGAATGATTATGGCTCCTCCTTGTACAAAATATTCCGGAGATAAAATACCCCTTCATTCGGATCTCCGGAAGAAAGGTGTGCAGTGGGCGCCGGCATCAAGATTTAACATATCCTTCTCGAATATATGTGGCCTAAATTCTAACCTAAACTCCGTTCACCATTTCCTCCAGGCTAATAGACCACAACTCCTCTTCCTCACCGAAACTCAAATCAGTGCCAAAACAGCCACTAATCACCTTAATTTCCCGGGGATGAGCTCCTTACTTCCCTTAGATTGCATGGAGGTGTGTGCGCATACGTCCGTAGCAATCTACCCTGTACCCGACTCCCCAATTTGGAAGCTGGAAGAAAATACATACTTTGGATGAAACTCTCTCTCAGGGATGCAACTAAATTCATCTGTTGCATTTACCGGTTACTTTCTGACAACAACTTTGTCCAGCTCTTCGACCACCTTTCTGAAAAAACCGACCATCTGATTTCTGAATATTCTTCCTCCAAAGTCACTATTCTTGGTGACTTCAATGTCCATAATAAGGGTTGGCTAGAATCTTCAAAAACCAGGGGGGGGGGCAGCGGAGGCCTTTGCAGTCAGCAAATCTATAGCCAATATGGTTCAGCAACCTACTTACTTTCCTCGCATCCCAACACACAGCTGAAATTCCTTGGATCTCTTTCTTACTACAAAACCTGAATGCTATAAGACATCAATCACTGCCCCCCTTGGTCGCTCAGACCACGGCATGGTCACTGCTTCCTGCGCAATGTAACCCGAGGCCACACAGTCGTCACACCCACGTATCGTTTGGCACTACAACTCCGCAAACTGGGACGAAATGCGGGATTACTTTTCCTTATTTCCATGGGCGTATGTCTGCTTCTCTCATCCTGATCCCTCTTATATCTCACAAAACGTCACCGAAATCATCCAA
The DNA here is from genome assembly GCA_964006375.1 of Tillus elongatus. Classification (NCBI taxonomy): domain Eukaryota; kingdom Metazoa; phylum Arthropoda; class Insecta; order Coleoptera; family Cleridae; genus Tillus; species Tillus elongatus. Next base: position 61,702,810 of record OZ023267.1, on the reverse strand, counting down.
CCTGGCATGGAATTATTAATTCCACGTATACAGAAAACCTCCTCAGCCAGTCCAAAGCCCTGGTTCTCTAAATCCTGGGACAAGACTAGACTTGAAAAGGTCAAAGCTCACAAATCGCTTCTACACAATACCAGTCAAGAAAACTGTCAAGTATTTAACGACGCAAAAAACCGCTATGTCCGCATTCTTTCTGAGCCAAAAAAACTCGTTTAATAACCATATCAAAAACAAAGTCCTCTCAAGCTCCAATGGCAGCAAACCCTGCTGGACTTGCTAAATCTATTGGGAATAATTTCTGCAAGAGCACGTTCCCATCTCTTGCTTCAGGGCATGAAATTGTTTCTACCGCGCTGGGCAAGGCTGAACTTTTGGCCTCGTTGTTCGCCGGCAATTCTAATCTCAACCCACCTTCAAATATTCAACCACCAACCGTCCCCAATGTCGCGCATAAAATGACGGATATCATTTTCAAACCTAAAAAGGTACGAAAGATGCTCTCTTCTCTTACGACCAGGAAACCCTCTGGCCTTGACGAGATCCCAGCAATTGTTCTCAAAAAATACGCACCAGAACTTGTTCCTGTCTTGACTCGTCTGTTTCAGACATGTTACAATAAAGTAACTGGAAAACTGCTCGAGTACAACCCGTCCCCAAGAAAGGATCCAAAGCGCTTCCTAGCAACTATAGGCCTATTTCTCTCCTTTTAGCCGTCTCTAAAGTGATTTAAAAGTATATAAACACCGAACTACTAAAATTTCTTGAAGAACACAGTCTAATCCACGACATGCAGTATGGATTTCGTCAGCGCAGATCAACTGCCGACTTCCTTTCCTTTGTCACCGATTCCTATGGCCTACCACTAAAACTCTGTACCTGGACAGTAAATTTCCTCTCCAACCAGAGCATTTATTGTCGTGGATGGATATTCCTCTAAACTGTATCCAATTAATGCAGGAGTCCCTCAAGGTTCAGCTTTAGCCCCTACTTTGTTTCTTCTCCACATCAATCGCCTCATCTTTAGCACATCCAACCCAGTTCACAGTTACGCGGATGACAGCATCATCCACTCAAATATACAATATTATAAGCCTGTCTCTTTAGCCCAATTAGATGACGATCCTAACTCATGAAGGGTTCTGTGTCTGTGGATCTCCAGAAGATATTAGGCTGGGGAAGTAGAAATATTGTACAATTCAACTACACCAAATCTCAGTCTTGCTTCCTATCTTATAAGAGATACACCAGCCCTAGACCCATCATAATGAACAACCAAGTTATTCAAAGTAATGACTCCTTTTCACTTATTAGCATTTCTGTGGATCGAAATCCCAATTGGCACCAACATGTCACATCAATTGCAGAAGCGGCTGCTAAGAAACTAGGTTTACTCTTCCTGGCTCGCAAATACTTTTCAACAGCTAATCTCTATACCTTACATACTTCACAAATAAGGCCAAATCTCAAATATTGCTCTCACATCCGGGATGCAGCTGCCGCTTCTACACTCGCTATCCTAGACTCCATTCAGAAGAGAGCTATACGTCTCATCAGTGACCTTACCTTCAACTAAAGGCTGTCATCCCATGCCCACCGAATTGACCTCTTCCTCTTTTATAGATATCTGCACGGGCACTGCTCAGAGGAGCTTTCTTCCATAGTTCCTCCACCTGCTGGCCCCAACAGATCTATCAGGGGAACAGACCGAATGCACCCTTTTACTGTCCAGGTCACCAGACATAGAATATTTTGTTATGCCCGCTCTTTCATCCCAAGGACATCCAAGTGGTGGAATTCCTTGCCGGCACATGTTTTTCCTTCTCCTCCGAACCTCCAAACCTTCAAGTCCAGAATTAACAAGTTACCTCTTTCCTCCTTGTCGACACCCACGGTACGATAGTATTTAGGCTGTGAGCCCTCGTGGTGTTGTTGAAATAAAAAAAAACAGGTAAAATGGAAAATATTTTTAACAATACTCTAACATGAGAAAAAACTCTTTAGAACATTTACTAAGTGCTTCTTAAGGATTATCTGGAGCGTATTTTTCATTTAACCAATTTTGCCGTAAAATATGTTTTTCCAACAACTTTTTCTATTACGCATATAAGAAATAAAAAGCGATTTCTGTAACTAATTAACAGCTTTGTCATATTTTCTGACATGAGTTCTTCCGAGGCACCCACAATTTCCAACAAGCCGTCAACAAATATTGAAATCGATTCGTGTGCTTCCACTCATCGCAAATTAAACACCCGCGGGTAAAAAATCGACATTTCGGTAGGAGGCACGGGCCCTTAGTGCACCCCTTTGGCTACGGCACTAGTTGTGGGTTAGCTATTTGGGAAAATACTGTTAGAGCGAGCGGGGTAGCTGACCAAAGGAAATGTTTGGGATGTCAAGTATGGGTTTATGACAGGAGGAACACTGACCAATTTTGATCACTTTACTAATTAATAGAAAATGCTTGAATATTAAAAAGAAGGTTTGTTTTACGCTTGAAGAAAGCGTATGAACAGAGAAGACAAGCAGAAATTGTGGATTATTTTGACAGAATATGGTAGAGGTGATTGGCGAACTGAAGCCACATGATGGCGGTACAGTATGCGTGAGAGCGAATGAAAACGTCAGTAAAACTTTAAATTGGACAAGTGTCCAGCAAGGATGTGTCGTGTCTCCATTATTAATCAACTTATTCACGGACGATTGTACAAGAGAAGTTTGCTTCTCGATGCAAGTTAAATAATAATAAGTTCATGTGAGTGTTTTTGTTTCTTTAACGTCGGTTTATTTCCGCGACTATGGCCAATCACCGACACCAGGGAGCAGTTTCACCTCACTATTTCGGAAATTTAATTGAACTGTTGCCTTTTTGTAAGGAGGGTAGAGCTCTTTAGTGTGTCCAACATCGCATGGACACGGGACTAACGGCTTTATGCCTCCTCCCAAAGACGCAACGTACAGACATTTAACTTGCTTCAATACAATGTTACAACCTCGGTTGATGTTAATGTTACAGTATGTACTAAAAAAGTGAAATAAGAACATTGGGATCGAACCCAGTACCCTCAGTTTAAAAGGCACAGGTTCTTACCACTGAACCACCGGGGCTCTTAATAATAAATGCTTTTAAAATAAAAGTATTACTATACGGTGGCGATGCAGTACTATTTAGTTAATCTGAAGAAATGAATCAGAATGACATGATTGTAGAAATAACTACCCTGTAAAGAAATATAGGAACAAAATATCAAGCGTATTACAAAACGTAAGATAAAGATACTCAAAAACCCACCCCGTTTTTTTACTGACAATATTTTTGGGGCTCTATCAATGACAAAATTTTTGTATACGCTGGCCGAGTGATCGAAAGATCGTGTTTTAATTTCATGTATTTTTATTGTGAATTTCCTTTTACCAGTGTACTTTTTCTTTAAATGCAAATAAGTACAAACTGTAGGTTAGCTGCTCAGGTGATTTGTAAATTATAGTACATTTTCTTTTTATTTAAACCCCGACTATCGCCATTCACCATCGCCGGAAATCGGTTTTACATCATCAAGCTGATAATTTTGTCAAACTCCTGTCTTTTGTAACAAGGTTAGGGATCTTTTACGTGCCCAATATCCGACCAAAGTCTTAGTATTCCCTTCGAAGGCGAGAAGCGCAGGCACTCAACTTGCTCAGATAAGTGGCACGGACTCAGTAGTTGTTCTTTGTCAGTTTGTGTTTAATTAATTAATTTATAATAATTTTTATACGAGCTGCGGTAAGATGCGAACCCGCAATATCTGCACATCGAGCCTACGTTTCCACCGCAGACCCACTGAGACCGTAATATTTAATAGTTGATAACAACGGCTTAACATAAAGTATTATTGAAGAAGTATGCTTGAATAGATTTTTCTCTCCATACAGAGTAAAGCAAAGTACATTTTCTGGGCTTACTGTCAGCTATAGCGGCGATAGCTGGCAACTGACAGCAATAAATAACTACTTATCGTATATATGTCATGTCTATTGCTTACTGTATTGATCTGGAATGGACACGAAAGTAAATCTCCTTGATACCTCTGCAAATCACTCTCCCTCAGGCACTTTACTTCGCTGAGTGATATGGTCAGCCACAACTGTCCTTATAATGGTCCATGTTTTGCCGGTGATCTAGGAAACTGGCGCTTCATAAATAATGCTGCTGCTCGTCCCAAATAAAATCGCCCCAATCAATTACACGTATTGCTACTCTACCACTCATCCTTTCGGCTGATTTTTATGTTGGTGCCCGGTTGGTTTTTCAGATGCTTGAGGTTTCCGAATTATTTATTTATTCCGCAATTAAAGAGACCGTCGGTAACTAATGGTAAGGCTATATATTTGACCATGTCGCTGGCGGTTATTGGGAATCAGTGAGGCGCAGACCCTGCCGAAGTGACGCTAGGCGACAGGAAAAGCTTCTTGATAAATGGAGTCAATTTACTATAGCGACGCTCAATGCTGTAACTATTTTACGTCGGTAAAGGCAGACGAGGCCCTGTTATCTGTTTACGTTTGAATTAATGCATTTTTCAGTTCTACCGCAGAAACTTGTAGAAGAAAAACGTACTATAATAATAATTATTTGCAGTAAACTTAACAGAAGCAGAAACAAAAAGCAGTCACCCCAAAAACCACAAAAAAATAATAACAGAATTATACACTAAATACGTATTTCGACAACGGAGTTGTCTTGATCAGTAGCTATTGCTAAATTGTTTAGTTTACTGATGAACACAATTTCGCTGTCGAAAACGTATCCAGCGTATAACTCTCTATTACTATTTTTTTTTGTACTTTTTGGGGTTATTCTGCTTTTTGTATCACTTTCCAGCCACAGTGTCCAACCTTAGTCCTTTACCTTTTAAGAGAAGCAAGCTGAGAAAAATTCCGAAAGCAGCAAATGCGTTAAGGTAGCGAATTTTCATAAGAATTAGTTTGTAGAAAAATTGTTAGTTAAATGATCGACAAAAGTTGAAAGAAGTAATAAAGTTTCTGGTGAAAAAATATACAGTGTGGACCAGCCAAATGAAATAAATTCAGTACCTCAATTATTGTGCATCTTAATAAAAACACGTTAATCTTGGACAAAAAATGCAATCCTACAATGTAAAAACTTCACGCCTACATTCAACTCCCTTCGAGTGACAGTTGCAAGCACCAAGTTTTTTAAATAGAAAGTAGATTTTGAAAGATCTCTTCATTCTCTATTCAAAAACGCCATTATATTAAAATTTATCGCAAAAATTCACAGTAAAAAAAAATTAATCTGGTTGACGAACTCCGGTACACCACACTAAAAGAGCGCTGCAACTTGAATCATAACTTCCACATAGCTGTGATAATCTAGTATCCTCATTAATGGAAAAGTGTCAATTTTAACCAAATCTACTCTCATTTATCCCGTCCCCCTGAAGCGATATTACGCAAAAACAATTCGAAGCAATCTTCTGTTAGGTGCTAACTGGATACCAAATTTGAAGATGATATCTCAATTCCTTCGAAAGTTATTACACTTATTAACAGACAGACGTACAGGCCGACAGTCCGACCGACCGACAGACAAAAACATTTTCGTTCCAGAAACAAGTTTTCTACGTGCCTTGAGAATTTTTACGCCGTCGAGCACAAAAAATTCGAAATTTCTGTCACCGATATCCCACTTCCACACATTTAACCCCTAATTTAGTTTCAGCACAGAGCCCCAGATGTTTGATGACATTGAAAGTTTTTAATAAACAAATCCTAAAACGTTATATTATTATTTTTAACGAAACAATTTCAATTTTCACCACATCAACCCCAATTCTTCTCTTACCACCTGGCCGATTTTACGATCCGAACTGTTGGGTGCTAACTGTATACCAAATTTGAAGACGATATCTCAATTTGTTCTAAAGTTATCGTGGCTACAAACAGACAGACCTACAGACCGACAGGCACAAAAAAATGTCCCCAAATCGGGTTTTCTGTGGGTTTTGACGCTTTTTACATGGTTGAAGCCAAAAAACAAAACAAAAAACTGAAAATTTTGTCGCCAATGCCATACTTTCACACGTATTGACGATGTGGGAGTAATTAATAACTTATGGCGGTGCTTGATAATAAGAAAACAAGCAAAACCTAGTTCAATCCTAATGTAGGCGATCTTCTAGGTGCATGCCTTAAACGTCTCGGAAGATTCCTAATCGTAGATAACAAGGTCTTCTAACGTTAGTCAACATCTGAGGCGTGACTGTCCTTATCGCGTTCGTTATTCTTGTTCGTAAGTCAGTTAAATCGCGTGGTTTTGTTGTGGAAGAAGTATAACTGTAATTTCGAGTGATTGTGCCGGCCATTCTAACGGTCCTCGCCTTCCTGTCCACCAAGTTGCAAACATTAAGTCGAGGGACTGCCGGACATTGATTCGGTAATGTGCTGCAACCATATCACAATTTGATAAGGATATAAGTTTTACCAAGTTGGCACGACATTATTTTGAAACAGTGCTAAATATTTATCTCCATTCAAATTGCCATCAGTGAAAAAAAGACAAACGACATGGTTTACAACTATTCCTGCACGTACCTTTTTTTAACCTTTTCAGGCTATTGCGTATCTTCTTGTTTCATCCATTTAGTGTGGATTTTCTTTAGACCAGTAGCGACAATTTTGATGAGTGACATGGACGTGAAATGTAAAACTTCACTCACCAGAAAAGAAAGCACGTTCTAGTTGAATAGCATTGTTATCCAACATTTCCATCATTTGGTCACAAAAAGACGTTCTTCTATCAAAATCGTCTTCCATGAGCTCCTGAGTTTGGATCAATTTATCGGGATGCTGTGTATTTTCTTTTATTATTGGAATAATCGATGAATCTAATGTCGTGGCTGCTTGTCGATTCAAAGTATGGGGGTTTTTGTCAAACTCAAGCATTACATCCAATTTGGTATCATTACACAAGAAGATTTTTTTGTATTGGCCTTACATGTCCAAGCTTGCGAAATTGCTTTTTAACTTTACTAATTGTCCTTTGGGATATAGGCCGCAAATCTGGAATTTTTTCTTGAAATAGGTGACTAACTTCGATCTGTGATCGTGCTTTATCTCAGTAAGCAATCATCTGTAGAATTGTTATTTTATGCACTTCTGTTAGATAAACCATGTTTCTGATTGGAATTAAAAACTGGCAACTACTGCCATGCGGTTAGAATCACACAGCAGGCTGTTAAGACGTTTGTTTTGAACAAAGGTAACTTGTCATGCTTACATGCCGTACCCACTAGAAACTAAGTTTCTGACACAACCACCTTTTCTTTTTAGGTTATCCCCTTAGGAGAGTTCGAGAGACCCGAAACGCGTATGGTTTTCATAAATAAAAATATCTGTCTGGAAGTTCAAGCCTTTAACATATTCTTCAAGTAAGTATGTTACATAGGTCTTGCCAGAAGGATCAATGACTCCAACCTATTCAACGTGTTATTGGAACTAAAAAACCTGTTCTTCTCTCATAATTTGTGGACATCGTTCTATATTTTATCGTCTAGTTGAATTAAAAATGGTTGTACCCACAATTTCGACACAGCTTTCTCCTTATTCTCGGGGCTGTTATAAATATAAGCATTCTGGCCTTGAAAAGCCAATACATTAAAATCTGACTTTTATATGGTGTTATACAATGTGTTTCAAAAATGTCTGCCAAAATTTCTAGGGCGTAAAGTACACAAAAAAATTGTGTAGTTTACTTTAACTACTTGAGAAAATGCACCCCTAAGGAGCTACAGCCCCTAGAAAGACTCTCAAAAATGTTTTTTTTTGCATTTTCTTAAAAACTATTACAGGTAACTTAATAAAATTTGACAAAGGGGACTAGTTTTTTTTTTTTGAGAAATATTACTAATTTGTTAGAATTTTTATATTTCATTCAGAGGCGTAACTTACAAGGAAGCTGGTATGGTTCGATTTCCGTATCTTTTTCTGCGTGAGTTTATCTAAAATATTTATCAAAAATCTAAAAGCTTCATTTATTTTACATAAAAAAGGTATTCTTGTTAAAATGTTTTAAATTCGACCGTTTTCGAGTAATTTACAGTTAATGTTGACGTGTTTGTGACGCATTTGAAATCACTTGTCCAAAATGCCTTCGAAAATCTCATAAGTAGGCCATGATATGAATTTAGCAAATGAGCAGCATGTGAGATTGACATTGTTGACGGAATGTAAATGTCGCGTTAATTTTTCTGTTATTTATTTATTTAAAAAAAAGAGTCAAATTATACGTATTCTGAACAAGTTGATATGACTTTAACCTTGGGTGAGTGTTTGGGAAATCCGAATGCGCCTGTGAGAAGATATGCACAAAAGGTTCCAATTAGAAATCTACCGAATCAAAGAACCTTTTAGCAATGGAGCAGAGAACCAAGTTTTAAAAACCGTTTTTCGTGAGCCAGAAATTAGTTCACGCAGATCAGCATCGAGAACTAATATTTCCTATGCGAGTATGTTTAAAATTTTGAAAAAAGAGCAATGTATCCCTACTATTTTAGGCAAGTGCAACATGTACCACCAAAGGATAGGTCATTAAGAGTCGACTTTTGCTAATTACTGCTTGAACGGAGAGCTATTGATTCAAATTTTTAAAACAAAATCTTATTTACGAACGAAGCAACGTTTACAAAGGCGGGCGTTTTTAATTATCATAACTCGCATACCTGGACCGAAGAAAATCCTAAAGTGACTAGAGGGTCTCACTATCAACATTGTATTAAAATAAATGTGTAGGCAGCTACCTTAGAAAATTAACTCGCAGGGTTTTGCATATTCCCTAGTACCTTAAACGGATATATAATCCCTTTTTATAGAAAATGATCTATTTCAAATATTGGAAAAGGTACGCTTATATCTTAGAAGGGGCATGTTCTTTATGGATGATTACGCACCACCACATTTTATTAGAAGAGTGCGACAGTGGTTAAATATTACTTTTCCAAATAAGTGGATCGTGCGTGGCACCAATTCACTGGCCAGCCAGCTCTACCGACATGGATCCACTCGACTTCAATATGTGGGGATATCTGAAAGCAAAAGTGTATGAAAATCAAAATAACACGGTCGAGGAATTAAGAAAAAAAAATCATTAACAAATGTATACTTCTTCAAAATAACCGTGAAGTGTTAAATAATCTAACGTGCAATTTAAACGAACGATTGCGTTTATGTGTTTAAGAGAATTGGAGACATGTTGATCACCTCTTGTGATTTAATAATTTTCTTGTGGTGGTGTTAAGTTTTTTTTGAGTTTATAAATAAACCTACAGTTGTTTCATTTCATGTTGTTTAAATATAATATTTGCTTATTTTATGTTTTATCCTTATGCAGTTTCATTCTTCCAAAATTAGTTCTAAGATACGTCAAACAATGTAATTTTGCTCATTTGCTTAATTCATATCATGGTCCACCTAAAAGATTTTTGAAGGCATTATGGACAAGTGACTTCAAAATCTTGCAAAATACATCAACATTCAACTGCAAATTACTCGAAAACGGTCAACTTTAAAACGTTTCAACAAGATTACCTTTTTTATGTAAAATAAATGAAATTTTGGGATTTTTGATAAAAACATTAGATAAAAATATGCACAAAAAAGATATGGAAACTTAACCATTCCAGCCCCAATGTAAGTGACCCCTCGGAATGAAATATGGAAATTCTAACAAATTAGTAAAATGTGTGAAATTTCATAAGTTACCTGTAGTAGTTTTGAAGAAAATGCCAAGAAACCATTTTAGAGAGTTTTCTTCTAGGGGCTGTAGCTCACAGGCGTGCATTTTCGGAAACAGTTTTATAAAGTAAACTACACTTATTTTTTTGGTGTATAATACGAGCTAGAAATTTGGGAAGACATTTTTGAAACATCCTGTAAATTGGTGGCTGTTTTTGAAAAACTCTTAATGACTTTTGTTATTGTGCTGTGAACATTAGTTTCTGAAATTTATTGTTGGTAGTAAGAAAATAAATTGTTGTACTGTATTTACAGCTAAGCACTAATCCAGTAAATTAAACAAAGGAGATACCTTCTGTTATATTCCAAAAAAGTTGATCGATTACGTTAAGGCAGTGTTTTACTTAATGACACAGTCGTTAATAATCTATTCTCGACTGTCTCCTATATTATTTGCCTTTAATAATACCGTAGAATAAGCTGTCTGAAGGCATTACATTAACAAACTGTAATAATAGTTATTATGTTTCATTTTCAAGATTGCCGATAAGAAATAGAATACTTATATAATAAAGTAATTAATAAGAGATGAGGAGAGTTCTTAATATAACAACAGTTTTATGACTTGGTAACATGTTGAGTTTTTAGAAACCTAAGTATTTAAATTGCTGTAATGAGTTCGCATCAGTGATATATTTTTTAATTTGGTAACCCCAGTTTTTTGTTAACCATTTCTCAACTACAAATCAAGTTTACTGAAACCACCAAATTTCAAATTTTTCATTTTCAATGGCAGTTCCAGATGAATTTAAACGTAAGCTAAGACCCCTATAGGAGAGTCCCAAAATTATCCCTTCCACAGCAAGCTTTAAAATGAACAACAGGCTTCGCTTAAGTGTTGCTCGGGGGCAGAATTTCATGTGATGCCACCTTCTTCAATCAAACACCCAATGATGTCGGGTCCAAACGAACTCAGGAGTGGGCTAGAAGCTCTAGTAATTCGCTGAAGATTGAGACCACCATCGTGAGCTTCGAAATGGGCAAAGCGACTACTTTGCCCAGGAGCCAAATTCCATATACTACCACCTTGAGTTAAGTACTGGTGGATATCATGCCCAGACAAACTTCGAGAGAAACTGAGATTCCGGTGGACTCCAAAACGGGCAAGCGACTGCGCTTAAATGATAGAACACCACAAAAGACCCCATAGGACCCTGTCAAACGAATTTTCACCCTCAAAAATACCGACTACTGCAAAAATATGGATACGACGGATAAAATAGACAATTTCGCCTCAGCCATAAGAGACCGTAGGTCGCAGTGGAAGGACCCAAATAGCCTACGCACCAATGTTTAATCACTTAGTAGACTGTGCACTAAAAGCCTAACCCACACAGTGGTAAAACAATGCAGTAGTAGATTTCACAAAATAACAAGGTAAAAGAAGGTATATACATAAGCGATCAGCAAGCATATTAAAAGAGGTATAAACTAAAAGATTCGAATTCAATAATAAACAGAAAAATATGAACAGAACTAATTATACTAAGGTGAAAACATACAAGAGTAGCGTAACTTAAATATACAAAATTATATTTAGGTGGTAGGTCTCGGAAGGAGTTTAAATAATCTTACCCTAAAAATGGGAAATGCGCATTCAAAGGGTTACATAAAGGGCAATTATTTCCCTTGGAAGGTGTAGAAAAATGTGTGGTAACCATTAAAAAATCAGTTCCAATGTAATCCTGCGGTAACATATGAATCGGTAGGGTGGTGGACAAAAATCTAACAGAGTGGCGACCAGGCTAGCCTGCTATGCGCCATGGTGGTCATGAGGACGGATCCAACGACAGCATTGTAAATTCTTTTGGACCTGCTTTCACTGCACATATTTATACAAAGAGAAACTCGGTAATGTTACTTAGCTCACATACCGACTGACCAACAGCACGGAGCGCCCTATCAGAAGGAGACAAGGAACTGAAAGCAGAACTAATTTTGGGTACGCCAGTTGACACTATTGCCCTTAAGTACCGCTTTAAGAACAATTTTCATATAGAAATATCAGAGAGGAGGATACGGATAAATGGACTCAAGTGACAGCACAAATAGTCTGGTGTACCGAGAGATCCAAGTGTTGGTTCAGGTCATCATATAATAAGGCCAACAGTTTTAACTGCAATAGGCCTGTGAGAACACGCAACAATATTTCACCCCGAGTGGTTATGAATCAGTCAATTTCGATATACACGGGAAGCGCAATATGAGACCGTCTGACAACCCTAATAAACCTGCGATGCCCAAACGAAGGGACACTGGCATGGGTTCTTGCACATGAGATTCTCAAGGAAACTAACAAGCAGACGAATTGACAAAGTACAGCGCCAGGCGTCCAGACCCCTGATTAGTCCCGAAACTTCTTGTAGTACAGCCTGGTTGAGCATAAGGGACATCATTACTGAATGGAATCGAGCCAAAACACTGGTATGATAGAAAAAGCTAGACACGATAGAGTAGGCCAAAGTTAATAAAAAACCTTTTGCCTAAATTTATAAAACATATACTACGATAAAATAGACACGCCATTCGGGTAATAGAAGGTATATCAACAAGACACTGCCGACGCAGTAACCACATGGGCCTTATGAGTCTAAGAGATCAAGTACTGTGCAAATTCGGCGAAGAAGAATACAAGACCTTAGTTCATCTATTGTGCTAATGTGAAAGACTAGCTAAGCGCTGAGGTTTTAGTGACTTGGCGAAGAAAAACAAAAGGTTGTAATTTACACGAAAGAACCCCTGTAAAAACTATGGAACCTAAGAAAACTAACAGGGCTGGACAAAAGGTGCTCTAGCGATTTACTTTGGAGTGTTACAATAAACCTGAAAGGTCGCAGTGGCAAAATACACCTGGTCAGCTCATCTTATCTTTAATCTTCTTAACACACAATAGAGGATATCTTTATCATGAATATTAAATAAATAGAAAGATACTCTAGAGATTTGGTTGCGAGTGTCACAATCAACCTGAAAGGCCGCAGTGACAAAATCCATCTGATCAGTTCACCGCATCTTTAATCTTTTTAGCTCACGATGGAGGATATATATCTATATATATATATATATATATATATATATATATATATATATATATATATATATATATATATATATATATATATATATGTTTTGCGTGTATATATATATATATGTTTTGCGTGTATATTGTAAGGCTTAATTCGAAGGCAAAAAAAAACAAAGTGGTAGTCCGATTTTGATTTCTTCCGAAGTTACAAATCTTAGAAATTATTATAAGATTTAAATTTTAAAACCAAACAAATAATAACTTATTTACTTAATACATCATTTGTTGAAATCCTCGTCTTGCTCAATACATCACGATTAATAAACAAATAGAAATGTGCTCTAGAAATTTGATTGCGAGTGTCACAGTAAACCTGAAAGGTCTCAGCGGCAAAATCCATCTGACCAGCTCACCTCACCTTTAGTCTTTTCAACCCAAAACGGAGAATATACATGTATATATATATATATATATATATATATATATATATATATATATATATATATATATATATATATATATATATATATATACATAGATATATCACATAGATATATCAACCCAAAACGGAGAATATAATATATATATATATATATATATATATATATATATATATATATATATATATATAACGACTATTAAATAAATAGAGAATATTACCATAACTTACCATAACGCGGGGTATAATTCAAAACTTAAAGGTATCCTCAATATATGACATTGACCTAAAATACGTTTCCAAAACTTTTGGTTATATGGCTTAAAAATGCTAGATTGGCGACAGTCGATCTAAGTAGGAAAAAGACATGGTGTTCTGGAATAACAGGGTCTCTAAACGACGGTAACAGAACATCGACATCGACAAAATAAAATAAAAAATTGGGAAAAGTACACAAGGTAGATATATAATCATCATTTCCTAAATCACTACGGGCGCTGATCTAAAAGACATGTAGTGTTACATATACTGTTAAACATAAAAACCAACAAAGCAAAAGAGATCTGTTTTAAATCATAAAAAGTCGAACTCCACATTTTAGTAAAAAAATGCCCGAATAACATTCGGACTACAGCCTATGCTTGCATTAATGTTTGATTTTTGTAAAACATCATCCGTAGAAAACCGATCATGCCTTACGTGCAAGTTATCATGTACACTATCAACATTGGCAAAAGCATAAAGCAGTACGCCATTATTTACATAAATAGAATGAAAATACTTGGAAAATAAATGTGCAGTATTAGAGAAATTGAACGGAGAGTGTAAAAACTATACTCTATCAATAAAATCCATTACTAAATTCAATGCTACTAGCCGTGAGAATATAACACTAAATTGAATTAAATTTTTAATTGGTAAAACATTCTCAACCATTCGTTACTATTTTATATTGAAAAAATAGTGAAACGACCGTCAGTTCTCGAGACTGTATTGTGTTGAAGTGGGTTCTCCAAATTGTACTCTTCTGCGCTCATCACAGGTTCCAATCGTCCTTCATTATATTAGATAAAACTATTTGCCTCGGAAATTATAATTCCTTCAAAGGTAAGGAAATAGCATGGGGTAGATATTTATAGTTATATCCCCGTAAACTCTGTAGCAAAGCCTGAACCCCTGCAGCTAACGCATTTAAACTAAGAATATAGGCGTGTAGCCTGTTTCTGCAGGATAGTGGATTGTAAACTGCATTTCTCCTACATCGGAATATTCTGCGTTACTCTGCAGGATGTCAGAACTCCCGGCCTCGCAAAAGCACGCCGTATTGATCCTGCGGACCACTGGAATGGGAGTCACCCGTCTAATTCGACGAAATTCGGAAGTCTTCGTCATCCCACGATTTAACAACTGCCCTATACTCGCTGAAGCCTGAAGCTGAAATTCTGTCCTATATTTTCTTATACACATATTATCGAACTTTTCTGTCGTATTAAAACTTTCGATGAGCTTTCTTCAAATAGTTGTTTATGAAAAATGTTTCTTATGTAAAATGATACCTATATAAAGTCTCATTCCTAATGTCAGTAATTAAAATTGACTGATAATTCCCTTTTCAATTTTTGTGAATTATTATAAAAAATAATAGAGATGTAAGTATTTTTTTCCTTTCTTTAACGTCGGTTTATTTCCACGAGTATGGCCAATCACCGACGCCAGGAAACAGTTTTACCACACTATCTTGGAAATTTTGTCGAACCACTGCCTTTCTTTACAAAGGGTAAGGATTATCAACGTGCTCAAAATCGTATGGACACGAGACCGACGGCTTTACGCCTCCTCAGAAGGGCGGAACTTTCAGACATTGAACATGCCTAAACACAATGCCAGAGCATCGGTTGATGTTAATTTTACAGTACGTACTGAAAAAGTGAAAGCAAAACCCTAGTAATCGAACCCAGTACTCTTGGGTACAGAGGCACATGTTCTCACCACCAGACCATCGAGGCTCTGAGATGTAAGTAAAACCACTATAAACACAAATTCACAATATATAGCTTTGGGTTAGGTCTAGGACTGATAAAAGTATAGGCCCTTTTTAGATAATAAATTATATTTGGCAAGGAATTGGATATTTAGGCATGATATCAAAATAATATTTAATATTTTTCCCATTGTTATTGGGCTCCACTTAATTTCTTGATGCATTTGAGTTATATAAAATTTTTTAACTATACTGTGAGTGAACGAAAAGCGGCTGGGAAAAAATTTCACGTTTATATTTATAGATTGAATACGATCCACAATCCACAGTTAATAATAAAGCAAAATAATACCCCTAACCAAATTCATCACCTCCAAATGGATTTAATTAAATTTTCTACATCAAAAGTGTATTTCGATTTTATCTTAGCATTTGTACATTTTCTATTTCTTTAAATATTCTAATAACATTTTTGAATCAACTTGAAACAATCAGAATTTATACTTTATCTGTACCCCAACAAAGCAACAGACAGATTTTTTCCAAAAACATAAAGTCTTCTTGCATCAACTTTTAAAACCTAACATATCAGAATCATTTTCGCAACAGAAAAAAACCTTTTGGATAGGATAATAATCAACAAAAACCTGCCATTGAATTCCATAAAGTTCACAAAATTTGTGGTCCTGATTGTTTTCAGACGTATATAGGACAAACATGCAGACATATTTATAACAGAATATACAAACATAGCCTTACCGTTGGGAAGTCTGATCATTCATCAACACTTACCATGTATCAGACCCATACAACCAAAACCAAAGCCCTAGTCAACAACTTTAAAATCTGAATTACTTGCGAAGTCATGGAAAAACAAGAGAGCTGATGCTCTTTGAATTATGAGAAGAGCATAAATCTCACGAGGTGGGAAAATTCAATAAGATTTAAACCTGTACTGTGAGTTCCAAAACGGGAAAGCGCCTGGGTTTAGATGGTAGATGGCAGTAGCTGTGAGAATCGTCAAATTGGATAATAAAGAACTGACCGTGCTGCGCTAAAACCCGTAGAAGATATCTTAGAAGAAGGCGGTAACGTGTGCACAACGATTGGTTAGCTCCTTACTGCTGGGGCTAACAGGCATAGTTCTCTTTGGCTGGAGCAAGTAGTTGCAGAAATTCAGCTGTTGGAAGCGGCGGTTGTGCCAAAGCAAGAATTTTTAAGACCACATGTGCGTAACCGCTAACCTTCCCTTATCTACCGTTCCGAGGAGGACGCAGTTCTCGAGTTAAACTACGACGCGCCAATATTATTTATATCTCTCTGTTTCGATTTTTCTTTTGGAGCCATTCTCAAGAGTATGAAAAGAATGTCAGGTTAGTCGTAGTTTAATTTCAAAACCAGTACCATAATCTGCGTACACATTTAGTCTTACCACGATAAATAGATTTTTGTCACTACCGCAAACACTACATTTTAGATAACAACTTTTTTGAAGAAAACAATTATTTTTAATGAAAATTCTTGACCATAACGGACTTGCTAGGTCTAGACTTTTTCAAACATAAGATCCTGCTGTGACTTTCCACGCGACATGACAACAATGTTTACTTCAAATTTATTTTTTGCAAACATTTTAGACAGAAAGTTACTTCACCTAGTACTGACAGAAATCTAAGATCTCTCTTGGGCCTAGGTGTAGAAAACAATTATTTTTAATGAAAATTCCTGACCATAACGGACTTGCTAGGTCTAAACTTTTTCAAACATAAGATCCTGCTGTGACTTTCCATGCGACATGACAACAATGTTTACTTCAAATTCATTTTTGCAAACATTTTAGACAGAAAATTACTTCACCTAGGACTGACAGAAATCTAAGATCTCTCTTGGGCCTAGGTGTAGCAACGTTTATACCTTTGAGATAATCCGTCCTGGTGAAATATAGAAACTAGACAGATCAAGCGCCATAATAGAACTACGACTAATCTGAATGACTTTACAAACCACGACACCCCCCCCCTCCAGAGAATAGCATATGGTTTCAGCAAGATGGAGCAACACCGATCTATGCGCGTCCTGTTCGACATTTTCTGAACATTTGCTTTTCTGGGAACTAGATTGGCAGGCGAGGACCGTTTAAATGACCCGCCAGATCCCCAGATCTTAAACTCCTGGATTATTTTTGTGGGGTTATTTAAAACCCAAGGTCTACTGTAACAGACAACAAAATTTAGCAGGGCTGCAAAAAATGATTTAAAATGTACAAGAAGAATTTCTACACAGACTTGCGCATTGTTAAGAAGTCGGTGGATGGCAGTTCGAATACTTAATTTAACAGTTTTATCTGCTTGGCTAATAAATGTTTGTTTTTGTTTTGTTAAGAATAAAATTTACAATTTCTTACCTTCAATAGTCAGTTAAAATGTATCGTGCATAATGGCAAAATTTGTATTCCGTTGTCCAACAATTCAAATATTTCTCAAAATTAAGAAAAGAGATAGGAGGTTTATGAAAGCTGATGGTAGAATTATTCTAAAAATGATTGCGGAGAATGAGCGATCATGCCAAAATGTGTATTTTTATCAAATAAAATCAACGCTCGCAAGGATTTTTCACCAAAAAAAAATTATTTCGCTTCTACCTAGTTTATTCATTATTTTAGGCGCGCACTGTATATCTAAATGTAGAACTAAAACTTTAAATGACTCAAGTGAAGAATATTTGGCAAAAGTGTATTAAAGAATTATTTTTTAACTATATAAGTTTCTATGTAAAACCAAAGACAACTTATCGCCGCGATTTCAGAAAGAGTAAGGTAGGTTCGTATATCTTACACAATTTACAATGTTTGGTTAAATGTTTGTTTTTAGTTTTTAATAATTGTGTATAGATAACAACATAGAGGTTATGAGAGCCAAGTAGCATGTAGGCCATAAATGTACTGAACAAACACAAATTAGCAAATAGAGGTTAGTATCGACAAGTTCATGAAAAAAGTCCGTGGCTATATGAGTAAATCTCGAGGTTAAAAAATGAGAAAAAAAGTTTTAATAATGAAATACATTTCAAATAAAACACAACGGATCAACTACGCTGTAGAGAATCGCGCAGACTTATCTACCCTTTCAATCTCTAAATATAGTTGCAGCTTTCAGACTCCAGAATTCATTTAAAAGCTTCAGTTAGAAAAGAGTGCTCGACTCTTCCTGTTTGCTGAATGTCTGATTTAGGGCAAAGAGCATCCAAACCCACCTACCTTTTCCTGCGTTCACACTGAAAGACAGTGACATCCATAAGATTGAGATAAAAGGCAGAATGTTATTAAGATGAGAGAACTTGAAAAGGAACATCCACATAATAACGTATAAAGTCGAAAAAGGAAAATTTGACAGTAAACGTCTTGCTACACCAATAAATATTTCAGTAAAGGAATAACTTTTTCTATATATTTGGCTATTTGCATACGAATGTTGCAATTATGGTTTGTTTGGGGCTTCAACACTTATGACCACTCAACTGTAGCTACGGAGCCCCGAGCCATATGTTCACTCAGTCAGGATTTCCGCGACTCGTATTACAATTTCAGATGTGTTGTGTAAATGTGAGGGCGCCTGTCAATGTGGCTGTTTGTAATTTCCGCCTACGGCATACGCACTGTTTGTAATCGACTGAAGACGAAGCCCCAATAAATAACTTCGCCTCGCTTGTGGCAATTTCCCGGCCTAAATCATTCCACTATTATATTGCTATCAGCCTTGTTCAAATTTCAGTCATTAAGTCCAGATTTGCTCCAGTCGACTTAGACTGCATTCCAAACCGCAAATGTGGGGTTCACGTACATAACCGATATAATAATATCTCAACAATTCATCAACTTATAATCTCTACCAATAGCTACAATGTCTGGAATTAATTTTTAACTAAAATTAAATCTTGTTATATTGTAGTGTAGTTCAAGTTCAGTAATAATTTAATAACTAGATTAAAGGAACTATTGTGGTTGTTGCTACAGTTTTCTAAGTAGGCTAGGACAAGTAGGTCGCTTACTGTTAGTATTTCTAGTTTGCACCAGAACTTGCTAAGATTTTTTCTTTAATATAGTCCGGTCCTATCACCAAGGGCGCCTTTAAAATGGCATTACAACCTACTACAAAAACCCAATCTCTCATTTTCTACCGTTCTAAGGAGTAGGCAGATTGAGGTCTAAGAGTACATTCCCTTTCAAATTTCCTCAACCTCTTTAAAACGGCTCCAAAACAAAAGGCGATTTCCAGCGAGATTTTAGGGGTAGGCAGATTGAGGTTCCAGAATCAAGCTACAACAACCCGTAGTGTTCATTTCCATTTATATTTCCTTATATATATATATATATATATATATATATATATATATATATATATATATATATATATATATATATATATATATATATATAGGGGATTAATAAAGTGACAGGCAAAATTACAGAATGTGGTACGCCGTACAGTCCTAAGCCGAAAAGCTTATATATTTTCTACACATTTTCTCCGAATATCGGAAAGCACAAACTGATATAAAACCAAAACCCTGAGAGAAATATAAGCGTATTAAACGATATAATTGTAGTAAAACCGTCTTTTCCAAATATACCCAATGTCGCGTTGAGCGTATAGAACTTAATTTGAGAAAATAATGTACGCCCCTGTTCTTCCTGAAACTGAGACATTTATTCCCTTAGAGGATCACAATTAGGCAAAAGTTGTAACGGTTGTGTTTTATTCACCACCGACTCATTTACTGACATGAGGAAAACCTGTGAGGAAGCTTTAATAATATCCGGTGACTTTATCTCTGAAAGGCAATTCAAGTTTTGGTTTCGAAATAATTGATTGTAAATTCGCTAAAGATTTTTACCATCGTAGTGCCCGCACTGCATTCCTTTTATATACGTTACAATTAAAATATTCACCTTGAGGAAAAAGATCGTTGTTATTTTACAATTTCCCGGTAAAATACTGGTCATGCTGTTGTAATAGAAGACGGTTGAAGACCACGAACCCCCTGGCTTAGGTCTCCCGCTGAGGGATAAATAGATCTTACGCTCTCTGCCTCCCTCACACACATGGAACTAGAAGAGTTATTAATAAGGGACAAAAGAACATGCTCGAACGAAGGTTAGAGAATACGCGCCAAACTAGCTGAGATCGGGGACGCGTCAATGCTGCATCAAGAGCGTTCTACGCCGACTACGTTTGAAGCAACATCTCAACTAAAGCGTGGAGCTATTTATCGGGCAAAAAGAATTAAAATATTAACGCGGTTAATATCGACTAGTATAGTTGTCTGTAAGTGTTGCAGGTATTTTCATTTCGGTTTAAGCGAGAATTAATATCCCGTTCGCGAAAAAAAGTAGTTTGAATAGTGAGTCATTTGTGTCTTATGCAGTCAAAGTCGTTCAACGTGGGTTAGGGTGAATAAGTTCAGTTTCCTATAGCAGATTTCCAAACTCAGTCTCCGAAGCAAATTAGTTTTCTTGTCTGATATTCCCGTATACACTCAGGTATATCTTTGGTCGCAGAAATCTCAAGTGAAGTACCTCCTACTGTTTCGTCACAAGTGTATCAAGCTTCAGCCCTAGGTCGGCCTGACCTCTTTATTGTACATGGTCGTAAAATTTATCTGGTCGTCACCCACGAAGATGTTGTCCATCACTTCCTGATTGCTCTCTTGAGAGAAACTAAGCGCCTATGGTGAGCGCCGAATGCTGATCTCATCCTATGCAGTCTCCTCAATCAATCAACAGGTGAATTGGGACCTTTGAGATCTTAGGTGTAGGTTCGGAAATTCGACTGCCCGACATGTACGTCATTTTCAGTTTTCTGTGTGTGACCCTTGACACTAAACAGATACAACCTTCCTACGTCAATTAAATCTTTCATTAACTTGCAGCATAAACTTTAACTCAGTCAAAATTAAAACCATATCCAGTGACATTGTCGAGAACTATAAATGTGTGTTGTACTTTATCTTCATGTTTTGTCAATTATGTTAATCATAAACATTACTGTTACTTAAATTAGTCAATATTTTGCTCATAAAATTTTCTAACCCCCAAATGTTTTAGAATACAAAGGCTAGCCTGTAAGCTTTCATTTTACAATAGTAAAAAGTCACTTAAAATTTGCAATACCCGAGTTTCCCTCACAAATTCTTCTAAATTAAATAAACAAACCAATTAAAAGTTTGCCCAACATATCAAAATTGAGAGCATTTGTAGATTTGATAGAAAAATAATTACTTTTACATTTAATGTTTACTTTCTTTCTTCTAACATATAATATTCATTTTCTTCCTTTTTATGTGCAATGTTTATTTGATTTACCAGGAGTCTTAATTCAAGCAACTCCCACGAATAATTAATATCAATAAATTTAAGTATTTATAACTTTAATACATGTTTGATTGAATAACAATTCCCCATTAAACCTTTTCAACTCTGGTGGCATTGTAGCTGAAAATTCTTCATAGCTATTACCTAGATATCTTCAAATTAACTGAGTAATGTAGTAACAGGGTTCTGACTCGCACATCTCATGAATCTAGGACTTTGGGCAGAATAGGACTAAAGCCGAGTAAGTATTTGATTACCTTCCATCTTCAAACCATACAAAGTGTTCTATATCTTATAAAATTATAAATCGGAGAGATAAAGTGCAATGAGTTTAGGTTTGGTGGGTAATGGTGACCTCACTATCGTCCGGATTTAGATCCACTTGAAGTCAGTCGCGAGACATCAATCGCGGACAACCATCGAATAAATACTCTCGGTATTTTATCGGTCATTTTTTGTATTCCAACTGTTACAAAGTCGTGTTTAAGCTTTTTTTTTCCTTAAATGAGCAGACTCCGAGGAAAACGAAGAAAGATGGATTTCGGCGTAACGTTTATTGATATACTACTAAAGGAATTTGGTATAATACTATAGGAATATCTTTCTGAATTTTTCATTAAAAAACATAATTCATCTGACTATCAATTACATCTCTTAGTATTAAATTTTTTAGTGTTTATTAGTGAATTTTCTTAAAAAAATTCACTAATGAGAAGATCCCGACTTTTGAATTTTGAAAAAAGTTCTTCAAATGAGCGCTAATTAGGCCTCCCAGAACACATATCCGGGGTCAGTTTCAATTTTTATATGTTTATATATATATATATATATATATATATATATATATATATATATATATATATATATATATATATATATATATATATATATATATATATATATATATATATATGTATCACACCGATAACTCAAAAAATAATGGTCCGATTTTGATTAAATTTGGTGAATAAATTCCTTTTGCAAATGGCTTGGACAAGTTCGTTAGCCAGGAAAATCTGCTCAGGTTTTCCCGGAAAATTTTGTGTTTTCTTTCGAAAAAAAACTATATCTCCGAAATTAACAAAGTAAGGGCAACCAAATTTGGTACGCGGGTTTACATCCTTATAGGTAAGTTACCTACCAAAATTTAGCTATGTAGGTCAAAAGATAAAAAAGTTATAGGCATTTAAAGAAAAATAAATTGGGGTTTTCTTCAAAACGTCAAAGTTGCGATATAAAACGTCAAAATCGGCAACATTTAGGCAAATAACGTGAATCTAATACGGGCTATGGGAATCAAATGTCTCAAGAAGGATGTTTTACAAACCCTGAAGTCTCAGTTTCAACCGTCATTGTCCTTCAATTTACTAAAATGTTTCCAGAAAATTCATTTCAAATAGACCCTTTCTCTGATGCTGGGCAGTAGTTTTAGCTATAGAGTTTATCGTTTAATGGTATATAGTTTTTGTCGAATTTTCGTAAAAAATCAATAAAGCTCAATAATATCCGTTATTATACAAGATATGAAAAATATATTTATACATTAATTATAGGATGTCTTGAGCTACATCTTCAAAAAATATTTCTACAATCACAGGGTGGCCCAAAAGTCGTCGGTGATACAAATTTTCTTTTTTTTTAATCAAACACGCCTTATGTTATTGCATTTTCCATCGAAATATAATGCATATTTGTAAAAAAGAAATTCCGGATGCAGCAAGTGCGTTATGGTAGCGAATTTTGATCAAATGCTTCATATTTGTATAGCCCAATTTGCTATTAACCTATAAGGTTGACCAAGAAACAGTTTAAGTTTACTTTAGGAAATGTTTGTACATTTTCACACAATAAAGTTATTTTTATGAAACATGGCACATTGTTTTTACTATATAGTTTATACTGGTAACCGAAATTGATGCCTCTTTTCTTAAATTAAAGAAAAACACATATTTGCAATAAAAATATTTTTTTTGAAAATTCACTACCATAACGCACTTGCTGCGTCCCGAACTTTTTGTTTTCGAATTATTTTAAGTAAGTGTGAAGTGTGCACCGAGGCACTTGAAGTAATATTAAATTACACGTCGCAGGATTAGCAATAATCTTGTCTCGAAGTCGGCTCATTTTAGCAAAATAACCCATGAAACGAGTTTTGTCTAGTTTTGATCGTGGAAATGACAAATGGTCTAAGTTAAAAAAAAAACGGAAAGTACCGTTTTGTTTTTTAATAAGCTCTTATAGGAAAGCCTCAGGTACGGCACGGGTTATAATAAAAAAACTGTGTTTGGCTCAATTGAGGGCCTTTAATGCATTTATAATGGCACCGGGTTTTATTTTTATACTAGTTTGGTTCTTTTCGATATTTTGAGGAAGGTATTTTTTTTTTACAATGATTTAACATCTGTATCTGAAAAACAAAGGTGTTTGTGACTCATACTTATACGAACTCCACGACCTATGGTTGAATGAAGAATCCCATCCTAGAGTTTTGGCCAGTGCTTAATTAACACCATATATATATATATATATATATATATATATATATATATATATATATATATATATATATATATATATATATATATATATATATATATATGCGCATGACACCAAAGTATTTTTCATACGTATACCCATACTTCAACAAATGAGCGCGAACTAGGACCCTTATGACCCATATCCGAGGTCAGTTTCAATTTTTATATCATCATTGGCATGTACCTCCTTTTTGTAAGTGGCTTGGACTAGTTCGTTAGCCAAGAAAATCGATCCAGTTTTTTCGGAAAAACTTTGGGTTTTCTTTCGGAAAAAATGTTTATCTCGAAAGATAGAAAAGATTTTTTTCTTCTTTAAATGCCTATAGCTTTAGCTTTTTTTCTTGAACCTTAAAGATTTAAATCTTGGTACTTCGTTTATCTTTATATATATATATATATATATATATATATATATATATATATATATATATATATATATATATATATATATGCGTATGACATCAAAGTATTTTTCATACGTGTACTCATACTTCCTGGACCAGTACAAATCAAATACAAATTTTGCACACAACTAAAATTTACGCTCTTGAATAAAAAGTACTTACTTATACAAATTTCTTGATCGAGCGTTGAATGAGGAATCGCATCTTAGACTTTTGCCCCTTGCTTAACTAACACCCTGTATATATATATATATATATATATATATATATATATATATATATATATATATATATATATATATATATATGTATATATGTATATGACACCAGAATATTTTTTATACGTGTACTCATATTTCCTGCACCAATACAAATTAAAAACAAATTTTGCACACAAGTGAAATTGACGTTCTTAAATAAAAAGTAAACCCATCATGAAAATTACTGTAGCACCTTCTGCAGGAAGATTACTAGAGCCTCGGTGGTCTGTGGCAAGAATGTATGATTCTAAACCCAAGCGTACTGGGTTCAATTTTCAGGGTTTCCCTTTCACTTTTTCAGTACATACTGTAAAATTAACATCAACCGAGGTTGTGCCATTTTATTTGAGCAAGTTGAAGTTGAAGAGAGCGTAAAGCCGTCGGCCCCATGCCCATGCCATGTTGGACACGTTAAGGATCCGTGCCCTCCTTACAGAAAGGCAGGGGTGCCGCGGAATTTTCAGGATAGTGGGGTGAAATTGCTCACTGGCGTCAGTGATTGGCCATAGCCGCGGAAATTGACCGACGTTAAAGTACAAAAAAAGACTACTATATAATTAATATATAGTAGTCTTTTCATAGGTTATAGATATTATATCAGACAAATTTTAGCCTGACCAAATTACAGTTAATTAAAAAAAAAGTATAAGTCCGCCAAGATTATTTAAAGATTCAGATGGAGGTTGGTACCGAGTCAAGTGATCTTTGTTAGGCTAGATAGTCTTAAAGTCTGCTGCATGGTCTGAACTAATGAAACTGATTCTGGGTGGCTGGAGGCTGAGGCAGGCCAAGAATAGTTCTCCCGATACTTTCCCGCACATGTTCTATTCGTGACAAAGTGGGAAATTATCTGCAGAAATTTTCTGTTCCTATACTATAAATTGCTAAAAACTGCTTTATTTGGGTGTGCTATTTTGTAGGCATAATCTTGTTAAAAACAATATTTGGAATTCTTTAAAGGTATGTAACAAGGGAATTCAGACTACCCGACTCACGTTTCTGCTGTGAGATAGCAGCGTAGAATTTGTTTAGCTAAATAAACAAAGCATATCATATTTGTAAATATATTTTGTCCCGATAAAAGTTTTATTCGTCGGTTAGAAGAAATAAAATTAAACCAAAAATAAATTTATTTGTGTACTGTTTGTACATGCGATCGACCCAGGGTATTAAGTTTTTACGACCAAATCCAACATTGTTTTATGTGACATTTCGTGTTAAAACGCTCTCGGCGAAAGCAGCTAGTTGACTCTGCGCGTTCGATAGCGGCGTTTGATCGTTACTACTACACCCAGCGAGCCGACACCAGTAGACGGTTATACGACTACAGCCTGAAGCTCTCTGTATGTGATGGTCATTCTCACAGGACTTTGCAATAATTATGAACTACAGTTTATTTGTCAGCTTTTGTTCGATTCTAGGACTAAACAACTTGACATGTTAAAGCAAAGTATGTCATACAATAAGTTTGCTATTTCTAACGCCAAAAAAGAAGCTTATTATGTAAAAACTGTACAGTATAATGTGATTTACACAAGATATTGGTCCCCGTAACTTTTGATTCTCTATTCAAAGTTGCTATTTTAAAATATACCAATTAGTTTTTACATTTTGCTTCCAAAACTTAAGTTGCCGTTTTAAAATCATCCGTTTCGTTTTTTAGATATATGCTTTCAAACTTTAAAATAAAAGAAATTAATAAAACATTTTACTGAAACAATCTACATTGAAACTTAAATTAAGAATTACATCTGCATCTAAATTGTGTCTCTCACATACACAAGCGAAATATTATTTGTACAATACATTGTTATATATATATATATATATATATATATATATATATATATATATATATATATATATATATATATATATATATATATATATATATATATATATATATGAGTATATTTAAAATTAACTATACTATATATACATAAGGCAACTTGCTTTGTCTCCTGGACCTGTTTTAACCTACTTATCTTACATTTAAATAGCTGCTTTTACAAACGATTTATTTTAAAACATCTAACATTTTTTCTGTCACTTCCATGTAAAATGTCACACAAATAGTGACATAGTGTTGAGAAATTTTACTGATCAAAACCATTGTGGCTATTATAAATACAATGTGGCCATGTTTTCGTGGCCGCCATCTTTCCTCCACATTTATACAGAGCCTTATTGGAAAAACAGGGAAATCAAAGCATTTCTGTGTCAATCGATGCATCTTTGAGAAAAACTGGAGGTGGATCAAAACTGGTAATGATGAAGAAATGACTCAGGTGATATTTCTTTGTGGGAGTCTCTTTGTTACCTATATATATATATATATATATATATATATATATATATATATATATATATATATATATATATATATATATTTATATATACGAAGTAAGAACCTGACCACAGAAATGGGTTATAAGGGTTCTAAGTTGCGCTTATTTAAAAAATATTCTGAAAATTCGAAAGCCGTTCTCTCTCTCTAAAAGCGAAATCTTCTTTATGAAAATTTGCAAAAAACATAAAGTATGACACTGACCGCAGATTTGGGTTCTAAGAATCGCAGTTAATCCTCATTAAAGAGTTTCTACAAATTCTATAATCGCGATCTCACAAGCGATTTTTACAACGATTTTTTTTTAATCGTAAAATTTAGATAGTAGGTATGAAATGTTTTTATGTTATTTTCAACACACTAGGAAGATCAAGCGACTGACTGGGCCGATATTTTAGGAAGGAGTACTAATGGAGCTC
Source organism: Tillus elongatus (assembly GCA_964006375.1). NCBI lineage: Eukaryota > Metazoa > Arthropoda > Insecta > Coleoptera > Cleridae > Tillus > Tillus elongatus. The sequence goes on along the minus strand of OZ023267.1, from coordinate 61,675,236 downwards.
TCAACTCGAAACTTCTGGAGAACACACCTGTCCACATACAAGAGCCACTTAAAATTCAGAATTATTAGAAAATCTTTTATATTTTACAAGGTAATGTACGACATTATATTTTAGCAAAACGGCAGTTAAGGAGGCTTAAGTTGCCATTTTCCCAAAGCACGAGGCATCTGTTAAATAAAAAACAAATGAACGCTGTTTTCACTGACCTAATCAGCGGCTGGTAGATTTCGATCAAATTCCTAAATTCAAAGTTTCAACGTGAGCAAATATATCACATTAATATGCTAAAAAACATATATTCTGGACGCAGCAAATGCATTATGGTTGTGAATTTTCTTTAAAATATTTTTAATGGCAAATATGTGTGTTTTTTTAAGAAAACAGGCATACAATTTGGTTACCAGTATAACCTATATAGTAGAAACAATGTAACATGTTTCGTCAAAATAACTTTATTGTTTGAAAATGTAGACAAATTTCCGAAAGTAAACTTATGTTCCCGAAAAAACTGGCTTCTTGGTCAACTTTATATGTTAATAGCAAATTGAGCTTTACAATTTTGAAATTTAATGAAAATTCACTACGATAACGTACTTGCTGCATCCCGAATTTCTTTTCTTACAAACATGCATTTTATTTCGATGGAAAATGCAAAAATGCAAAGAAAAAGAAAACTTGTATCACCAACGACTTATGGGTCAGCCTGTGATTGTAGAAATATTGTTCAAGATGTAGCTCAAGACACCCTATAATTAATGTATAAAATTTTTTCCGTATCTTGTATAATAACGGATATATTGAGCTTTATTGATTTTTTACGAAAATCCGACAAAAATTATATACCATTAAACGATAAACTCTATAGCTAAGACTACTGCCAAAACGTCAGAGACAGGGTTTATTTGAAATCAATTTTCTGGAAATATTTTAGTAAAATGAAGGACAAGACTTCAGGCTTTGTAAATTATTCTCCTTGAGACATTTTCTTTCCATAGCTCGTATTAGTTTCAGGTTCTTTGCCTAGATGTTGCCAATTTTGACGTTTTATATCGCGACTTTGACGTTTTGAGGACAACCCCAATTTATTTTTCTTTAAATTCCTATAACTTTTTGTCTTTTAAACTACGGAGCTAAATTTTGGTAGGTAATTTATCTAAAATGGTGTAAACGCGCGTACTAAATTTGATTGCCTTTACTTTGTTATTTTCGGAGATATAATTTTTTTTCGAAAGAAAACACAAAATTTTTCGGGAAAAACTTGGCCGATTTTCCTGGCTAATAAACTTGTTCAAGCTACCTGCAAAAGTGAGGTACTCACCAAATTTAATCAAAATCGGCCCATTAACAGGCAACCAGTACACATTTTCAGCAAAATTTGGAAGACCCTCAATCCGAAGGCAACAACCAAAAAAGCCACGGAGGCAAAGAAATCACCTCCGTGAGCATCCGGAACCCAGGAAGGTTATATTTACTATAACAGGATTTATAACACGGCATTTCTGTACTATACAAGGAGAAGGGTTAAGGGCAAACCCGTAAGGAGACAACCGCATACACATGTTCCAAGCTTATTAGCCATCATCAGTATGGTATAGCTAGGTAAAGATGGGAACACTCTGGATGAAGATGCAAAAATACACGGAGTCACGACAGGCAACTAATGCACATTTCAGAAACATTTGGAAGACCCTCAATCCGAGGGCAACAACCAAAAAAGCAATGGAGGCAAAAAAAATTACCTGCGTGAGCATCCGGAGCCCAGGAAGCTATATTTACTATAACAGGATTTATAAAACGGCATTTCTGTACTATACAAGGAAAAGGGTTAAGGGCAAAGCCGCAAGGAGACAACCGCATACACGTGTTTCAAGCTTATTAGCCATCATCAGTACGGTATAGCCAGGTGAAAATGGGAACACTCTGGATGAAGATGCAAAAATACACGGAGTCACAACAAGCAACAAGTGCACATTTTCAGCAACATTTGGAAGACCCGTAATCCGAGAGCAACAACCAAAAAAGCCACCGAGGCAAAGAAATCACTTGTATAGTACTGAAATGCCGTGTTATAAATCCTGTTATAGTAAATATAACTTCCTGCGCTCCGGATGCTCACGCAGGTGATTTCTTTGGCTCCGTGGCTTTTTTGGTTGTTTCCCTCGGATTGAGGGTCTTCCAAATATTGCTGAAAATGCGCACTGGTTGCCTGTTGTGACTCCGTGTATTTTTGTATCTTCATCCAGAGTGTTCCCATCTTCACCTGGCTATATCGTACTGATGATAGCTAATAAGCTTGAAACACGTATATGCGGTTGTCTCCATGCGGCTTAGCCCTTAACCCTCCTCCTTGGATAGTACAGAAATGCCGTGTTATAAATCCTGTTATATATATATATATATATATATATATATATATATATATATATATATATATATATATATATATATATATGTATGTATATATATATATATATATATATATATATATATATATATATATATATATAAACATATAAAAAATGAAACTGATCCCGGATATGTGTTCTAGGGGGCCTAATTAGCGTTCATTTGAAGAATTTTTTTCAAAATTCAAAAGTCGGCATCTCCTCATTAGTGAATTTTTTTAAAGAAAATTCACTAAAATGTAGCTTTGGGGGTCCAGTGATAAAACGTGCGCTTTGGAGGGTAAGATTCAGGATTCGATTAGCATTAAGCAAGGTTTTTGTTAGTGAGCACGTTGAATGTTTGTAGGTTCTAACCTTTAAATAAGGCTTGCGTCTAGGGATACTTCTACTTTTCATTTCGTGCTAACGTATGCGCAGTGAGTTACCGGGATAATTAACATGGCTCGCAACTCATTTGTTTTTTGCCGTCCTAACCTTTTAACGAAATAAAAGGCCTCCCTGACGTTTACACACATTCCTCCCAACTGATATTCCTGACCTGCACTGACATCACTTTGTCTAAGTAAAACGCTGGGGGGAAGGAAACCCATGAGGCAATGTAAGAATGAGGTAAAGTAACCTAAAAGAATGCAGTGTATATATTATATTATACTCGCATGACCTTGATGGATGTCAGGGTTGGCTTTTCCTTCTTTTAGCTTTTGATTAGGCAAACTGATGTTAGGGCAGGTCAGGAACGTCAGTTGGGAGGACTGTGTGTAAACAGTATGTCAGGGAGGTCTTTTATTTCGTTAAAACGGCAAAAAACTCATTAGTTGCGAGCCAAGTTAATTATCCCGGTAACTCACTGCGCATACGGAAGCCCGAAATAAAAAGTACAATTGGTATCCCTAGACGCAAGTTCGAATGGGGCGTAAGCTACGAGTCCCATGTATCATGCGGTTTTGGGCACGTTAAAGAGGCCTACGAAAGAGAATGGTTTAACAAAACTACCAGCTGCTCCCTGGTGTCGATGATTCGTCATAGTCGCAAAAATAAACAGACATTAAAGAAACAAAATGCACCGAATACAAAATAGTATTTAAGAAAAATTTTTTAATTTCAACAACACACCACGAGGGCTTACAGCCTAAATACTATCGTACCGTGGGTGTTGACAAGGAGGAAAGAGGCAACTTGTTAATTCTGGACTTGAAGGTTTGGAGGTTCGGAGGAGAAGGAAAAACATGTTCCGGCAAGGAATTCCACAACTTGGAAGTCCTCGGGACAAAAGAGCGGGCATAACAAGATGTTCTATGTCTGGGGATGCATCTATGTTGGGGATGCATCTCTAATGCGCCTGTCTTTATCAGAGCTTTTCTGAAATATGAATTAAACTAAAAGAAAACTCGATATATTTTTTCTGAATTGTAAAATAAACTATCAAATATCATTGATATAAAGTTATTGTAGCGAATTTTCATAAAATATACAAAATTATGAAAAATAATAAAATAATTAGTTTCTAAGATATAAATTTATTGAGAAAACCTTTTTTTTTTTAAAAGACCGGTTTGATTGTGTTCGAAAACCAAATCATCCAAGCGAATAACAAAGGCAACGTATAAATTTGACAGGTTCTAGAAAATTTTTGTATCTTTACAAATGCCAAAGTTATTCTAATAAAATTCAGAACACATGTTGCCTTTATAGAGACTAGTAGATACACAATTTGCAGCTTCTAGGTTAGGCATCTATTTGTTTTTATCTAACCATGACATGAGAATTCTGTAAAATAGAAGTTTTGGTGTGAGAATAAAAGCAAAAAGGAATCAGAAAATCGTAAGACGTAAGTAGTTGCCAGTATGTCAAACTCTAGACTATCAAGAACTTTTAAGGTAACATTTAAAATTACCTCTTATTACAACCATAAGTCTCAGAATATTTAGAAAATACATTGTATCATTAAGAATAAAATAAACGAATTATGTTCATGGTCAAATTCGAAATGGTGGGAGTTGCAACTCCAGTGAAAGTAAAAATTCGAATCAAATCGGAAAAGTGGCATTTAAGACACTTTGGCAGTTAAATGTTTCGAAGGGGAATACCAGCGAAATTTTATCATATCGCAAGCAGAAGCAGGTCCTATATGAGACATGATGTTGAATCCCGTAAATATATTATATACTTACTTACGCATCACAGCAATTTGTTTGCGGGCACCTAACGCTAAAATACTCAACATGCATTTTTAAAATCTAAATAAATATGTACATTGTTCCATCTGTGCCTCAAAACAATCCGTGTGCGGGTACGTCGCGCTGAAATAATGTGGGTTTGTCGTATAACATTTTCCTCTTAGACGCTTGTTTACTAAAATATAGGGTGTCGAAGTTCTACAAAAACTATAAAATCAGCTATCGTGAGTCCAAAAAACACATAATATCAGAGAAGGACTGCATAACTTCATTTTTATTCAAGCTGAAGAAAAACATTGTCATTGGAAAATTACGTCCAATTTGATTGTCTGTCTTGGAATCAAAACACATAATTCTGAAAATAGTAACAAAAATGAGCGTAAGATAAATTTCAATAAGTGAAAATTAAAACGTCAAAATCAAAATAATAATAATAAAGTAGCAAAAATCACAGTAGTAATAAAAAATGTAAATCTCAATTACAAAATATGCTCAAATTGTTAACTTCTACACGTACGTAGACGCAACGAATAGGGCAATCCTTGGCCACAAACAGAACTGATATATCATGGCGAACAAGATCCGGGGCATGCAAAATGTGTTCCCGTAGTTCCTGACAAGTTTCTACAGGTGTATCATAAAATTTTCCTTTCATAAATTCTCAGAGGTAAAATTCAAGGATATAAAGACCTTGGTGGCGATTTTGCATGTGCCTCTTCACCACGTCCAATCCAGCATCTTGAAAATAGATTATTTTAAAGTAATTGTACCTACAAAACATAATGTGGTGGCATACCATTGTGCATATACCATATTTATCTTCACGTAGCGAAATAAACAACCTTCTGTAATTGTGGAAAAGTATTTTGAATAAAAGGCCCATTCAGACGCTGAGGTAGCTCAATTGGTCCTAAGAGGCAATTACTAACAACTCCAGCACATGAGATGATTTCAAACTGGCATTATAATTGACCAGAAATATCAGCACGTGGATTTTCGTCACTTCATTCATGGAGATTGTGTAGGGTCATTGCACACTGTGCATAACATGCCTTATTAGTCATTATTATCGTACTTACAAAACTGTTGTCTTCGTTTTGTTAACCATTGAACCAATTACAGAATATCAGCCTAGAGTTTGGATCTTGTGGTAAAAGTTCATGTATCCGTCTCAAAAGATACGGATGCAAATGCTGTTCTTTCAATACTCGATTTTTAAACTTCCAATTCTGCAGCTAGTCGTCTAACGCTAGTATGTGAGTGTTCTGAGACATCACTCAAATCATTTTTTTCCAAATTTTTTTTGTGGACGGAGCGTGGACGAGAAGGTTTAATGGTATGATGTAAAAAAGTTCCCTTCTCCCGAAATACTAAATCAATAGTCGCAACAGTATGCAACTTTTCAGCATACCGCCTTGCCGAGGGTAAATAATTAGATTGCATTCTCCGCACATCAAATCCATATCAGCTAATTCATTTAATGCGTATTGATTATATGACATTTTGAAAAAATTTAATATTAATTTGACTATCTGATGTTTGTTGCCTAGGAACAATATTGACAGCATAATTCCCGTTTATTGTCATGCTGGTAACATCTACCTTACATGATCGAAAGTTGTCTTCCGGGACCACCTCGATTTTTTCTTATTTCGGGGTTGAAATTTTCATTTATTTCATTAAGCTTGTTTTTGTTAATCGGCACACGGACTGTTTTGAATATATATATATATATATATATATATATATATATATATATATATATATATATATATATATATATATATATATATATATATATATATATGAATATTTAACTTTACCAAAATGCGTATTGAGTTCATTATGTCATTAATTAAGTAAAGCAGTGGTTCAAATGAAATTTTAAATGCTTACTGTCCTACTCGTACGCCTCCACCATTTGTCAACATGCAGCTATATATTTAGTCAAAACCTTTCTGAATTGAGGAAATAACTTTGGAATTATTAGTTTTACTTTCCGTTACACGCCTCTGTTAATAACTTGGAAAATATTTATATCTACAAACGTGTCGCTCCTTAGTATGTAAATCTGTTTTATATTACAGCATAGCTAGTGGTGAAAAACTGCGCACAGTATTAATACTAAATATCAAGTGAAGGAAAAAAAAAGCAATTTTCCTTTATAGTTTATTCTCAAAATTTATAGCAGCGCTATACCGAGACAAATTATCCAATTTATGCCGAAGATAAATAATCGTAGGCTTAATACACCCGATAGAATCTGTCATCATAAAAGCAATACGGAGCGAAAGAATTTCAATTTATCAGCACACGGAAGAAAAATACATATGCTGAATGATGTTTAGTATCAGGAAAAAGGACTGGAGACATAACGGCTTGTCTGAGCCACCGGTAGACGTGACTTATAACATAGATATATCATTTCTGTGAATATTGCATAGTAGCTGGAGGTAAGCAAGAAGCAACCCGTATCACACGCAGTGACACTCGCAGTGCCAGCTTCAGGGGTTACAAAAGACACTACCACGAATGGCCGGAACGACCCAGATAAAACTCAAATCCAGTTATTACTATCTGACATGATCAGGCCAGGTAAATCAGCTGCACATACTAGAACCTTCTTCACCAATTTTGGTAATGGAAAATGTTCACGAAATTACATGGAAAACCTTTAAGATTGTCTCAGTGGTTTAACATCTCGTAATCAGTGCTTCCGCGAAAAATAACGTATGGAACCTATACACGTGTCCCAATAGTGCGCTAAAGTCCAATATCGGCCTTATTGAAAAAAACTGGAACTTTTTTTTAAGAAAGTGGTATGATACCAAAAGGCGTACATTTTAAAATTATTTTCATATATACAGGATGATTCACTACAGGGGAGCTCTTTTAAGATCAATTTTCTCAAACGGATCAGCTTGTATATTTTCACATTTTAGAATTCAGCGTAAAACTATCTTTCCGAAGACCGCTGACTTTTGATTCTTGATGCAGTGTTGTCGAGTTATTAAAAAAAATAAGAAAATTTTTGTCCAAAAGAGGTTTAACATATTGATTCGCTGGGTTAGAATTACGATTGGTTAACAAAACATATTTTGTAGTTATGTAGCCAAAGGATGTGCTTCGATGACACAATCACCAAATATTGATTATCTTATATAGGGTGATTTTTGCACAAGCGACAATTTAGTACATTTCAATGAACGTTTTCTCAATGGTTTCAAATAGAACACCCTATATATTATTCTAATTCTGAATTGGCAAATTAATTTAATTATCACTATTTTTCTGAACCATGTCCTCTACCTAAAATTGATATTCCTCTTGCCAATTCCCTTGTACTCCGATGAGGATCTTCAGCCACGCTTTAGAGTATGACTGCTTCGATTTTCTTATTTACTACATTTTAGATCCATTCCTTCTTGTCATATACCACATTCCCATTATTGCAAAATCGTTCTATTAGCTTCTCAAATGATTTTTAGAGGGCTGTCTTCTTTCTGGATATGACTGTATGTAAACTCGAGTCACCAGCGAACAATTTTAATCACTGGCACCTAGAACATAAATCATGTCTACCATTTCTTCTATTGAATTCATTATTGAGTACGTAGTGTGAATTTTATAACAATTTGTTACTTCATATAAGTGTGAATACTCAAATATTTTGTAGCAATTATTTAAAATTAAACGTCAGTAACGCAACTGAATGGTTTCCATTTTATGTCAAAATTATGGCTATTGGGACTAGTTAAAAATAAAAGATAATAATTTCACGTTAAAGTAAAAAAATCTCTAAAAATATCAATTTCAGGTATATGATATGGTTAACAGAAAAAGTATCTAATTATAGTGCCAATTGAAAATTACAATATTATAAAGCGTGTTCTATTTAAAACGTGATTGAGAAAACGCTCTTTGAAATGTAGTTAATTGGCGCTTGTGTAAAAATCACCTTGTATAATATAATTAAGATTTGGTGATTATGTTGCCTAAATAGATCATTTGGCAACACCGCATCGAAAATCAAAATAGCAGGTGTCTTTATAAATGCGTGTTCTTTGTTTGATATAAATGTCTAAAAGTAGGACACACACACACATACACACACACACACACACACACACACACACATATATATATATATATATATATATATATATATATATATATATATATATATATATATATATATATATATATATATATATATATATATATATATATATATATATATATATATATATATATATATATATATATATATTATATATATATATATATATATATATATATATATATATATATATATATATATATATATCCAACCGATAAGTCAAAAAATTCTTGACAAAATTTGACAGTTACTTTCACCTTGTTAATAGCTTGGACGAGTTCGTTAGACAGTTCTGATAGAAAAAAGTGCAAAAAACTGTTTGAAAACTCAATATCTTTTAAATTACTAGAAGTATTAAACTAAAGCATAACAAGAACGCATAAATCATAAAAGTGGTCCTATCTCCCAAATTTGAATTCAATGGGTTCAGTAAATCTTGAGTTATAAGTATATAAAAGATAAATTCGCTACGATATGACCTGAAGTTACCTATGAATGGATGCCTATAATGTTAGACAAGGTCAGACAGATAAATCAGGGTTCCTCTGCCATTGCAAACGAAATCTCCAAATTAAGTCTTAAACGGACAGGCCATAAAAGTATGTCATAATAAACAATCGGAGGGGTTGCCATTTGCGACAACTCTCATCTAGATCTGTAGACATCATAAAAATGTAAATAAATATTTTTTTTATTAAAGTGATTCAACTTGTTTATAAGCAATATAGAACTGCATTGTATTATGTATAAACACTAAGCTTCCTATTTTCACCCTATCTAGAATCCATCTCTCTCCTAGTTTAATTTGGCAACACCACTCTTTGTCATAAGTTAACTGACAGGAGTCATCAGAAAAACGTGTACGTTCTGCAGATTACCTCGAAATCGACTCCGCTAAAACCTTAGAATCCTAGAATATAAAACAACTACCTATATTCTAAGGTTAATACAAATAGTTGATAAATAATAACCAAACTTTTTATTTTAACCTAAGTTTAACAAATGCCTTCGGCCGTCGACTGTAGTATGTTACGATTCTCACATCCAATCAAACAAATAGAAAGTGGTTGTGTGCATCAGATTCAGGTTCTTAATGAATGCATGTAGGGACTGTATTACCAAAGTGAAAAAAGATTATCCCAAGAAGAAATATACCTACCTTCCTCAAACTAATATAAGTATAATACATAGGTACTTATGGTTTTATTTACTCTTAGTTTTACTCTATGCAGCTACATAATATCATAAAGCAGTTTAAATTATCTAATCAGATGTCCAGAGTAAATGATTAAAATTTTACTTTCAAAATTTTGTATTCTTTATATTTATTTCATTTTCAAAAAGTATGAGTACAGTAATAGTAAATAAGTGTTGTAGAGAGTTTAGGTGCAGCAAGTGCGTTATGGTAAGGCAGCGTTGGCACTAAATTTAAAAACACAATGACTTCACAGATAGTTATCTGTAGTTGCAGTTACAAATTTGTTAAGAAAAAACCTTTTTTGTTGTTTTGTTTGCAGAAACTGGTTTGATTGAGTTGACTAAAACGGAGCATCCAAGTGATTAATAGGGAAAATACCTACCACGTTCATAATTTGACAGCTACAATCCTTTTGTAAATGAATTTTTTTTTTTGTAAATTTGCAGATTAGCACGCGGGAGACTTTTAGATTTTTTCAGAAACATGAGTAGAACTCTTTCTGGATGCACATACCACAAGACAATTTTCTTGCAAACAGCCCTCAGGAAAGTTCCGAGACTAGGAGTGAATAGGGGTGCTGAGGGGGGAGAAAAGAAAATGTGAGCGGAAAGTGCCAAAATACTATCTTAGTTGGACCTCTATAAGCTGCCTTTATCCCATTTTGCAGGTATACTTCCTTAAAATACTGTTTACTCCGCCCAGAACCCATATTCACCGCAGGTCCCATAACTGTCTTAGGGGTTGCTCCGAAGACATTTTTATTGTTTATGCATTGAGGGTGGTTGTAGGCATGTTGAGGGGGGGGGACCCCAAACGAAGCAGGAAAACCAAGATTTTCAATTTATGTTTAAATTGCTACCTCATTTCATTTGTTTATATTTTTCCAAAAATGAATTTGAGGTTGCCTTATTTGTCAGTCTCACATAGATAGCTACAATATTTTAGCATTTAAAAAAAGTATGGATACAGCAATTATAAATACGTGTTGAAAAGGTTCTGGGTGCAGCAAGTACGTTATCATAGATAATTTTAGTAAACATATTTCAAATCTGATAATTTAATTTCCCATCAAGCTAGAATATTCAGACTTGAACTATAGTAAAACCTATGTGAACGCAACGTGGGTAACAAATTAAAGAAAAATAACATAATTAGCTTTGCGGATAACTACAAATTTGTTTAAAAAAACCCTTTTGTTGTTTTGTTTGCAACAAATAGTTCGATTAGGTTGAATAAAACAAAATCACCTAAGCAATTTATAACGAAAAATACCTGCCATATTTATAACTTGGCAGGTATATTTCCTTTGTAAATAATGAATTTTTTTCTGGAAAACTTTTCTACCTTTAATGAAATTTGTAACACATGTTTTAAAGAGACTTGCAGTACTTACATATATCTACCAAATTTTAATTTTCTAGCACCAAATAAAACAGAATTTTTTTCAAATAATCGCTAACTGGGACCTCTAACACCGATCTCCAAGTTCCATCTAAATTTAAAGAATTAGTATTAATAATGTACCTTACTAACAGTGTACAATTCTTATGAAAATTCACTACTCTCTAACTTTTTTCTTTCTTTAATGTCGGTATATTTCCGCGACTATGGTCCATCAACGACTCATAGGAGCAGTTAACAACCAAAACCTCGGTTGATGTTAATTTTACAGTACGTACTGAAAAAGTGAAAGGAGAAGCCTGGGAATCGAACCCAGTACCCTTGGCACCAGAGGCACACGTTCTTACCACTGGACCACCGCGGCTCTAAGATTAAGGTTAAATAAGTACAATTTGGAGAACCCAATTCATCACAGTACAGGTTTTAGACCTTTCGCAAACAAAGTTAGCGTCTTCAGAGCGGTAAATGAACTTTACTTAGCAGTTTATTCATCCCTCTGATGACGCTAACGATCGTCATCTCTAAAAACTGTATTGTGATGAAGTGGGTTCAATTTTCGCTCATTAATGATCAACTTTATCGACATTTCATCACATAACAATAAATTGCAAACTCTATTAATTAATTGTTGTTGCCTTTACTTGGTGAAGCCGCTACATACTAAATACAGATGTAGATCTCTATTTTCTGGATCCAGAAGTGCGAGTTTTCTTTTTCTACAACTAGTACGTCTATATTTAATTATTGTGGTTGTATTGGCTGTCAGAAATAAATCATAATTTTGCCTGATTCATTGTGTTTGCCCTTATTTGGTGAATCCGTTCTATATCAAATACAGACTTAGAGACTGCCTGTATGGCTTGACAAGTGTTTTTTATCTCACTATAATCAGTTTCGCCATTTCAGGACATTCAGTCAGACAGTCGCTGTGTATGGGCATTTTATAAGCCACAGTCGCTGCGTAGGGCCTCTTTATAAGCCAGACCGAATAACAATAAATTTTCAACTGCAAAATCTCTTCAGTATTTTGAAACCTCTAAAAAATAAGCTGTAAAAACTAGAAAGCTGCTGAAGCAAAACCTTAGATACATCTTTAGACCGAGGGTTGAACAGTGCTAGGATACTAAAATCTGACAAGCAACAGAAGTCCCACTTAACACTGCGTGAACTCCCTCTTTGTGAAGGTTCTTATATAAATCGTTGTTCACAGTGTGAATTCAGAATAATCATCTCTGACATTTATAATTCATGTGTTACTTAACCATTAGATAATAAATCTTGTGCTGCTTAAGCTTTCCGTGGGTGAAAGTTGTACCCTGAAGTAAACAAAAGTGGGAATTTAAGTTTCTCATAAATTCTGCAAACTTCGAAACTTTATTCCACTTCTGCTTGTATTACAACAAAACTGAAAATTAAAAATGGCTACGTCATCAGGAATCACATGCATAATAATTACAACCGTGGATGTGATAGTAAATAAAAAGTCGAGGTACAAAAGACGTGATCATTGCTGCTTTGTTTGTCGGGTAGTTAGAATATACCGTAATCACAGCTTAACATTTAAGCACTGTTATCACTTAAATCACATAGATTTATTTTATGTGTATCACTTACAGAAGCATTTGCATACAAATTACGTTTTGTCACGCAACTTACCCACATTATTTGATAACGTTGAGCAAACAGCCTTTGTTTTAAACGACTCTGAAAAGTGATACAATTATACAATATATTTCTTGTTTTAGCGAATTTTAGAAGGTAAAGTTGCTAACGAGGGGATTGTGACCTTTAAATTTTGAAACAAAAATGTTACAAGTTAGCGTGAACTAAACCCCATAGAACCAAAATCTGGGCTCAGTTTAAGACTTTATATGTTAAACGAATGTTCCTTTTTGTTGAGAAAATATAAGGGACTATTATTTTGTAATCAAAAGTTTCTACGTTAAAAAAAGTCTGGACGCAGCAAGTATGGTATGGTAGTGAATGTTCATAAAAATGTTTTAAATAGCAAATGTGTTTTTTAAAGAAAACAGGCAACAAATTTGGTTACCAGCATAACCTATATAATAGAAACAATGTAGCATATTTCGTCTAAATAACTTTATTGTTTGAAAATGTACAAAAATTTTTCGACAATAAACTTAAATGTTATCTAAACCCTATAGGTTAATAGCAAAATTGAGCTATTCAAATTTGAAGCATTAAATACAAATTCGTTACCATAACGCATTTGCTGCGTCCAGAATTTCTTTTCTTACAAACATGCATTAGAATTTCGTGGCCAAAATTCTATACATTAAAGGTCAGCTCAGAAGTGGCACGGACCGGGGGAATTCGACTATCTAATTAAAACAAAGCATTGTTTAATCTATTTGAACTGAGCATATTTTTCTGCCTAACGAATTCGTTGCAAAATGAAAGTACTCACCAAGTTTGATCATCATCGGCGTATTATTTTTTGAGTTATCGGTTGCTTGGCGGCCATTTGATATTTCCATATCTTCCTATCCATCTAGGATATTTACCATTGAAATAATTCGCTACATTTTCAACATTATGAGGGCGAACCCCATTCTGTTGCCAACTCAATTTGCTCACGTGAATTATATATATATATATATATATATATTATATATATATATATATATATATATATATATATATATATATATATATATATATATATATATATTTGGAATGTTGCACTATACTGTAATCACCTTTAAATATACACTTTATTTGTTTGCTGTCCTTTTTGTGATTTTTTATTGGTTTGCATGGACTGCAGCTGTAAGACAGGAGACCGATACACACGACACAATCCGAAGGCACAACCAATCAAAGAACAGTAAACCGACGAATAGAAGCTCAACGCTCAGGCGCCACGTACAATCTCAGACGTAGATCACACAGGAGCGATCACATTCAGTAGCGTGCTGATGATGAACCGAGACGGTTCGAAACTGTAGTCCTCGCAAAACAATAAAAAATAACAAAAAGTACAGCAAACAAATAAAGTATATATATATATATATATATATATATATATATATATATATATATATATATATATATATATATATATATATATATATATATATATATATATTTATTTATTTATTTATTTATTTATATGCATTCAAATTATACAGTGCATCTTACATAGAAGTTACAAACTTGTGGCTGTAATTGATGCGATTTGGTTAAAATATTAAACTGAAACATATCAAAATCCCATTGACACTGACATTTCTTGCTATAAAACTTCGGTATTTCAAATTTACAATTTATTCAACCAATCTTCATTTATAAGCATCTCTAATATTTCCTCTACATTATTTGAACTTTCAAACCATTTTACACTCCAAAGTAGTTGTCTTTCAACTTTAGTTTAATAATATTTTCAAGCATTTTAGGACCTAAAATTGCAAGTTGTCACTGTGACATTATATACAAGAGCAGAATTATTATTATAATGTTTAGAAACTAAGCAATTGCCAAGAGCAATATATATATATATATATATATATATATATATATATATATATATATATATATATATATATATATATATATATATATATATATATATACCTAAATATAAACATACGAAAATTCAAATTGACCCCAGATATGGGTTCTAGGGGGCCTAGCTTACGCTCATCTGAGGAAATTTTTCCAAAATTCAGAAGTCGGAATCTCGTCATTAGTGAGATTTTATTGAGAAAATTCACTAAAAGTGTAAATAGTTTGCCTAAATGGTCATTCCAATTGAAACCGCATTGAGTTACGTATACAAAAGATACAGAAATAATTAATAATTAAAAGGCAAGGTCGATGACTATGCACTACCGATGTTGCTTGTTAGGAATGCGCTGAATATGCAATTTTTTAAGAACATGTTTATTTACCGTCAATCTTAATAGCTAGTGAAACCACACGATTCAAGAGCAGAATTATTATTATAATGTTTAGAAACTAAGCACTTGCCAAGAGCAATTGTATTTATTTACAGGTATAACTAGATTTAACCTTAGAACCGGGGAGTATTTAGACTGTTGTTATTAAGATGATTATTAGCATTAAAATTATGTTTGTTTACAAGCATGTCGTTAACCTTTTAAATACAGCGTATTTATTATCTTCCCAGCTTTACCCAAATATCAGCTAGTTTCTTGAACAATTTTCAACATTTGAAGGGTACCGCAAGCACTGATCTCTAACCGCTGGAGGCGATTCAGGAGTGTA
Source organism: Tillus elongatus (assembly GCA_964006375.1). Taxonomy (NCBI): domain Eukaryota; kingdom Metazoa; phylum Arthropoda; class Insecta; order Coleoptera; family Cleridae; genus Tillus; species Tillus elongatus. The sequence goes on along the minus strand of OZ023267.1, from coordinate 61,659,687 downwards.
TTATTTTTTTTTATTACGAAGAACCATCCTGGTCCAAATTTCTGGAAAATAAGCAGACTCCTTTTTTTAGATATCAAATTCAATTTCTCACTTGAACACCATGTATCTCTTTGAATTTGGGCCTTCGGACTGAGGTACATTTGGCTGATTCGTAATATTTAAAACACTGTATACCATTACGTTTGTACTGTCTTGCGTAGTTTACTGATTAATGTCATGTATACAGTGTGTTAGAAATACGTGATACCACTATTGCTGTTTCCGAAACGGTGAGAGGTACGTACCATGTCGGTCGAATAAGAGAAAAGTTGTTGTTGTTTTTATAATGGTGCATTCACGATATGTTGTTAGGGTTGCCAAATTTAATATTATTTCTTAGATACAGAGTAAAGTCTAAAAATGGTAAAAAACTTAATATTTAAATACCATGGACTGTAATGATTGTAAAAAATAATGTTTGAAAAAAAATCTCTTCTCTGTGAATTGACCTTATCAAAGTGAGCGTACAATGTTTTTCTTTAAAGTTACTAATGTCAAGCATAGACGCCCTCGTGGCGCAGGTGGCTAGGTGCCAGCCTGCTAAGCGAGAGGTCCCGGGTTCGATTCCCGGGCGAGACTCTGTCTGGAAAATTTAAAAAATATATAGAATGATGGGAAAGAATGTGCTAATGGCCTGAGATGCCGCAGCCAATAATATTAAATTAAAAAAAAATGTCAAGCATTCTTTTCTTGAAATACAGACCAGTCTTTTTTATTTCCTTATTTATTTTTTGATAATCATAACTGTACAAGATTTATAAATATTTTTTTAACAATTTTTACCTTTCCCCGTATCTACGAATTTATAGAGAAAGTTATTTGATGTACTAACCATACAAATTACAAATTTCCTTTAATTTAACCGACAGCGTATCTCTTACCGTCTCTGAAGAAGCAATAGTGGTGCCACCTATTTATCATACCATATATATATATATATATATATATATATATATATATATATATATATATATATATATATATATATATATATATATATATATATAAGCGCATTTGGAAAGTTTTCCGTGGTCATTGGTATGAGATATACTTGGTTCTCTGGTTGAATAAGAATTTATTACAACTTGAGGTTTTGGCTCCTGCTTTGGAGTCAGATTCCTGTCAGATCTAGGCTTGAACACACCGAGACATTAGAAACGGTCTCCAGCGAAACTTGGAGAGTATTCAGATGGAGACCACGTTTTCGAGCTACAACAACCAATCCTACCCTTACCCAATGCTCTAAGGGGTATACTAAGGCTTTGGAGTTCAAATCTTTTCATTTTCTTCAACCTTTTGAAAACGGTTTCAAAACAGGAGTGAAATGTGGAGCCTTAATATATTCTGGATGCGGTTTAACCCGAGAACCAAGTGAACTCATATATATATATATATATATATATATATATATATATATATATATATATATATATATATATATATAGAGCAGATGGTACGATCTTGTTTTGTGTGGCTGAAATATGAGAGGACTTGAAAGTGAAAGCTGAGGAAGTATTGAGAAAGTTGAAGCAATGGTTCGATTGTAATATACTCACTGCTATTGTAGATAAGGCAAGATTTGTTGCTTTTGCTTGAAAACGGCTTGTCAACATATCGGGCTTTGCTATGGGATAATCATTTGGGGACGTGTACTGAACAGTCAGTTGCATGCACCAAATGTGGTACAAAAGTAGTTGGTTAAAACAATGTACGGATGAGAAAGAATGTATATCTCGGATGCGTTAGTTAGAGAAGCACATGTAATAGATACTTACAACTTCACCCCAAGAAATGCTTAATTCAGGTACACAGAGATTCGGTGGTATTGTTACAAAGCACTTCAATAGACGTAGGTGCGGTGTTGCCACATCTCCAGAATTTCCCCAACATCTGGGAATTTTTGCACAATCTGGCAACACCGCCTCCCCACCCCCCTGGGGGTGCCTGGGGTGACCCCCCTCAGGCGAAGTCTCAACCCTCTAGGACCAGAAATAACGAAGTTACCAACTTGTACCCCGTCGGAACGGATAACTGAGGTCTGCACATTCCGAACACCCTGTATATACACCCTGTATACGCAGAGAACCCTTACACCCTGTATACGCAGAGAGATCTTATAGTTCGAGAAACACCTCTTGTGTAACATAGGAGTGGTGACCACATTTGGATCATCCTGTATATACATCCCCCTGTATACACACGGGACCGATCTGTATTAACAGAACCTTCTAGTGAAAGAAGGTCCTGGAACGTTCTGGAATGGAATGCTCTAGAAAGGAGGGGAAGGTACGGCGAGTATATAAAAGCGAAAGCAAGCCAGCACAGTTCAGTTCAGTAAGAGAATGTGGTAGTGACTTGAAGCAGTGTAAAGTGTTAAGAGAGTAGTGACTGTAGTACCAGATTAGTGACTTTTGTTGAGAGTAGTAATTGTAAGGCCAGTAAATGAAGTGTTTTGTGAGAGAAACATTCTAGAAATTTTATTGTATCCATATTTAGAGTGTAAATAAAGTTGTTTTGTTAAAATTTAAAATCTCACTTATCCAGAACCCGGAGAAAACGTAACAATTTGGTGTCAGAAGTGGGATAAGTGAGTGAAGAAGTGAACAAGCAAGCTAGCTGTAAATGGTAAACACCAGATCGACTGACTACGACAAGATGGCTGAAATCAAAGAGTTGATGGACTTACTGAAAAAGCAACGTGAAGAAGACGAACAACGACGACAAGAAGAAGAAAGAAGACGGCGCGAAGAAGACGAACGACGGCGGCAAGAAGATAAAGAAGACCTCAAGAGGCAACGCGAAGAAGACGAACAACGACGACAAGAAGACCTCAAGAGGCAACGCAAAGAAGACGAACAACGACGACAAGAAGAAGAAAGAAGACGGCGCGAAGAAGACGAACGACGGCGGCAAGAAGATAAAGAAGACCTCAAGAGGCAACGCGAAGAAGACGAACAACGGCGACAAGAAGATGAAAGAAGACGGCGCGAAGAAGACGAGAGAAGACGACAAGAGGAGGAACAGAGGCGACAAGAAGATAAAGAAGAGCTTCGAAGTATGTTCCACAATATAAGAGTTGATGTAAAAGAAGAAATTGAACAGATCAACGAACAAATAGAAAATGTGGACAAGAAAGTAGAAAATGTGGACAAGAAAGTAGAAAATGTGGACAAGAAAGTAGAAAATGTAACAGAGGATTTGAATAAACGATGGGAAGAAGTGGAAGGGTTGAAAGAACAAATGAAGATGATGATGAAAGGCACAGAAGTCAGACATAGAGAACTGACAGAGCAGGTGATGGGCCAGACTGACAGAACTCAACCAAGAGGAGTTACTGGAATGTCCCCAGTTCAAAATCGTCGGGAAGAAGATATGCCAATCGTGCAGCAGCCTCATGGAACTTTGAAGCCGCCGACTTTTGACGGAGAAACATCGTGGCCCATGTACAGGAGGCAGTTTGAGGCGGCAGCTCTCAGCAATGGGTGGAGCGAACAACAGGCAGCAACTGCTCTAATTCTCTCGCTTCGAGGTAAAGCCCTAGAAATCCTCCAGAACATCCCGGAGTCGAAACAGCAAAACTACTTAACAGTGATACAGGCCCTAGATTTGAGATATGGTAACAAGTACATGAGCCAGGTCTACCAGACACAACTAAAGTCAAGGGTCCAGAAGCCAAATGAGACGCTGCAAGAATTTAGTGCCGAAGTGGAGAAACTTGTGCGACTGGCATATCCCCAAGCCCCAGAAGAATTTGTCAACCAGATAACCGTCCAGACCTTCATCGATGGGGTACTTGATAATGAAATGCAACAAGCTTTAAGGCTCGGAAGGTTCAAAACACTTACGGACTGCGTAATTTATGGCTTGGAATTTGAAGCAGCGAAGAATGCATCTCAACCTCGCCGCAACAGGCTCCGCGAAGTGAAGGAGATAGAGGACTTTGCAGACACGACAGCCGAACTAAGACAAGAAATGAAAATGATAAAAGAAGCCATAAGCAAGCTCACTGTACCGGTTGGGGCACGTAGGACGAAAGCAGATTGGTCAGACATAGAATGCTACAAGTGTGGTAGGAAAGGACACATAAGTAGGCAGTGCTTACAAACCCAACAGGTGGCTCGCAGAAGACAAGAATATACCAACAGGGAGCGCCATCAGGGAAAACGACCTGACGCCAGTGTAGGTGGGCGACACGTGGCATGCGAGACCCAAGGCCCCAAGGTCAGGGTCTCCACTATCCGACGCTACCGCGAGAGCCTCGTTATACCTGGCAGCATAGACGGAAGACAATGCAGTTTCACCATCGATACTGGTGCTACTAGATCCGTTGTACGTCCAGACATGTTGCCAAACAGGTCGGCACTCACGACCAACAAACAGCCTGTGTTGGAGACGGCAAAAGGAGATAGGATACCTGTGCATGGAGAGGCCACTGTTTTCATTAGGCTGGGCAGTACTGAGCTACAGGTAAGGGCTGTCGTCGCAGAAATCGTGGACGAATTTATTCTGGGCCTGGATTTAATGGAAGATTTCGATGTCCTGTCAGTAGACTTCCAGAATAAGATCTTGAAAATCGGTAACGAAGAGTTGTATTTATCTCCAACAGCAGGCGAAGCTAATCCCAGGGTGAGACTTATTGTCGACGAGGATACACGGATTCCTGGTAACAGTGAGAAGATTGTCAGAGCCAGACTAGAGAAGAAACTTGATGGTATGTCTGCTCTCATAGCGGAGCCCCTAAAAGATAGACATGATGGTGCCCTCGTCGCACGATGCTTAGTAGACCCGAAGAGGACAATACCCATAAGAGTGGCTAACGTGCAAACTAACAGGGTCACATTGAAGAAAGGTGAGGTTATCGCCACTTGCGAGCCCATTGACCGAGTGACGTTGTCAAGAAAGGTGACACCCACGGCATTAGACAGAAGACTGCCAGTAGAAATGGTAGAGCGGTTCAAGAATTCTTGGGGCCAATTGAACGACATGGAGATGGAAATGGCCCTGAAGTTCGTATTGGAGGAGGCCGATATTTTCGCTCAAGATAAAATCACAGGTCGTACGAGTCTAGTGCAACACAGAATTAATACTGGCGACGCAAGACCAATTAGACAGCCTCCGAGAAGACTGCCTTTTGCCAAGCAATCAGAAATCAAGGCGATGGTTAACGAAATGCTGGAAGATGGTGTGATTGAGGAGTCTAATAGTCCTTGGTCGTCCCCAGTAGTTTTGGTCACCAAGAAAGACGGCACTATGAGATTTTGCGTGGACTATAGGAAGCTGAATGATGTCACCAAGAAAGACAGTTATCCCCTGCCCCGGATCGACGACACTTTGAACACTTTGGCCGGATCAAAGTGGTTCTCTACATTAGACCTGAAAAGTGGCTACTGGCAAGTAGAACTCCATAAAGACGATAAGGAGAAGACTGCTTTTTCAACCGGGAATGGGTTGTACCAATTCAAGGTCATGCCATTCGGCTTATGTAATGCACCTGCCACCTTCGAGCGACTAATGGAGTTAGTGCTGAGAGGACTTACATGGGAAACATGCCTGGTGTATCTCGACGATGTCATGGTGATTGGAAGGACTTTCGATGAACACCTGTCGAATCTGAAGCAGGTTTTCTCCAGGCTGAGAGGTGCCAATCTGCAACTCAATCCCAAGAAATGCGTCCTCTTCCAGAAGAAAGTGAGTTTCCTCGGACATGTCGTTTCTGAGAAAGGGATAGAAACTGATCCAGAGAAAATAAAGGCAGTAAGAGACTGGCCTGTGCCGAAGAACAAACATGAGGTCAGAAGTTTTCTGGGACTTTGCAGCTACTACCGACGCTTTGTAAAGTACTTCAGCAGCATTGCGAAACCTCTGCATAGCCTGACTGAAAATAAGGCCGAGTTCATCTGGTCACCAGATTGCCAAGAGTCTTTTAGAGAGCTCAAGCATCGTCTTCTCACTGCTCCTGTGCTGGCTTATCCTCAGGACGAAGGACTGTTTATACTGGACACCGATGCTTCCCAGTATGGCATTGGGGCAGTACTCTCACAGCTCCAAGCCGGAGAAGAAGTTGTGATAGGCTACTTCAGCAAAACGTTCGGAAAAGCAGAAAGAAATTACTGTGTAACCCGGAAAGAACTGCTGGCAGTTGTAAGATCCATCGAACATTTCCACAGCTTCCTGTACGGAAGAACATTCCGCGTGAGGTCAGATCACTCTGCTCTGCAATGGCTTCTGAACTTTAGAAATCCCGAAGGACAGATAGCACGATGGATAGAGAAACTGCAGAGCTACGACTTCCGGATTGAACATCGAAGAGGAAGAAGTCACGCCAATGCAGACAGCCTGTCAAGAAGACCATGTTCAGTGCATGAATGTAAATTTTGCGAGCGACAAGAGAACAAAGAGATCGACAAAGTAACTCATCAGATCAAACAACTGGTGGCAGGACAGGAGAATAACACCGATCTAGACGTAAATCTTGAATACATCAGAGACGCACAGAGGACAGATCCAGACTTGAAACATATTAGAGAATGGCTACAAAAGGGGAAAAGACCTGAGTGGCACGATGTGTCCCGGTTTGGGGCGGAGGTTAAAGGCTACTGGCTACAATGGGACTCATTGTGTCTAAAGAATGACATGATCACTCGAAAATGGGAAACTGCCGATGGTAGAGACTGTATATACCAGACCGTTGTGCCAAGTGAGTGCATAGACAGTGTTCTTCAAGAGTTACACAATAGTAGAAGTGGAGGCCACTTTGGGGTCAACAGGACTCTTGCCAGAGTGAGAGACCGCTTCTATTGGATAAACTGCCGAAGAAGCGTGGAAGAATGGTGCAAAAGGTGTGACCAATGTGCTTCAAAGAAAGGACCAAAGACTCGATCCAGAGGAAAAATGATGCAGTACATCTCAGGTACACCGTGGGAGAGAGTTGCCGTAGACATCGCAGGACCTTTTCCCATCACAGAGTCTGGGAACAGATACATAATGGTGGCGATGGACTACTTCTCGAAATGGCCTGAAGTTGCGCCGATCCCCAACCAAGAGGCAACGACCGTAGCAGAAGCCCTGATGGAAAATGTCATATCACGGCATGGCGTACCCTTGGAGATTCACACCGACCAGGGCCGGAATTTCGAATCAGAGGTCTGGAAGAGCCTAATGGACTTGCTAGGCATAAAGAAAACGAGAACAACGCCACTCCACCCTCAATCAGACGGCATGGTAGAACGGCATAACAGGACCATCAATCAGTATCTTGCTATGTTTGTCGACGAGAATCAAAGAACCTGGGACAAGTTGATACCTCTGTTCCTCCTAGCTTACAGAAGCTCTCAGCATGAATCTACCGGCTACACTCCATCCATGATGTTGACCGGTAGAGAGATGCGGTTACCAATCGACATGACGAGACCACCACCGAACGAGGACATAGCGCACCTAGCTACGTTACCTGAGTATGTCGCCGACCTAGAAGGAAAACTGCGCACTATACACAGATGTGTCAGAGATAGGCTCCTCTTAAGCAGTGACCGGATGAAGATGCGCTTGGATCGCAGAGCAACACCCCATACATTCAAGGAAGGTGATGCAGTGTGGCTGTACCAACCAACAAGGAGAAAGGGCCTCAGTCCCAAACTTCAGAAACCATGGGAAGGGCCATACTTGGTGACTAAGAAAATTAACGACCTAGTCTACAGAATCCAGCTGTCTCCAAGAACCAAACCCAAAGTTGTTCACATAGAGAGGTTGAGTCCCTATCGGGGCAACGAACCCCCAAGTTGGCGGCCGGTAAATACTGTTCGGGACGAACAGTCTTAAGGAGGGGGGCAGTGTTACAAAGCACTTCAATAGACGTAGGTGCGGTGTTGCCACATCTCCAGAATTTCCCCAACATCTGGGAATTTTTGCACAATCTGGCAACACCGCCTCCCCACCCCCCTGGGGGTGCCTGGGGTGACCCCCCTCAGGCGAAGTCTCAACCCTCTAGGACCAGAAATAACGAAGTTACCAACTTGTACCCCGTCGGAACGGATAACTGAGGTCTGCACATTCCGAACACCCTGTATATACACCCTGTATACGCAGAGAACCCTTACACCCTGTATACGCAGAGAGATCTTATAGTTCGAGAAACACCTCTTGTGTAACATAGGAGTGGTGACCACATTTGGATCATCCTGTATATACATCCCCCTGTATACACACGGGACCGATCTGTATTAACAGAACCTTCTAGTGAAAGAAGGTCCTGGAACGTTCTGGAATGGAATGCTCTAGAAAGGAGGGGAAGGTACGGCGAGTATATAAAAGCGAAAGCAAGCCAGCACAGTTCAGTTCAGTAAGAGAATGTGGTAGTGACTTGAAGCAGTGTAAAGTGTTAAGAGAGTAGTGACTGTAGTACCAGATTAGTGACTTTTGTTGAGAGTAGTAATTGTAAGGCCAGTAAATGAAGTGTTTTGTGAGAGAAACATTCTAGAAATTTTATTGTATCCATATTTAGAGTGTAAATAAAGTTGTTTTGTTAAAATTTAAAATCTCACTTATCCAGAACCCGGAGAAAACGTAACAGTATTGAATCGTCCAAGTCACAAGTATGATACAAGACGATACTATATCCCGGGTATAAGGCCCATAAAATCATTGGGCATGATAAATTTATTATACGTTGAAGTTGAGTTTTATAGTAAACCATCCAATGATCCCATTAAATAGGTATAAGGTATCTGTGAAGAGGTGGATAATGGATATCGAAGGAAAAATGCTGCACGTGAATTTTGGAAGTTAGAAGTTATGATTAGTCGCTAAATTACGATTAGGATCTACGGATCTGTGTATACTGGAGTTGGCGCGTTCTGCTCTGGTCGTTTGGCCCTCTAGTCTGTATGCAGTCTTGTTGATCGGTTGCGTGTTGGTGCTCTTGGTGTGAATGTTGTGGTCGACTGTATTGGTGTTGTGCTGTCCATGTGCTGCCGTGTGTGAGCCCTTTAAGAGACGAATTGTGTCATAAATGACCAACTATAAGGTTTTATATAATGTTTTAGGATTCCGTTGCTAATAGTGTAAGTGTTGTTAAGTGATTTGTTTCTATTGGAAAATTATTAAATTAGTAAATTTTCCAATCTACAGTAATTTTCTGTAGATTGGAAAATTTACTCCCTTACAAGCTTAGGCTTTAGTGATATATTATTGCAATTGTTTGTTTATTTTTATAGACTGTCTTATAGTTATTAGTTTCAATTATGTATGTGTGTCAAAAAAATAAAGGTCACTTTATATATATATATATATATATATATATATATATATATATATATATATATATATATATATATATATATATATATATATATATATATATATATATAGATTTTCCCAAAACGAATCTAAGAAGGAATTGCGTACCTACGAAAATTACTTAGTGAATTTTCTTAAATACCAGTTTTTTCAGGAACATTTTGAGTTTTTTTTCAGAAAATTATTGTAGTTTTCCAAACAATAAAGTTATTTTGATAAAATAAGGTACACGGTTTCTACTATATCTAGGTTATACCAAATTCGATGCCTTCTATTTAAAAGATACATAGTTGCCATTAAAAACATTTTTATGAAAATTCACTATCACAATGCACTTGATACGTCCAGAATGTTTTCTTGTTCGACATGTTGCACTATTCTATATCAAAATAAAGTTTGTAGTATAACGGCAAATTAAGTTAATAAAAATTAATGCATTTAATGAAAATTTGCTGCAATAACCCTGCATCCGGACCTTTTTTCAATATAAATCCGCTATCTTCTATTAAGCACTCATTATGATGTTAACTTTAACGTTACCCATTAAAATATCTATACGAAATTCAAGTATTTGAATTGTGACGAAATAGTAAACATGATATATGTTATTCACCTTAAAACTAACTTTGTTCACTAGTAATTTGGGTGTAAACAAAAGAGAATGAGAAACCCTAACGCGATTACGAGAAAACAGACTTTTGTCGGCAAATATTGGGGTGATATAGCCCATAAATTCGATGACTTTTTGTTTACATCTGCCTGTGTCTCAGTTTAGCGTTAAAACTAAAATTATATATCTTCCAGTGGGGAGTTTATAGTGTAAACAACTGATACATTCTGGATGTAGGAATGGGGTACAAACAAAAATCATCCTTGAAGGAGAACAAACTTTACACCGCTATATGTTTTATATTTTAAATTTGAAAGACAGAAAAGTAATCTTGTTATGAAGACAGGAAAAACAAGAGAATATTGAAGTGGCTATAAAATATAGAAATATAGGAAGAACGGTGTGGGGGAGAAACCTTTTGAATATGGAGACATATACACAACTCCTATGTGCCTATATTTACACTTCCCTTACTTCTACCAGATTAAAATAAATGTATAATACGCTTACTTCTTACATTTTTAAGATATGCCAGGTAAGGGGTGGTAAAGCCTTGTAGAGGGCGTCGAGTCAAGGAATAAGGCATCAAAATTAATTTTTCACATGTTTATTTTAAGTTTAAATTCGCAAAGATTATAATCACAACCAAGGCTTTATAAGTCAAAATAAATTATTTCCAGCATAGGTCTGAAGACTATAATGTTCCTGCTTTAAAATACACAGCTTGTTCAGGTTTGGTTTGATATTCGCAATAGACACTCTCAACTCATTTTCTATTCGAAGTTAGTTTCTATATTTAGATTTTAAAGCATCTACAGCAGAAAATCCAGCCTAATAAACGTGAGAAATAAGAAAACTTAACAGTATTCGAAACGCTTTTGCTGTAATAAGAAAATAGTTTTACGGAACTTCACTACTGATTTTGTTAATGAGTTAGAAACAAAACTTCATCTTTTTGCAGTTTGTCTTATTCCAGCGATAGGCTGGTAGGTGTACATTCAAATGTATTTATTACCCATTTTAATGTCTTTATCTTCAAAGTATTTGTTGCAAGTAGAGGTCAAGTTGTTTAGATGACACACCACTCTATTTCCCACTACATTTTTATGATCCTTTATCGGCGGGTAATTTAGGATAAATAATTGACATATTGTTGGAAATATCGCAAACAATTTTATTTTAAATTGTTATTGTGTTTTCTTACAAAATGTGTTCTCACGCGAGTGAGTATTTGGGATGACACAGACCGTGTCTGTGTTCATCTATAATGATAATCAGCGGGTGATACCTTCAGTATCCCTGCTCGTTTATTTCTATTAAGTCTACGATTAAAATACAGCGAAACTGGGGGTCATCTGCTCTCTTTCTATGTCTGGTGAATGGCTGGTTACATAGCGCAAAGTTGATCCGATGTCTATATGTTGGCATGACTGAGCGCATGTCCATTGAGTCACGCCGGAGGCCTTCTCCGTCGAGCTCGTTCTTCTGGTTTCAACTGTCGTAGTGTGGAGAGTGCCATAGTGGCCAGGTCCGTTTTGTTTAGAATAATACCACCACGTTAAGTTGATAAAAACGTCGTTCTTCAGGGCAAGCTGGTGCTTAAATCCAGACTAGTGTGATTATGTTTTAGGGTCACTGCCATTCCAGTACAGTAAGAGGATTGTGAACGTAGATTGGCCGCTACTCGCTGCTGTCGAAAGGGCCGCTGTTAGTTGCAGGTTGATTAGATCTGGTTCCACTGCCGGCCTTAGTTTCTATGGTGTAGCTGCCTAGTCGCCCCAGATGAGTATTAAAACAGCAACCACATCATCGTGGCATTTCTGTAAAATTGTGGGTTTTAATTTATGTGCTCCTGCCACGTGCCGATATCCTTTTTGTGCCTGCGCTTATATTTAATATCATTTGAACTAGTGTGACAGCTAGCGCCTGTTAACGTCATTGCCGCCGATACCGTTGGTGAACCTAGTGGTCGTCACCATACCCTAAATAACTGAGGAATATACTGAGTGTCATTGTGGCCAGTCATTCAGCTTCATTAACTGTTATTATTATTTATGATCATTGACCTAGAGGGTCGTTCACAGCACTATTTGTTATTATTGGTCCTGATTATTGACCTTCAGGGTCGTTTACTTTATGATTGTTAATATTATTGATGATTACTGACCCATAGGGCAGGTTACTGATTATTTGTTATTGTTATTTATGATCCCCGACCTATAGGGTCGTTTATTGAGACGGTGGTTCATCACGATATAAACTCCACGAGGGGGCGTCACCCCGAAATGTTTAATGAAGTCAGTTCCACCCCACCAGTGAAGTGCATTATTGTTTACTTTGTTAGAAGTGCTTCACGCTTCTTGCAGTTTTATTCTGAAGGGATAACTGAGTGGTTACATAAGTAACACTAACTTTAGAACAATAATTTACTGTTCAGGCCCATCAGGCAGATCATTTTAACCTGTTTAGGTTATATTACCTTTGTGAACGGTGTGTGAGCTCATTAGCCAGAGATTAACCACTGATGTTAATTGATAGCTGTTGATATTATCTGCCAGTAGTCACCCATACAATAGGCGGACCTTATTGTATTTATGTCGGTCCCTATTACCATACAGCCTATTGTTATCGTAACATAATTCTATGCCACCGCTGTATTTACACTGTGAATATATGGGTTATTATTATTTCTGGTGGTATTATGTGCTGAACATACCATTGCTTGTGTTTGTGTCGTTCGAGCTCACGTTTCGCGGAGTATAGAAGTATTATTGATCTTGATTCTAAGTCACCAAGTCATCATAGTTCCCGACGTAGGTACTAATAACACCTTGAACCTGGCTACGGGTTGCGGAAAGTGGCTGGCGCCTAGTAAATTAAGTCTATCAGACTTTGATAAACTCAGAGTGTTTATATAACACCAGAATCCCTCTGAAATGTGTCCATGCTTGAGCTCTGCTTAGACCTCCGCTGCTTATTGAGGGAATTGTGGTGTGTTCCACCACTCTGGTACTTAGTAGCGAACGGTCGTAGCAATATATATATATATATATATATATATATATATATATATATATATATATATATATATATATATATATATATATATAAGTTTTTTTGGAAGAAATAATAGAGATAAGAACTGCACACAAGCATCATGACGAAGGAATGAGTCAAACTCTACATACATTGCTATTTTTCTAGGACCACATAGTATTTTGCTATTACATTTTCCTCATGGTAATCTTTTTGTAACGGCTGCCAAAATTTAGTTGAAAAGTGCTAAAAAGAAAACAGGGAATGCAATTTTGACATCAGATTTCTATTTCCACCAAGGCTCTTTTATCGTGTACACAACTTTACGAACACTCTGCATGACTGAATCTAAACACACAATGCCAGGCAAATACAGCTTTTATGTGTATAACATTTTCCCCAAGGCATTGCCATATATAATAAATTAAATTAAAAAAGTTATTTTTCACGCCATTGATTTCCCATGGAATCAGCTTGCTTTCGTTGGGATAATGTGTGGGTAGAGCTATACACACGCATTTCCAGTTTCTAATTAGAGACGTGAATTAATTAGGTCCACGAAAATAAAAATAACCTAAATCTCCCTCTTTCAAGCAATCAATGTTTCCACTACAAGGCTTAGGCAATGCAAACTCTGAATAGCGGTAGAAATATTTATGACTTTATTTCTCGGAACACGTGTTTCTAATCAGGAAAGATATGTAAGGTTGCTGATATTTATACTACTCCTTTACTAATTAAGCAATGTCTCATTCAATCTCATTTTTAATAAGGCTATTTATAAACAGATATGAAGGCATTATATTTCTCCTATTCGCCGGTATTGTGCACAAGTAGGATTAAAAAAATATTCAGAAAATTGTTTGATTAAAATGTACTGCTCGCATTCTCTTAGGGATCTAAATGCAGCACCAACAACGAAGTAAAATCTACAGAACAATAGAACAGCCACTATAAAAACAAATGCCTTTTCTTAAAAAAGAAAGCGGAAATAAACTGTTTTACATCTCCATTAAAATCGTGAGTTGGATCATAAAATAAATGAACGCCATCTGGCAATCAAACATCAAACAGGAACCGACTATACTTATAAAAGCTCCAAGTACTGCGCTTTTACTGCCATGATAAAAAAAGTAATATAAAATAAAACATTTTAAGGGTTATTACGTGAATAAGCTCCAATATTTTGAAATAATACGGAAACTTCTGCTACATAATAAAAAGTAATTTCAATAAACTTGGAAAAAGTTACAACGTAAACAAATATAATTGAAATCGAAATCAAATCAAACATGCAACGGGTTTGCCAAGAGTTTAATTTTACTTAGACCGTTAAAAAACTTTTCAATAACTTTTGGTTCAAAGGAAGACATACAAATGATAAATGTCAATTAGTGTGCTAGCTCGTCAAAAAATTATTGTATTTTGAGATTGTGTTGTTTGAAATTAGTTTGTTTTGTGACGATCATTAATCATTTACTTTACGGAGCACTTCTGAATGAGTCCTTCAAAAACTTTTAAATTTCTCATTTTATAGTGTAATTAGTAAGATTTAACAATGCTCACATCGTATGGTACATAAAATCGCCGAACTAAAATCCACGCGGTGTAAAGTTGTTGGTACCTAACTAGACTAAATGCATAGGTAATAAAAGGAAAGTGGTAGTATCATCAGTAGTCGAGTGGCAAGAATGTGTGCCTTTGAAACGAAGGGCTGTGGGTTCAAATCTCAGCTGGAGCGCCATTTCACTTTTTCAGAAAGTACATAATATAAAATTAGCATCCATCAAGTTCGTAAAATTGTGTTTGTTCAAGTTGAATAGCTGTATATTCCGCCCTTCGAAGGAGTCGTAATTCAGACGGTTCCGTGTAACATACAATGTTGGGCACCATTATATCCTTAACCTTCTTAGGAAAATGTTGGGATTCGATAAAATTTCCAGGGTGGTGAGGTAAAATTGCTGTCTGTAATTGTCGTCTGTAATTGGTCATAGTTGCAGGAATAGGACGCCGTTAAAGAAATACCAAATGAAGAACAATAAAAAATTTAGTGTGTACATAAAATGCGCCTGGCTCAATTATTGTTATTCAGATATATGAATAAAGTCAAAGAAAACCCTCACACATTTCATACATTTTACTTATCCGTAAAATTAATGAAAAAAATTAGTGATAATGTCATATAATGCCTTAATCTATAGCATTAATATAGTGCTGCTTTTGTGTCAGTAGTTTCACAATCATCAATGTTGACTGTTTTTTAAAGGACGTTGGCTACCTGCAAGTGGCTCAAGATGCCCTTGCAAACCGCATTTGCATCCTGGAACGATACGTCAGGATATATCTTCTCGGATGAGGGGCTGTCTTTTTTCATCTTTCTAGCACCTAACTCTCCCCTCCCCAGCTGGGTAATGTTCTTGAGATTAGGAGCTCAGTGTTGCTCGTGCTGTTCATAATATCTCTTGCCTCTATTCTCTTCTTTTGGAAGACTTTTCTAACGAAACTAGATACATTGCCCCAGTTCTTCTCTTCGGCAACCATTAAAGACGCAACATTATGTCTTGTAACACTACATCATAACTGGAAATTCAGTTCTTGCTTTTAAAACCCCAACCATTTACATTCCAATACTGTGTGTGCAGCTGTATCTATATCACCACAGTAAATGAAGCTGTTGTCTTCCACCAGCTTCATTTTTTTCCAGTATACCCATAAGGTGAGATCAGGTATGAGCGCTCTCGTCCAAGATGCAGTTTCTGTGTGGTGGTTTCACCGCTCATGCCACCTCTCAACTGTTATCTCTCGTTATCTGGCTTTCGTCAGTGCCAAGTGTGCATTCTCACTGCAAAATAGCCGACACCGCTTCTCAATCAACAGATGCACGGGCGGAATGCCCGTTATTACTTGGAGGCCAAAAGTAGATATTGTCCTGTAGCCACTCGCTACTCTCAATAGGGCATTTCGCTGTATGCCGAGGATTTTTCTTCTGCTCATCTGGTTATTGATCACCACTTGTCCAGCGGGGGCTCCATAACGGACTGTCTAGTGAATAATGCGGCACAGGACCGTTTTCTTTGGGCTACTTGGACCATAAACATTCGGGAGAATCGTCGCAAGAACCCACAGCCTCTTCTCCGCCTTCCTTATTACCACCCTCACATATTCGTGGAAGTCCAACCTCTTGTCTAGCTACATCCCCAGGTAAAACATGTGCCTCGACGGTGTGATCCTCGTGTCAGAAAGATGGAAGCTGACGTAACTAGGTTTTCAGGGACCCTTCAGGATCACAGCCTTTGTGTTTTATGACGCCAGTACGAGGTTCATCTACGTCATCCACCTGTCTATCCTAGCTAGAGGCTCGTCCAATTTGAAAACCAGTTTATCAAGCTTAGCTCTAAATGGTGCTCAAGTATTACATTTTGGTGTAATTTAACCAGCATTATCCGGTATTGCATCACCGGTCATTAGATCATTCATAGTGTAGATGGCTTAGGTATATAAAAAATCTAGCAGGTGCGTTATGGTAGTGAATGTTCATAAAAATAGAGTATAACCTTTATAGTAAAAAGAATGCACCATATTTGAACAAAACAACTTTATTGTTTGAAAAAGTACCACAATTTTCTAAAAATAAACTTAAAATGTTCCTAAAAAACAGGTTCGATTTTCCTGGCCATCGAATTTCTTCAAGCTATTTACACACCTGCCAACATATAGTTTTTCACAAAACGCTTGTTGACACAAGTAAAAAAAAAACATTTCAATTGAAAATTTTCAAACAATTGGTTTTACGATAATTTGCCATTTTTGTTAAGAAAAATTGGCTTAAGTAATGTTACACGAAAATTATATATTTTTTAACAATGACTTATTAACATTAATTATTAATTGCCAAAAGTTAATCTTTGTCCATAATATTCAATTGTGTGGTTTTGTTAACCACACATAATATTTTGATTTTATGCCATACACCGGCCAGCAGTCGCGCACAAAACTTTCTCTTTAAATGCTTATAACTTTTTTTACTTTTAACTTAGATATCTGATCTCTGGTACGTAGGTGACGTTTTATAGTAAAATCTTGCGTACAAAATTGTGTTGTTAAACCTTTGTTATTTTTGCAGGCAGAAACATCGTAAATTTTCCCGAAAAACTTCGTACGATTTTCTTGGATCCTATTCAAGATACTTACAAAAGGATGTCAGGAAAATCGGTTTATAATTTTTTTAGTTATTTGTGTGACACACACACTCGCGCATATTATATATATTGTTACGACCCAGATGTTGTAACTTGTTTTTTTGTTAAAATGTCATCATTTTTGTTCCTATTTCATGTGATCTCACGTAAGTGAGTTAATTAGGGTGACACAGACTGTGTCTGTGTTTGTCCATATTCCTCAAGCAGGTAATACCTTCAGTTTTCCTGCTCTTAGAATTTTATTAAGTTTATGGTAAACATATAGCGGTGCTGGGGGTAATCTGCTGTCTCTCTTTATTCTGTGCAACGGCTACATTCTATGGTCATTAGTGGAAAGGCGATACTATGTCTATGGGTTGGCATGACTGAATTGGTAGCGCATCTGTACGTGGAGACGACGGCTGTCACATCACCGCCTCCGTGGAGCTCTATGCCGGTTTCTGCTGTTGCAGTGACATGTGTTATGGTAGCCGTGGCCATTTTGTGGATTTGTATCACCACGTTGAGCCTTTAAAATAAAGTCGTCCGTCAGGGTAGGCTGGCGCTTACAGCCAGTATATTAATTGTTCACGTTTTAGGTCACTACCATTCCCGTGTAGTTGAGAATAAAGAACGTATATGGTCATTACAGTGGGTAAGCCGCTGCTGCCTGGATGGACCTGGTCACGTTGCTGGCCTAGTGTGCGCTGGTGAGCTGCCCCGGTCTCACAGATGAGTATTAACAACAACTACTTCATCGAGGCATTTCAGTTTAGTTGTGTAAATTAAGTAGTGTGCAATTGCCTACGATAGGATATGCTTTTTTGTGTGCGCTATATCTTAAATGTCAGTAAAATTTGCGTGACATATAGCGACTGCTAACGCCATTGCCCTGCCGATACAGGAATAGTGGCTGGCGCCTATTAAATTAAGTCTCTAAGACTCTATTAAACTCAGAGTGTTAATGTAACATCCGAACCCCTCTTAGATGTCTCTATGCTCAAGCTTTGCTTATGCCTCCGCTACTTATTGAGGGTATTGTGGTGTTTTTCACCTTTCTGGTACTTAGTAGCGAGTAGTCGTAGCTATATATATATATATATATATATATATATATATATATATATATATATATATATATATATATATATATACATATATACATATAGAGCAAAGACATTTATACGTTTACCAAGAGGCTGTTTAAAATCGGGTCCCCAGTGCTAACACAAGCATCGCTTTTTTGTACGACATAATGTATAATTTAAATTAATAATAATAAAAAATTATATATATATATATATATATATATATATATATATATATATATATATATATATATATATATATATATATATATATATATCCCGACTTTTAAATTTTAAATTAAAAAATTTTTTTTAAATGAGTGCGAGCTAGGACCGTTCAGGGTCAGCTTCAATTTTTATATGTATATAATTTAATATGTATATGTATATATATATATATATATATATATATATATATATATATATATATATATATATATATATATATATATATATATATATATATATAAATTGAAGCTGACCCTGAACGGTCCTAGCTCGCACTCATTTAAAAAGTTTTTTCAGAATTTAAAACTTAAAAGTTGGGATATCCCCATTAGTGAATTTTTTCTATGAAAATTCGCCAATAGGATAATTTTACTCAGGCAGTTAGTTTAGCTATAGCCACTGATGAAGACAACTTTGTTGTCGAAATACGTACCTAGAGCCTTACTATGATATCAATTTGTGGTTTTGGGGTGAGCCAGGCTGTAATTTTGGTTTACAACCAAAGGTCTTTTATCCAATGGGTTCCTAGTCCAAGGACTTCAATCGCTATTTCAAACTTGTAAGCAAGATTGAACTTATCCCTTTAGATTTAGGTTTTCATAAATATTGTAAGGGGCTCTCTCTCTCACACTTTCCGAGGCATATCGAGAACGGAGTCAGGAGAAATCAACCCCCTGCTTGCCAAATGCGGTATGATTCGCCAAGAGAATGCTGCTCAATTTCTAGACTAACTTTTCTGGATAAGTTTGCCCAATTGATGAAGTACGGAAGTTATAATGAAATGAAGAGAATATCTGGAAACACTTGATGACGGTGATTCATATGAACATAAATGACACCACATAGATGACACCTTACCATCCAAGGCTCTGTGCAGCATGTGCAGGGGGAGGTTACATAGAAAAGACAACGCGGACACACACCCAACACATAGGGACAAAAACCGCCACCACCAGGAATCAAACCCACACACTCCGTGTAGCAGTCTGAAACCCGTTCGACTACATCACCACAAGTGTGCGTGGTAAACACAACAGCGAAACATTAGTTAAATAAATAATATTTTCTTTGGTAAATTATTTTCTCGTTAATTTAACCTATACTCACTTTCGCGACAATGATGTATCACTGGCTCTAGACGTGCTGAAATTTTACCGAGCTAAAAACTTTGTATTGTAAAGAAGACATGAGTCTTTGACGTGCTCAACATCGTAGTATAAAAGAGACCAACGTCTTCGTCTTCTTTATGAAGAAATAAACATAAAGGCACTGAAGATATGAGGCGGCGGATTATAACCGTGCATTCTCAATACCTATGTCTGAAACCAATTTTGAAAAAGAAATTAAATAATTAAGTAAATAGCATCAATTAATGGCTACTCTGTTCTAACGATAGATAAAAGTCTGAACGCAGCAGGTGCGTTATGGAAGTGTATTTTCATAAAAATATAACTCTCATACAACCTTTTCTCGTATCTTGTAGAATAACTATTATATTGAGCTTTACCGTAGAAATGCGTCACCCTGTACTCGCTCAATGGAAGAAATCTTTTAAAATTCAAAAGTCGCGGTCTCCTCCTTAACGATTTTTTTCTACGAAAATTACCTAAAAATTATAGACTGCTAAATCATAAACAATTAAAACTACCGCCAAAGCACCAGAGAAGGTTCTACTTGAAATGAAATTACTGGAAATATTTTAGGAAAATGAAGCTGAAACTTAAGAGTTTGCTGAGCACTCTTCTTGCGACATTTTCTTTACATAATCCGTATTTGTTTTAGGTTCTTAGCCTTTATGTTGCCAATTTTGACGTTTCAAATCGAGACTTTGACGTTTTGAGGAAAACCACTTTTTTTTTAAATGCTGATAACTTTTTTATCTTTCAACATACATGCATAAATATTGGTATGTGGTTCACTCTTTATAACACAAACACGTGTACCAAATTTCGTTGCCCTTACTTTGTTACTTTCGGAGATATAAACATTTTCCGGAAGAAAACACAAAATTTTCCGGGAAAAACTAGTCCAATGAACTTATCCAAGCCACTTGTAAAAGGAAGGTACTTACCAACTTTTATCAAAATCGGCTCATTATTTTTTGACTTATCCGTGTGACACCTAAATATAAACATATAACGTCTGAAACTGATTTCGGATTCGGGTTTCAGGAGTCCTAAATCGTGCTCATTTGAAGAATTTTTTTCAAAATTCAAAAGTTGCGATCTCCTCATTAGTGATTTTTAAAAAACATATGCAGTAAAATGAGAGAGGGAAAATAATACACATTAGCGCCCAATTTAATTTAGCCAAATCTAAGAAACACAAAAGATAACAAACATGTTTCTATGACTTATTTTGGAAAATTTCAGCAAACATTTCAATAGTTTTAAGTGCATGTATAAATACAAAGGTAGCTTTTAAAACTTGCGTGATTTGTTATTTAGCACGAAAGTAAAATCAAGTTTTTTGACAAAAGTTTGTATTTATAAATTAACGTGCAAAGACACTGTAACTCAATCTACATCGGTCAAACTTGTGGAAATTTTAACATTAGATACAAAGAACATATTTCCTCACTTAATAACCACGCTGACAAATCTAAATTTGCAATACATATTAGTAATACTGAATATAGACAATACATTTTTTAAATGGCAAGCGCAAACTTGGCTTCTTTGAAGTCTTAGAAGTAAAAAATGACATACACGACAATATCTACTTCGAGTTAAACGATTATGCTGATCTAATGGTTTCCCCCTTAACTATATTAAAAAAGTTATGATAAGATATATGAGTCGATATTTGTGTTGTAAAGTATTTGATTTATTTCTGTCATTGTTAAGTTATTTGTTGTCGTAATTGTTATTAAATTTATTATTGTTATAGTGTGATTCTATTTTTATATTAAAAATTGAGACACATCAGGTAGATATTTTGAAGACGTCATCTGTCATTTTAATCGAATTTCGACGTGTAAATCAAATCAATTTTCTCCTATCCCATGATGCTATCAAGCAGCATAACCTGCTACAGAGAAGAAAACACACCTTTGTTGAGCCAGAGAAATGGTCCCTAGGTCTCCACTTAGCATTTTAAGTTCCAATGTTATTTTATAAACTGGCCATCGGTGATAATAAGTCTAAAAATATGGAGGTTGATGGAACGGCAGTTAGAAAGAATACTGGTGGAGCCACAATATTTTTAGGAATCTATTGCGGAATATCCAGAAACTTGTTGACGTTTAATTAGGCAAAATTTATATAACTAAATCATGGCTATTACATACACAAGCAGTTGTTTATTTGTACTACTACTACTACTATTTATGTGCTGGATATATTATTATTGTTATTTGTAAAATAACGCGTAACGTATTGCAATATAATGGAAATTATAGACAATGTTTTAAGAAATCTGAGGGATGAACATTAATTTTCTTAGCTGTTGAGTCACCTTGTTACACCCTAAGAAACACTGAAGCAGAAAGTCAGCTGCAGAACACTTGGGCGCGAAATTAGAACTAACGATGATTAAAAAATCTGCATACATCTCTTCATTGAGAGCGAAGCAGGCTGTGAATGTTCATTTTACGATCGCCCTGGGATTGACTGAACGCATCCACATGTAAAATGGCAACGTACCAACGAAATTAAATACCAAACAGGATCATTTGAACACGGAGCAAGGGGCGATTTTGATTGACGTATTTAATAATTTTTCATGTTTAACATGCAAATATTGACGATAGCGCTAGGCAATAAATAGAACATCATTTATTTTATCGGACATTCCAACTGTGCAAAAAATATATCAGTCAAACATTTTTAAAGCCTTTACTTTAATCCACTTTTTAAGTCTTGCTACTTAAATGTTTTAATAACGCGTAAATTAATTTGCCAATTTTTAATTTTGATTACATAACTTGGTGCAAATAATGGAACCATTTGATATGTAATTGAATTTTATTACAAAAATTGAACAAAAAAAGAATAATCTCTCCAAAAACTACAAACATAACATTAGGGAGTTAGATGCTAGATACGTATTTCGGCAACGAGTTGTCTTCATCAGTAGTTAAACTCTTAAATGACACCGCATATTTCTTTGTTATTATTTGGGATGATGCTCCTTTTTGCTTCGATTTCCATCCGCATTGTTCAACATCGGTCTTTTACAAAAACGGATTTATGAGTGATGTCCTCCACTAAAACTACCGTAGGGTATTTAGCTTTGAAAATTACCACGAATAACGTAATATAGTTGTTTGCAATATATTGCACTAATAGTTTTATTGCGAGCGTTTCCTCTGCTGTTTAACCATTGATTTTGTTTACATAAATTGAAAGTATGTATATTAAAATGTTTGTAACAAAAAGACAACTCAGTAAAAAAGTCAACATGTTGAAACCGATAAGACATGACTGCGTTTCACCTTTTGAAATCTAATAAAAATGGAGGAGCGTTCACAGAAATTGGGGTTACAAAAAAAGTTAGTTCGTCTAAGGCAACAATCCATGTGCTAAAATTGTTTAGAAAAGATGACTGAGCTCTCTTAAAGCTATGAGCAATTTATTATATTGGTATATATATATATATATATATATATATATATATATATATATATACATATAAGATGCAATAATAAAAATTTGGAGTAAAATTTTCTGGAATTCCATTCCGAAACTACAGCCTGATTAAAATTTACCGTTTCAATGTATTTTGATGTTTAGTTGAAGTTATACTTTCTAAACTGTTTCCATTAGAAGTACAAGCAAATGCTTTTTTGTGTAACATATGTACAATCTACATTCGAAATAAATATACTATATACTATATGTATATACTTTATATATATTTATCGAATCAATAATATTGATTATCAGATCTGAGATCCAAGAATATACTATATAGTAACAAATTCAAACAAGGAGGCCGTTATTCCATTGGAGTTACTCGCCAAACCAACAGATCAAATGCCAGCTCAATTGGACTTTATAATCCCATTTGACGTGGTCATGAATGACGCCAACCATGAGACAGAGGCAGTAAAAGGTTGACAAACCACCCATCTGTATGGTGTACAGACGGGTCTAAATAAGTAAAGGTTAGCAGGACTGGGAATAAGAAGACCCATTTAGGTTCTACAAGTGCCCAGGAAAAACCTCCATCATCTTCAAAGAAGAGACGCTTGCTATAAATCCGTGTACATAGGAGTGTATACAAAGAAGACTTATAGAGAGATATACACCCACTGAGACAGTCAGACAGTATCAAATACTCTGAGGTCTTTGAAAACAGAGTCTAAAGTGACCTGGGACTGCAGAAAATGTTTGAAGCAACTGGCTACGGACAACAAAGTCACTTTGGTGTGGGTACCAGAGCATCAAGGCATTGACGGAAATGAGGATAGATAGCCTTGAAAAAAGGGCAACAATGGCACTATTCTATGGCGAGAGCCCTGTTGTGGGCGAACAAAAAGCCTAACGCTCCTTCGATGACGCTCTAACCCCAAAAAATGTTCGGTAGCTTCTCCTCTTTTATGACTTCATCTGAAGAAAATTGAAGTCCTCGCAAGTGTTTATTTAACTCAGGTAAAGAGTTTTATACCGATGGAACTAGTTCAGGGCTGTAAGGAAGATGCCTTAACTCAACGAGCCCTCAGCGTTTGCTCTTTCTGTACTTTTTAGGCATTACGAACTTGCCAATTGTTGAATTGCAATAAAATCTTTTGAAATTACACAGTCTTTTTTGACGTATCACAAATCTTAAATGTCTATCTGTGTTTCTTTCATTTTTGCCGGATGCAATATTGGTATACTCACTTGGCTTATACTCAATCTGAAAAATAGCCTGATTATCTCAACAATTTTTTTTTATCAGACTCAATGCGAATGATTGCATTTTATTTGCTTTTTGGGTGGTGGATCGTTTGTAGAACCATTGCATGTAGGAAATTAACTTGATATTTGGGAGAGGAACCAAATGCTGCCATACTAGAGGAAAACGCCAGGCTTAAGGCAGGCAAAACGGTACACCACCGTATTAACAGAGAAGTATGCATTATTTCTTGAATTGAAAAGAACATAAGTACACTTGGAGAACACCCAAATCACCACAACACATATTTCAGAGACCTTACGATCGTTTCGTTGACAAAGTCGACATCTTCAGAAGGATAATTTTCTTCCTCTGAACATTTTGACTTTGCCAACGAAACGATCGTAAGGTCTCTGAAATATGTGTTGTGGTGATTTGGGTGTTTTCCAAGTGTACTTATTAGTTCCGAGCGCTTCCGAATTAACAAGTTCTCAACGTAGTTGTCAGTTTATGCCTGTAACTTAAGATTATCCGCCCGGATTTAAAAACAGGGCTATTTTACTGCTAAACCCCCACGTTTTTTTAACCCAAATTACGAGAAATGTATATTTTTCATTAAAATTTAAAGTACTGGTAAGTTTAATTTTAATAGGTATTATTGTTATTCATCATGATAGAAAGTCACAGCAGTTAAACGTAACAGGTCCTCAACATACTTATTTCTAGAGAAACATCAAAATTGAGCGTACATGTTAGAAATTCTATAACCTGTAATTGGTTGAAGCTAAAGTGGCAGAAGTGTGTATTAAATTGAAGGAAATTTAATGGTCTACAACTGAGTTTTCAAACGTTTTTCTATAAGAAACGTTCATGAAAGTCACTAAATGTTTTACAAAAAGAATAAGGTAAAATGTTTTTTTTTTTTTGGTTGAAATTTATCGATTTTCAATCACGTATATCTCGTAAACCGTTGGGAACTCTACAAATATGTTTTAAAGCAATTGTATAGAAAATTTAATTAGCTTTAATTTTTATTTGAAAAATATTAAATAACCTATCGATCCCCTTCCCGGCTTTACCTCACCCCCTGGTGTGAAGTCTTTTAATATGATTACCTCCTAACTGTTGCCAATAAAGGACTGAAGTCGAAAATTTGCGAATATTACACGCTGATTGCATTCATTGACTGGACTAATATGAAAAATCTGAATATTTTGGGCAACTATTACAAAATAGAGTAATGGACAAAAGATCCATTAGGGTCGCAGCTCTGAGAGATCAAATACCTATACGGTGTATTAAACAATCTACAATATATATATATATATATATATATATATATATATATATATATATATATATATACTGTATATACAGTTATCAAATCAATAAATTTAATCGTCAGATCTGATATGCAAGAATATTATAATAAATAAGAATAAACATAAACCATAAGGGTTGTTCTACTTAAAAACATATTTATCCTGGAATATATCAAAACCGCGATAACCAATCGTTTTTTCATGTCACTTTTCGGTGTAAGAAAAAAAAGACTATTTCATAGACCCGTGGGTGTAAAATCAAAACAACAATAGTATGTGCTCAAGTTTGTACAGACTGTATAATGCAGCAAATGTGGAAAGATATATTATTGGCGTCAATCCAGAATAGTCTTGGGACAGTAATAATTTCAGGGGCTCCGTTTTGTTACTCTGTCTTCTGTAAGAAGAAAACCAAATATGGGTGCACATGAAATGATACCATCCGATTTATAAAGACTGATCCAAAAGTAGTTTGGCACTGGGTAGTACTAGATTGTCGGTATTAAAAGGTTACGATTTCGGAAAACTTATCTCAGTCCCGGAGTCAAAATTAAAAATACAGGGTGTAAAAGTTATATTTCGAGTTTCGTTGATATCTAAAAAAGTATTTGATGTATTGTTTTGATTTGGTATGGATCAGTTTGTTACAGTGATAAAAATTATTCATTTCCAATTTGGCTTTAGTCGATACAAGGCGATACTTGCGGCACACTTTAAGTTTTCAAAACACTCACATTTTATGTTACTGTAGCTAAAAAACTCTGGACGCAGCAAGTGCGTTATGGTTGTGAATTTTCATAAAAATGTTTTTAATAACAAATATGTGTGTTTTTTTTAAGAAAGCAAGCATCAAATTTGGTTACCAGTATAACCTATATACTAAAAGCAATGTGCCATGTTTCATCAAAATAACTTTATTGTGTGAAAATGTACAAAAATTTCCAAAAGTAAACTTAAAGTGTTCCCGAAAAAATACGTTTCTTGGTCAACCTTATAGGTTAATAGCAAATTGAGCTGTTCAAATGTGAAACATTTGATCAAAATTCGCTACCATAACGCACTTGCTGCTTCCAGAATTTCTTTTCTTACAAACATGCATTATATTTCGATGGAAAATGCAAAAATGCAATAACATAAGTCGTGTTTGATTAAAAAAAAAAACGGAAATTTGTATCACCAACGACTTATGGGCCACCCTGTGATTGTAAAAATATTATTTTAAGATGTAGCTCAAGAGACCCTATAATTAATATATACAAATTTTTTTCATATCTTATTTAATAACGGATATATTGGGCTTTGTTGATTTTTTACGAAAATTCGACAAAAATTATATACCACTAAACGATAAACTCTATAGCTAAGACTACTGCCAAGCATCAGAGAAAGGGTCTATTTGAAATGAATTTTCTGCAAATATTTGAGTAAAATGAAGGACAATGACGGTTGAAACTAAGACTTTAGGGTTTGTGAAACATCCTTCTTGAGACATTTTATTTCTATAGCCCGTATTAGATTCAAGTTATTTGCCTAAATGTTGCCAATTTTGACATTTTAAATCGCCACTTTGACGTTTTGAGGAAAACCCCAATTTATTTTTCTTTAAATGCCTATAACTTTTTTGTCTTTTGACCTACATAGCTAAATTGGTAGGTGACTTACCTATAAGGTAATAAACCTGCGTGCCAAATTTGGTTGCCCTTACTTTGTTAATTCCGGAGATATAAATTTTTTTCGAAAGAAAACACAAAATTTCCCGGGAAAACCTGGGCAGATTTTCCTGGCTAACGAACTTATCCAAGCCATTTGCAAAAGGAATTTTTTCACCAAATTTAATCAAAATCGGCCCATTATTTTTTGAGTTATCGGTGTGATACATACATATATATATATATATATATATATATATATATATATATATATATATATATATATATATATATATATATATATATATATATATATATATATATATATATATATATATATATAACATATAAAAATTGAAACTGACCCCGGATATGTTTTGTGGGGGGCCTAATTAGCGCTCATTTGAAGAAATTTTTTCAAAATTCAAAAGTCGGGATCTCCTCATTAGTGAATTTTTTTTTAAAAGAAAATTCACTAAAACGTCAAAGGTGAGCAGTGTCGTTGCAAGGGATTGGCCAGGCCGGCGGCTACCAGAGCCGCAACCCTCAGGGGGCGCACTTTGCAATCCACAGCCTGCGGGCCGCAAAAAACTGTCACTTAATTGCAATACGTGCTCCGCAGGTTTGGAACGGGGTTTGGAACTTAACACACAAAATTTGTACCGAACCCTGAAATAGCGTTGTGTATAATTGCAGTAAGTTTCCCGCTATATATCAGCGCAAGAAGTTTGCGCATAGTAGAACTAATGATACAAACTAATTAACTCTCAACAAGATAAAAGTGGTTATGCCGAACTGCAACGGTAACTTAAGAACAATGACGATGAAGGGGTGGCGAATAAATCTGGCCTAAACATGTACGTAACTTCACTGACAGATGAACAGTTATATAATACATTTTAATTCCTATCCCATGGGCGTAGATATCAAGCCCGATAAGATAAATATGATAAATAAATTTCATCAAGCATCTGGTATTCTGTGCTGAAATTAAATTAGGGGTTGAATGTGTGGGGGTGGAATATCGGTGACAGAAATTTCGATTTTTTTTGCTAAAACGGCGTAAAAAGTCTCAGTAAATATAGAAAACTTAATTCTGGAACGAAATTTTTTCGGTCTACCGGTCTGTCGATCCGCCGGTCTGACGGCCTGTACGCCTGTGTGTTTGTGGGCTCAATTACTCTCGACCGAATTGAGATATCATCTTCAAATTTGGTATCTAGTTAGCACCCGACTAAGGAACGCTTGGGTCAGATCTCTTCAGGAGGTAGAGGATAATTGAGGGGTGTTTAGGTAAAACTTGCCATTTTTTCGTTAAAACTCGAGTAAGATAACATTTCAGAGATTCATTGGTACAGGAATACGAATACTTTCTTTGTGATCAAGTCATGGGCCTCAAATTCATTTTGTGAGAATGTCTTTCTAAGGAGAGTAGATTATCACAGCTATGTGGAAGTTATGGTTCAATTTGCAGCACTATTTTTATATTACATATATAAGCACAGGATAAGTATAATTAAGGCGCGTCATTAATTTAAACATTGTGGCAATACAAACTTGAAAAGTAGAGAAGTTATTTAGAGCGCGTTAACAGTTGTAAACCTCATCATCATGTCATAGTAATATTCTGATCATAAAAAATACTCCTAACTGTATGCACACAAAAATCAGTAATATACATTTATAAAATCTAATAAAAACAACAGTTTCGTAAAAATAGGTAGCCGCAAGATCATATCTCTCTAGTAATTGTATCATCTCTAAATCCTAAATTTGAGGCTAAATTTCCAATTTGATATTGACAATTATTGACAATAAATAACATTACCACAGAGTCAAATACTAGTAAGGAGAAGATAGGAAACGCCCATAAGCTACCTTTACACAAGAGCGACCCGCTTTTGGGTTGACTCTAGTTAGCATTTGACAAGTCTATAGCACTCTAGGTCCTCAAAATCACAGAAACAGAGCCGGTAAATTTGGAAACTTGTCACATTAAATTTGAAACTCTAAACGAAGTTTCCACTGCACTGACTGTAAAAATATTTTTACACTATTATTATGAGTAATAATAAGAAAATTTTGAGCACTAAACGATGATGTTGAATGATTTATTCTTACATTATTTTTATAATCATTCATGACAAATATTTTTTAATTTTTGGTTATTATTCACAAGTTGTTTTTTAGAAAGAAAATGTTTGCTGCATACTTAATGGGATTTGATGTATTGGTCATCCAGCAATAGGTTATTTCTATCAACTACCTTAATCCACTGCTTAGATCTGCAATTATATTGTATTTTTCATTGGAATTCTGATAATTCTAGGGACTTCGGTAATAGTTGTAATAAATTAATAATGTTTACTTACAGCAGGCGATCTTTCGGCAAATTGAAGAACGCTACCTCTCTGTTGTTGTGTTAATTTATGTAACATGATTTAGATATGCATTCTCAGCCACGGCTCATTTTTAATTCACACAAATAACACAATCACTACCTATTTTTACATAATTAATCACAATAATTCAAGGCGGATGGCTAGGTAAGCAGTAAGATCATAATAAAAAATCTCTGGACGCAGCAAGTGCGTTAGGGTAGCGAATTTTCTTTAAAATATTTTTAATAGCAAATGTCTTTCTTTGATGAAAGCAGGCATCAAACTTGGTTGCCTATATAGTAGAAACAATGTACCATATTTCATTGAAATAAATTTATTGTTTGAAAATATATAAACATTTTTCAAAAGTCTAGATGCAGCAAATCTGTTATGGAAGTGAATTTCCATAAAAATGTTTTTAGTAGCAAATGTGAACAGGCATCAATCTGATTACCGGTATAGCCTATGTGGTAGAAACAATGTACTATATTTTAACAAAATTACTTATGGTTTGAAAATATACAAAAATTTTCCGAAAAAAAACTTAACTGTTGGCAGGTTTCTGAAAACAGTTTTTTGAAAAACGTTCGGGAGCTAAACTGCAAATTTTCCGAAAATTCGCTACCAAAACGCACTTACTGTGTCCAGTTTTTTTTCTTACAAACGCATCATATTTCGATAAAAAATGCAAAAATGCATTAACGAATTTGTTCTACGAAAATTAGTTAAACAAAAATTATACACCCCTACTTACTCCTGGTCACGTAACTTCCTTGGGGAGTGTGAACAAGAAATTTTCCTTGGGGTTTGAGGATCCAGGGGGGTGGGGGCCTAGGCAGGTTTCTGAAAACAGTGTTTTGAAAAGCCTTCGAAAACTAAACTACAAATTTACCGAAAATTCGCTACCAAAACGCACTTACTGCGTCAAGATTTTTTTCTTATAAACGCATCATATTTCGATAAAAAATGCAAAAATGCATTAATAAATTTGTTCTACGATAATTAGCTAAAAAAATTATAGACCGTTAAACCATAAACTTCACTAACCCTACAAATAAATATCCAAAAAGCCACCAAACTTAACTAAACTGACAGCTAAAGCATCAGAGAAAGGGTCTATTTGAAATGGATATTCTGTAAATATTTTAGTAAAATGAAGGGCAATGACGGTTGAATCTGAAACTTAAGGGTTTGCAGAACATTTTTCTTGCAACATTTTCTTTTCACAAACAGTATTTGTTTCACATTCTTTGCTTAAACATTGCCAATTTTGACGTTTAAAATTGCGAGTTTGACGTTTTGCGGAAAACTCCAAAATTTGGTACTTTAACTGCCCATAACTTCTTTGTCTTTACAGCTAGGTACCTAAATTTTGGTACAGAGTTCACTCTTTATAATACAAATACGCGTACCAAATTTGGTTGCCCTTGCTTATTTCCGGAGATATGAATTTTTTTATAAAGAAAATACAAAATTTTCTGGGAAAACCTGGTCCGATTTTCCTGGCTAACGAACTTATCCAAGCCACTTGCAAATTTTATCAAGATCGGTCCATTATTTTTTGAGTTATCGGTCGGATATATATATATATATATATATA
This sequence comes from Tillus elongatus, assembly GCA_964006375.1. Taxonomy (NCBI): domain Eukaryota; kingdom Metazoa; phylum Arthropoda; class Insecta; order Coleoptera; family Cleridae; genus Tillus; species Tillus elongatus. The sequence continues at coordinate 61,628,442 of OZ023267.1, read as the reverse complement.
TATATATATATATATATATATATATATATATATATATATATATATATATATATATATATATATATATATATATATAAACACAGATCTCCCCATAAGCGTATTAAAAAAAAAAAAAATTCGCTAACAAAAAAAGTCACACAAAATTAGGTAGCTGTACGACTGGTAACAAAGGCATCTGTCATTGCGACAATAGTAAACATTTGAAGCAATAGATGGCTTTAGTGTCGACATGGTCGTCGCGTTACAATGGAGTTCCAACACGAACGCTTTCTAACAACGTTTTCAGATAGAGTAAATTAGGCTTGAAGGGATAAATTAAAAATCACGAGAAATGGTGAGCAATGGATAATTCGAAATTTGCAGGTATTAATACATATTACGGTATTTTTAAGCAACTGATAAAGTCAAATTTTATAAAATGTTTCCTTTATTATCAGAAGTTGGGAAAATTTAAGATATTTATACATGAAAGGTTTAACTATATAAAATTTCTGAAGATCTGGCAACCCCGGTAAGAAACAGCTTCATACTGACATCTTGCAATGATTGCAACTTCCATTGTTTAGATTTTTATCTACGATTTACTTAAATAGCATAGCATTACATGTAACGTCATCTGTCTTTGTCCAACATTGTAGATATTGATTACAGAATTTGAAGTGATGTCGCGGTTTATTTTATTATCAATTTCGAATAACTTAATTTTTCTTTGATCAAAAGACTTGAACATTAGTACACAACCATGTCTATCTATGTTATTTTAAGTTGTAAATTTTCATTTCAATCACTTTTTCTTAATGAAAATTCACTAAAAAACACCGTAAATGTTATTTAGAAAACATATTTTGTCGATGAGTAAACATTTTGCACCATTTGAAATTGGTTCATGTTTACCTGCTACTTGGTCCAGGGCATAAAACGTTGGTAGAGTTAGTAAATCAAAATTGTCGTGGAAAGTCAAGCAAATTACTTTGTTCCATTAGATGACTTAACAGGTTGTTAATTTTAAGGACGTCCTTACTTTGTAATTTGTGTCTGAGCTATTATAGGTCATTACTTCGCTTTATTTACGTTATTATTAAGGTAACCATGGGTCGCTTGAAAACCAAAGTTTGTAGCGACAGTACGTTCATTATAAAATACTGTCTGCGTAACGGGAGAACCCATCTGGCCCAGTGTCTAGAGCTTAACAGATTAGAAGGCGAGGCGGAGCTGGGCCAGGACCCGATTAAATCAGCGCTTTTGTGTTAGAGAAATGGGTTAATTTTCCACCCATGTACCTCCAGGGATGTACGGAATTACAATAGATGATCGCATATCGCTGCTTTGACGTCTTATCGAACGCAATTTAATCGATTCCACAGTGGCAGCAACCCTGCGTCTGGTTGTGTTTGCCTTCAATTTAATTTCACACATCTCGTATTCATATAACAAATTGAATGCAGTATTACATTTAGAAGTTATTTGAGGAGTAACAATTCACTTCAATTTTGGGCACAGTTTATATGACATTTCAACCCTGCTGTCTACCCTCAAGTGTCAACAAATTTGCATATCTATGTATATAAAGTACAGTTTTAGTATACTGTATAATGGAATGACTAATCAAATCGCCCTATAATATATGCAAACTACTTAATTTGTCTGCTTTCACGAATACACTTTTCATTGAATTACTTTTTTTATGAAGGTCTGTAGCATTTTGCAACATCACCTGCAATAGCCACACCAACTAATTTTACCCAGGGAAAAATTCAACGAAATTTGTCACATAAACCTACACGTTATTGTGGATTATATTTTCCACAACATCTTTAAATTTTGGGAGCGTATTCTGTTTAAAATAATATAATAAAGTGAATTTTAAAAAGAACAGAAGTGCTGTTAAGTAGTGAATTTTCAGGAAAATTTGATTTCTTTTATAAAGCTGTCGACTTTATACTAATTTAAAAACACAAATAGACACATTGACTATTAAAAATAAGATAATATAAGTACAGAATGTAGCCTCTGGATTCCTTAATATTACATTTAGTTTCAACTCTTTCCAGATAATTGTCATAAAGAAATTCGCAAAGAAAAGGTAACAACTTTCGAATAGTTTAGCCTAGTTTACTTAAAAGTGACGGGCTGATTTTAATACAATTTTGCAGTAATCTTCCTTTCATTAGCCGCTTGGACAGGTTCTTTAGGTAGCAAAATCGGACTGGTTTTTCCGAGGAAGATTCGAGGTTTGCTTCCTTTTTTTATCACTGAAAATAACAAAGTAATTTTAATAAGGTTTTTGTATGATACAGATAATTGATGTAGTTTTATAGAAAGGAAAAAAAAAACCTTTTCGTGTTAAATGGCCGAAAAAATCAAATCATTAAATTTAGGTTTTCTACCAAAAAAAGCCGATTATATATACGTGTGATAAAAATGTTGTTTAAGATTTGCGTAGCTAATAAAAGTTCTTTAGATTAAGGTGCTCCAAAAAAAAATATGTGTTGTGATAACGCATTCTTGTAATGGACGCTGATGAGGCCCAACTCAGGTATTAAGAATTAATTACAGTTTAAATTTTTATGTATATATATATATATATATATATATATATATATATATATATATATATATATATATATATATATATATATATATATGTGTGTGTGGGTGTGTGTTTTTTTTTCATTATATATACAAATCATTTTAATAAATATCGTAACATCTAATGTATCTGATATATTGAAAAAATAAATCTCTTGCATTGATAATTTTAACTGTAAGCATTTAAAAAGATTTTTTAAACAGGCACTTGTTTGTAAAACACAAATTTTCGTCATAGCTTAAGTGAAAAATTTTGTTTCTAAAAACTATAATCTGAGCTTTTATTTGTTTCTAGATGAATCTGTGAATAATGTCTAACTTTAAGGTTACATTTTAGTAATTTTTTCTAATAAACTATAACCATATTGAATTATTTGTCCACGATTACAACAATTTTCATGAAGTATTAGAATCATAATCTATCTAACATTTATCACATCTAATAGTGACATATAATCACTTACATTATTTTACTTTTCAAACTAGTGAATTTTGAGCATAGCACACAACAAAAATTTATATCTAAAATTCATTACACTGGATAGTGATAAAAATATCTAATAACACAATATTTCAAATATATGTTGTTAGACGATCGCATAAAATTAAAGATCGCAGTTTTATATATATATATATATATATATATATATATATATATATATATATATATATATATATATATATATATATATATATATATACACACATATATATATATATATATATATATATATATATATATATATATATATATATATATATATATATATATATAACGATTGAATTGGATCGAAAGTGTTCCAAGCGATTTTTGTAAATCATTGGACATAACCTTAATCAACATACATTATTTGAAAACAAAATTGCATTAATGAAGCATGATCCATTCAATAATGGTTACTCTGTCACAATAATATGTAAGATGATAGACAGAAAATAATACAAATTTGTATCTAACTTAATTTATTCAGATATTATGGAACAAGAATTTTAGTTTTTATAACTTGCCTTGGAAACATCAGAAAATCTTTCAAAATAGCAATAATGATTAACCACTAACAAAATGTTCAAAATGTTGTTTATTACCCTCAATAAACAATTAAACTCGCGTTTCAAAGGAATTTATTACATTAATTAAGCTGGAACGCACAACCCATCTTGTTTCTCCAATAGTTCTAGCTGTTCGGCCTTTCAGATTGATCAGCCTGTCTTTGTAGACAATTTTATTTACGTAATACAAAAAAAAAGAAGTCACATGGAGTCAAACCAGGAGAGCGAGCAGGCCATTCAAATCGCGTTTCAAAGGAATTTATTACATTAATTAAGCTAGAACGCACAATCTATCTTGTTTCTTCAATAATTCTAGCTGTTAGGTCTTTCATCTTAAACAGCCTGTCTTTGTAGATAACTTTATTCAAGTAATACCAAAGATAAAGGTCACATGGCGTCAAACCAGGAGAGCGAGCAGGCCACTCAAATCTACCACCGCGACCAATCCACTTTTCTGCGAAAACTTGCGATTGCTGGAACCAAACTTCATTTAGCAGGCTCACTGCAACCACAGATTTATGTGAAACATTATGTAATGTAGTAACTTTATTTGTAGAGAAATTAAGGTTTTCATTAGGGGCCGAGGAGTCGGGGGCCGAAGGACTCCAGGGGGTAAGCTGAGGAACTGGAAACAACAACATGACCTTTCGATGAAGCTTTCTTCAGGACCGCCATGCGCGGTGAAGAGCCACTTCCTGCACGAGGTGACCCTGATTATAACTAAACATGACGGATCTAAACGTGGTGGTCAAAAAAACTCCCCCAATCCACGGTGTCACGTGACCCGTGCCTAGCGATGGAAGGCACCAGGGCGATAGTGTCGTGAACGGAACCTCTGGAGCACCGGCCAAGCCTCCAGAGTAACCCGCCTTGCACCACAAGGGTGGTTCTGATGGTGTGGACAGTTACTTCCCCCATTCTCGTGGGAACAACGGAGAAGGACAATAAAATAAAAACAAATGAGGCTCGAGGAGTATCTCCGGCTACAGACTCGTGCCTCGAGTCTATTCCAGAAACGGAGACGAGCCAGGGAGCTGTAGTGTCCGCGGACTCTTAAGGTCTCACGTCTCCGCCCACTAGGGTAGCAACCAGGGGCTGATGGGACTTAGATTCCTTCAGGTCAACTTCCAACATAGTAGGGCAGTCATGGGCGGACTACTGATGGCTCTGAGGAACACAGATGTGGCCCTCATCCAGGACCCGTAGTCATATAAAGGAGAACTGCAGGAAAGCTCATCAACAGCAGATCCAGCGAGAACCCGAGGGCCATCATTTTTGACAGGGAAGGGATATAGTTTCTGCCTTTAATGAATTTCTGTTCCAGGGACCTGGAAACGACAACAATTCGAAGTGTAGAAGCGGATGGGCCGAGGGACATTACTGCCGGATCGGCCTGTCTACCAAGGGACAGCATGTACCCTCCTCCACCTAAAAAATTGGAACAGGTGATGGTGGGTAGCAGAGCAGGTGGATGGCACACCATCTTTGGCATGGATGCGAACGCGCACCGTGAGTTGTGGACAAGCTCGGACACAAAATCTAGAGGCGAGTCACTTTTAAAATTCTCTATGAAATTTAATTTAAACATATTGAATAGAGGTAATAAACCGACCTTCGCCACAACACGGCGTGATGAAGTTTTAGATATAACAGTTTCCACCCAGTTTATGGGTGACTTTGCTAAGAACTGGGCTGTGTCTGGGGATGTGAGTAGCTCAGACCACAGATACATCCGATTTGAAATGTCAAATTCGAAGGACAAACGGTATGATACCGGGACCCTCGCGTGGCGGACTGGGAAGCCCACAGGGCAGATCTAGCAGTGAAACTGCGGGGGTTTAAGAGTACCCCAAACAATTCAATATACCTTGAGATTGCAGCAGCCCAAGTGCGAGACGCAATCACCTCGGCTTATAACGCCAACTGCGCCCTAAAAATCAGGGCGTCCACCAGGAATGTCCTGTGGTGGAACGAGGACCTCAGGAAAATGAGGTCGCAGGTTCGTAAGCTATTCAAGGCGGGCAAAAGGTCGGGAGCATGGGATAAATATAGACATGCCCTAACAATCTATAAGAAAAGACTGAGGGACGCCATAAAGAAGTCGTGGAGGGGGTGCAGGGCTATGTGGACGACATTGTCACCATAGTCCGAGGAAAGGCTACACAGTGAGTCTGAGAGCACATGCAGACAGCACTGAACGTGGTGGAAAGGTGGACGGTTGGTCAGGGGCTCGTGGTGAGCTTCGAGAAACTAACCGTAATACCTTTTACGAGGAGGAGGAAGTGGGAGAGCCATAGAAATCTCACTCTATACGGTAGAAAGATCCAATTGTCCAGGGAGGTAAAATATCTTGGGGTCGTATTGGACTCTAGGCTAACCTGGAAGGGTGACGTTGAGAAAATACTGCGCAAGGCAGTTATGACGCTAGCCGTCACTAGGCGGCTATATGACAAAACGTGGTGACCAAGACCTAGTATGGCCCACTGGCTGTACACAAAGGTGGTCAGAGCATCATTAATATACGCGGCACTAGTCTGGTGGTCTTAGATGACACAATCCAGTGCCAAACAATAACTAGGCAATATCCAAAGGATGGCTTGCTTCGGCATCACAGGGGCCATGACTTCAACCTCAACAGCCGCCATGGAGGTGCTGCTAGATCTGCCACCGCTACACTTAGTTATCATGGGGGAGGACAGTCTAGGACTACCCAGACTAGCCTACAATGATAGACTGAAGATCAACATGGGCTGCTGGTGCCACTGCAAAATTCAGGAGATCCTGAAAGAACCCATGCTTGAAATGAGGTCAGCCTTCACGAGCCCGCGAATCTGCAGGGAAAACAAGTTAACAGTGGTAATCCCCGACCTCGAGGCATGGCGGTGGGACATGCCGGGCCTACCACGGGACGCACTTGTCTAGTTCACGGACGTATCCGGCGGGGAGCGTGGGACGGGGGCAGACGTTTATCCGGAAGGACCGAGGGTAAGTCACAGTATTTCCCTCGGAGCTCATGCAGCGGTCTTTCAGGCCGAAATGTACGCCATATTGCACTGTGTGCGAGATAACAAGAGGAGGGGCAATACCAACAAGCGGATCCTCATAGCCACAGACAGACAGAAAGGCAGCCATTAAGCCCCCAGCTAGCCCACGGGTAAACTCCAGGCTTGTAAGTGAATACCGGGACAATACGAGCGACCTGGCTGGGCAGAATGAGGTTACCCACATCTGGTTGCCGTCACGCGGGGGTCAAAGGCAATGAAGAAGCTGATAGTCTCGCGAAGAGAGGGGCAGCAGAACCATTTATGGGATCAGAACCGTTCCTGGGCGTGACGATGAGCACTGCTAGCGGATTTATTATGTCCTGTGTCAGTAACGAACATAGGTCTACTGGGCAGACTGTCCAGGGCTCAGACATGGGAAGTCAATAATTGAGCAACCCAGATCAAAGATGACTGTGGAGCTGCTAAATCTTAGCAAATGTCAGCTCAGGAACATAACAAGACTCTTGACGGGCCACATAGATGTCAAGAAACACCTGCATAAAATGGTGCGGTTCGAGGGGGACTTGGCATGTAGATTCTGCCGCGAGGGGGAGGAATCAGCCCAGCACATCTTGTGCGAGTGTAAAGCTCTGGACCACAACTACAACTACAGCCGTTTTTAGCCTTCCTATGCTTAGTTTACCTTTGATATTACCAGTTACGTTAAATTTGTTCAATAATTTGAAAACATACCCTTAATTAATTTTTGACCGATAGTGTCTGTGTGCGTGTGTGCTTTGCTTAACGGGATGGTTTTAAATTTAAATGTATCAATCACAGCCTTTAAATGTGACCGATAGGCTACTTCTTCTTTATAACAACTTCTTATAACAACGTTTCCTATCACCGTAACTCACCATCAGTCACATTTTAAATCCTAGCTTTTGCTTAATTAAGCCATGACAATAATTATTATTGAATTGTAAAAGCTCTTAATTTTCTGATGTGAAGCTCTCTTAAGTATCATAAACTATAAATAAACTGACAACAATGTTTGCAGTTGACAGCTACAAATAACGTCACATTTTTTCAATGGGCAACTTGATGAGAAATTAAATAATGAAGTCCAACCGAAGGAGACGATTTTGAAGAAGGTTAGTTTTTCACAATTCTTGTGCTATGAAAGTCGATTAGAGTTTTATAGCGCCGTATCAAGACGAAGACGTTTTTTTCCGATAATGCAGAAAAATTTATATCTAGCCATTAAAAGAAACTAGTTGCCATAGCAAGGAAAAATTGAATATCGCCAGCTTGTAGCAGAAAATATGTCGAAAAACTTTTGTTTAAACATTTTTTCAAACGAATATCTCAGAAAATACATACTTTTTACTAATCGTGTGTAAGGGTATTTACTCAATATACATAAGCAAATTTTCCACACGTCGAAAAACCCATTTAGTAAATTTAAAATGTAAAAGTAAGCATCGCTATCATAGATAGAGGTAGCGCTAACAACAAAATAAAACCGTTTGGCAATACACAAATGCGACGTTAATAATGGCTGTAATAAAATCCACGTTCAATACAGTCGATGGAAATGACGCTTCAAATGTACATTTCCATATCATTTAGTCGTTTAGACTAGGGTATATGGTCGTTTTTGTCAGCTGGTCTAAATAGACGACACAATCGCTTTGCGAATGTTAAGTAACAAACTTTGTGTCTCTAGTTTTGTTTTGTCTGTGCTTTGGTAATATCACTTTCAATTTTATTTAAATAGCGTTTTAGTTAATTTTCGTAGAAAAAATTCACTAATGGGGAGATCCCGACTTTTGAATTTTGAGAAAATTTTAGCAAATGAGCGCGAACTAGGACCCCTAGAAACCCATATCCGGGGTATATATATATATATATATATATATATATATATATATATATATATATATATATATATATATATATATATATATATATATATATATATATATATATATATATATATATATATATTAATTATATAATTAAATATAATTTAATTCAAAAAAATTTTCTATCTCAAAAAATAAAAAAGCTATGATAACCAAATTTGGTAGGTAGGTTTATAATATAAAAAGTAAACTATACACCAAAATTTAGATTTCTATGTTACAAGAAAAAAAGTTATAATAAAATATTTTGTGCCAGGTCATTTCTATGAACATTCACTACCATAACGCACTTGCTGCGTCCAGGCTTTTTAATACCATACATTTTCTTCATAATTACACATTTCCCATTAAAAAATATGGAAGATATGAGACTAGTCAAAATTATAAATTTAGAAGAAAGCGTGGATGGGTTGCAGAAAAAATTCGCTTGTGCCGAGAGCGGCACTTTCAGATTTATAATTGAGTGCGAATTAGAACCTTTCAAACGCATAGTCAAGGTCAATTGAGTTGGGTATGGGTATTTATCTTTCATCTTCTCGAGGAATCCAGACGAACAGAAAATTAAATAACATAGAAATCTAAATTTTGGTGTATAGTTTACTTTTTATATCGTACACCTACCTACCAAATTTGGTTATCATAGATTTTTTATTTCTTAAGAAAAAAAAAATTTCTAATAAAAATTTTTTTCCCAGAAAACCTCGTCCGATTTTTCTGATTAACGAACTTATCAAAGCCATTTATAAAAGGAAGGTGCATGCCAAATTTTATCAAAATCGGCTTATTATTCTCTGAGATAAATTTTTTTTTAGAATGAAAACTCAAAATTTTCCCGGAAAACCATCTCCGGTTTTCCTGACTAACAAACTTGTTAAAGCCATTTACAAAAGGAAGGTATATGCCAAATTTTATAAAAATCGGCCTATTATTCTCTGAGAAAAAGTTTTTTAAAAATGAAAACTCAAAATTTTCAAGAAAAACCTCGTTCCATTTTTTGGACTAACAAACTTGTCAAAGCCATTTACAAAAGGAAGGTACATGCCAAATTTTATTAAAATCGGCCCATTACTTTTTGAGATAAGAATTTTTTTCGAATCAAACTCAAAATTTTCCCGGAAAACCTCGTCCGATTTTCCTGACTAACGAACTTATCCAAGCCATTTACAAAAGAAAGGTACACGCGAAATTTTATCAAAATCGGCCCATTATTTTTTGAGTTATCGGTGTGATACATACATACATATATATATATATATATATATATATATATATATATATATATATATATATATATATATATATATATATATATATATATATATATATATATATATATATATATATATATATATATATATATATTTATCAAAAAATTGTGGGAACGCCGTCAGTTGTGGAATAAAACTCTTTATTATAGGCCGAGCTTTCGGAAAAATTTATTCCTTTATCAAGGCTACAACATGGAAAGAAAAAAGTTTACAATTTACGTGGAAAAAATATAAAAGTTTAAAATACTTACATATAACATGAGTTTTACTAAACTATTTATCTAATAACAAACATAAAAAGAAAACCTTTTGATGAATTTCATTGAAGTCTAATAAATGCCAAACTGACATATAAAGCTAAATATTGTTTAATTGAATTTGTTTTTTGTTTTTGTCTAGGAAATATAAGAAGGGGTAGTGATTTCTAAAATTATTATCTTTCTTTAAGTTTATTAAATTTTAACGAAAATTTAATAAACTTAAAGAAAGATAATAATTTTAGAAATCACTACCCCTTCTTATATTTCCTAGACAAAAACAAAAAACAAATTCAATTAAACAATATTTAGCTTTATATGTCAGTTTGGCATTTATTAGACTTCAATCAAATTCATCAAAAGGTTTTCTTTTTATGTTTGTTATTAGATAAATAGTTTAGTAAAACTCATGTTATATGTAAGTATTTTAAACTTTTATATTTTTTCCATGTAAATTGTAAACTTTTTTCTTTCCATGTTGTAGCCTTGATAAAGGAATAAATTTTTCCGAAAGCTCGGCCTATAATAAAGAGTTTTATTCCACAACTAACTGACGGCGTTCCCACAATTTTTTGATAAATAACACTATTACCGTCACAAAAATTTAATACTATATATATATATATATATATATATATATATATATATATATATATATATATATATATATATATATATATAATATGAAACTGACCCCGGATATAGGTTCTAGGGCTCCTAGTTCGCGTTCATTTGCAAAAATTTTTTCTAAATTCAAAAGTCGGGATCTCCCCATTAGTGAATTTTTTCTACGAAAATTCACTAAACTTGCTGTATATACATAGTTTACATAATTTTATAGACGAAACAAAAGTTATCTGGTGCTAGGAAAAGACCAAAACATTTAAAATAGTGCTGCAAATTGAATTATAACTTCCACACAGCGGTGATAATTTATTCTGTTCAGAGCGACATTCTCATAGAATGAATTTTGGGCCCATGACTTGACCGCAAAGAAAACACTTGTATTCTTGTACCCATAAACTTTTGAAACGTTATGTTATTCGAGTTTTATTGAACAAATATCAATTTTCACCAAATCACCCCTTATTTATCCCCTACCGCCCTGAAGCGATCTTATCCAAAAACAATTCGAAGCATTCCTTTGTCGGGTGATAACTGGATACCAAATTTGAAGATGATATATCGATTCGTTCAAAAGTTATTGCGCCGATTAACCGACAGACCGACCGAACGACAGACCGCCAGAAAAGCAAATTTTCGTTGCAGAATCAAGTTTTATATATGTTTTGAGACTTTTTGCCCCGTTTTAGCAAAAACAAAAATGGAAATTTTTGTCAACAATATTCCACCCCCACACATGGGAAACTAGTCGCAGGCAGTTTCCCATCTCAGTTCGATCTCTTTACCTAAGATCCGGTATATAAGTTGATGTTAGTTTTTTCAATATTTAGAATGTTTCATCCTCTGATGACGCTGACTTGGTTAGTGAAACGATCGTCAGGTTTTTTTAAAATGTGTTGTGGTGATTTGGGTTCTCCAAGTGTACTTATCAGTGCTCATCACAGGTTCCAATCTACACTTAGTACTTAAAATAGAAAAATAAATTCTTTAAGGCAAATTTTTATTAATTCAATATAATATTCTCCAAGACTTAAACATTTAGCTGAACGTTTATAAAGCAATTCTAAACTGTTTCAAAACTATCGTTATCTTAACCTTCAAACTGTTTGTTGAAGATCGTTTACCTTTCAAATGTTTTTGGAGATTCGGGAACAAATAATAGTCTGACGGTGCTAATTTCGAAGAGAACTAATTAAAAACTAATATAATCAATTGTTTACAGTGCAACCAACGACTTGTGACCAAGGGCGTTGTCTTGCAGAAGGAGCACATGTTTGGCCAGTGTTACGCGTTGCTTTTCCACAATTTTCTGATCTAATTCAGTTATATTCACTATAGGAATTGAATGTCGAGCTTTGCCAGCATATTTATAAATCATCATCGTTGATACCATAAATGCAACGTTGCGCATTAAACAGTTTTTACGCTAACTAGACATATTTCGACTGTCAAGTAAAACTGAAAAATTTTATGTGCCAAAAAAATATAATTTTTGGGAAGATTTTGCCGTAGAAAAGCATTGAGTCTCATACCTAAATTAACGTAAATGCAAAAACTCCCCAGGTAGAAATGTTTACGAAATTTGGAAGTACCTACATGGGAGCAAATTTCAGAAAAAGTTTGGAAAAGCACATACAATAACCTAATTTGACAATTGGCCTTTTTGGTCTCATACAAGCAGAAGTTAAACTTTCTGGTAAGATATGTTGTAAAAGAGAGTAACCAATGAATAAAAATAAAATAAATAAATACCTTCGTATATCACACCTACTGGTTTGCCTTTATCTAAAATATTGGGTAGAAAATTGAGCAACAGAACAACTGTGACCGAAACTATGCTGAAAAGGTGATGGAAAATAGAGAGTAGCAAAGCCAACACTGTAAGCAATTCTATAAGTATCTTAAATTTCTCTGAACCCATCAACAAGCTTCGTTATTATATTAGGTTCAGCAGACAAAACCTAATCGATTTATAATGAATTTATTTCCAAAGCAACACGCTGTCGTTTAGCTTATGGCGACTATACATATAGATACAGCGTGACCATAGGCGAATCGGCCGGCATGTTTCTTTTTTCTTTTGTACATAGCCTTAAGGGAGCAACAGAAAAATTGAAGCATTTCTGTGTTAATCGATGCACCTGTGGAAAAAAATGGAGAGGGGTAATAATAACAAAGAAATGACTCATCTGATTTTTCATTTGCGGAGTGTCTTTTAGTGAATTTTTATTTTCAGACTTTGCAAAAATTTTTTCAAATGAGCGCAAACTAGGACCCCTAGAACCCATATCCGGGGTCAGTTTCAATTTTTATATGTTTATATATATATATATATATATATATATATATATATATATATATATATATATATATATATATATATATATATATATATATATATATATATATATATGTATCCAACCGATAACTCAGAAAATAATTAACCTATTTTGATGAAACTCGGCAAGTGCCTTTCTTTTATTAATGGCTTGGATGAGTTCGTTAGCCGACAAGGTTTTCTGGGAAAATTTTGAGTTTTATTTCTAAAAAAATTTTTTTTTCCAAAAATTACAAAGTTATTTGAATGAAAAAGACCTTCTTACGCTCCAAAACTCAACTTACCTGCTTTATAAAAAATTGAGTTATTCAAATTTTTATTTTTTTCAAAGATATTTTAATGAAATTTGGTGAGTACATTGCCTTAGGAAAGGCCTTATTAGGTGCCAAAATTGAACTTTCTAAGTTTATAGAAAATTGAGTTATACAAATTTGAAACATTTAATAAAAATTCACTACCATAACGCACTTGCTGCGTCCCGAACTTTTTTTATTAGAAAATGTTAATTAAAATCTCGTTCTCGATTCCCGTAAAATTTCAAATCGACTGAAATGCCAATTGTCAGATTATTAGTACCCAAGCAACTCATAAAATGTTTGTACCTTGTACCTAAAAGAATAAATAAAGCACCATAGTCTTGCAGATCTCAAAAGTGAAGCTTTATTCGAAGACTATAATCAAATTAAGACAACGTTAATTAACATTGCTGAGGACAAAGGCTAATTAGCGTAAGTACACTGTGATGCAAATGGGTTATGTAATCGTATGTGTAAAACACTAAGTGAGTGGTGAGCGTGTCGCCACCTAGTTCGGAACCAAGTACTATGTTGTCACGCCCGCTCCAAATAACACAGAGTGTTAAAAATAGAGACAGTATACAACTAACTAACAATTTAAAAAATTGTTAGTAAAGCAAGCTAACAATTTTTTAAATTGTTAGTTAGTTGTATACTGTCTCTATTTTTAACACTCTGTGTTATTTGGAGCGGGCGTGACAACATAGTACTTGGTTTCGAACTAGGTGGCGACACGTTCACCACTCACTTAGTGTTTTAAGACTGGCTATACGATATCCGTGTTATTTTTGGTGCATTTTTGCTACAATTAGTATGCCGTACTGAAGAGCTCTAATGAGAGCGAAACCGGTCTACGGTTCTAATTGTTGCGAGAATGCATCTAGTCTTACGTATGTGTAAAACAGAAACAAGAACGTATACAATATTTTGGATAAAACGAATGTTACAAGTCACAAGGCATGTGCCTCAAGACCCAAAACTTGATCTTAGATTTGCAGTCGTCGCAATGAAGCCTTTAAAATAATTTATACTATGAAGGTGTAATGATTTTTCAGCATAATATGAAAAATTGAGTGCAAAAAAGTCGGGAACAATCGAATACGCCACTCATTCTAAGCGACAAAGTAACATACATCTTACTCTATTAGATTCTGCATGCCTACAACCACCCTGAATGCATAAACTACAAGAAAAACTTCCCAACCCCCAGAACATTACGGGACCTGTACCGAATAGTAGTTTTATGCAGGGTAAACATGATTTTAAGGGGGTATAGCCGCAAAATGAGATATTGGCAGCTTATGTAGGTCCGGGAAAGCTGCTTTTTATTTTATCGTTTATACTTCCTTTTTATCTTCTTCCCAGCCCAGCACCCCTATTCAGTGCTGGTCCAGTAACTTTTTTGGGGGTTATTTGCAAGAAATCTTTCTTGTCGTTTATGCATTCAAGGGGAACCCTATGCATGTTTTTGAAATTCTTTTTAAAAGCTCATCTTTAACTTTACCCATTCGGTGGTTATGCCTTATTAGAAACCTTGGAAAATAGTCGCAGAGGCAAGTAGTACATTCTAGCTGAGTTTTAAGCAAGGAAATTTGCTCACAATTTCCTCACTGTTTGTTGGATGAAACTAGCAGTCAGTAGGGAATAGTTAAAATCGAATAGTTCAGTAAACCCATGAGCCCATGCCTCACACTTGTAATGAGTACCTAGTGATAATTATTCAATCACGAATAGGTGATAATGATGTTATCCAAGCAAAAGGCACAAGGTGAGTTTGCCATGGTTATTAACTGGTTCAACGTAAACTTCTTGACAGTTAATCAGGAGAAGATCAAATTTTTGCCATTCTCAACGTACAGCAATACATTACCTGGCAGTGACCCGCTGATGATAAAAACAGAGACCCAACAGGTTCTTAGAATAGATCAAGCGGAAAGTATTCGATACCTGGGCATCATAATGGATAGACACCCCAGGTGGAGCAAGCAAGTGGATCAAATTGTGGACAGGGTTAGATCCTTACTCTACAAGTTTAGGTTCCTGAGGGGATATTTAAACACCAGGGAAATGAAGATCTTATATTATTCACTTGTACAGTCCCAGCTGGCGTACGGAATAGTTGGTTGGGGCGGAGTAAGAAAAAACTTATATAGGCGACTATATGTTGTGCAAAAATGGGTACTCAAGATAATTTGCCGCAACCCTTTAATCTACCCTAGTGAACATCTTTTTAGGAAAGCTGGTGTTCTAGACTGTAGAAAGTTGTACTTCCAGGCGGCACAGGCGGAGCGTTATAAACATGCAGATGAGCTGACCTTTCCGGAACACCGATATGAGATCAAGCAAATAAATCAGTGCAGAAAGGATAGGTGTAGGAAAGGAATTGGTCAGCGAAGACATATTTACATAGGACAAAAATTATATAACTTGATCCCTCAGTCACTGAGAGAATGTGTCTTGCTAAGAAGATTCAAAAACCACTCGAGGGTATGGCTCACGACAATGTCGAGAAACGAAGCCAAGCATATTATCGATTTTGATTTGTGATAATTCTGGTCCGGGAATCTGTATCGTTTCTGTTTGCTTGGTCTTTTTGGGGGTGTTTTTGCCGTTTTTTTTAATATACATTTGTCTGCGAACATATTTTTATCTATACACACGCTGTTTCTTCGCAATGATGAACTTAATTTTTTTCATTTTTTTTTCTTGTACTGTTTACATTTGTGATCCGTCCACAGTTTTATCTATATGACCCTTTTTCTTTTAATTAGTGATAATTTTTTATTTTGTGACTTTTGTGCCCTTTGTCTCTGTGTGTGTCTGTGTAGGTGTGAGTGTGTGTGTGTGTGCGTGTGAATGAGCAAGTAATTACATTGGTGGTAGCATATAGCCGTTTAAATAACTGTCCATGCTTGTGTAAACGAGGCGGTGGGCTGCAGTTACGGAAAGTGCGCTGGATAATCCGGGTGCTCTGCGGGTCTTTATTTTCACGAGAGGCTGAATTTTAGATGACAGCATGTTAGGGATTAGATAAATTCACACAAAAGTACCTATTATGAGTACTTCGTGAGTATTTATCTCACTGTTTATTCTGAGACATCTATATTTAATGATAACGATTGTTAACTTTTTTTCTTATGTATTATTTTTCGCTGAATAAACCCTATTATTATTATTATTATTATTATTATTATTATTATTATTATTATTATTATTATTATTATTATTATTATTATTATTATTATTATTTTATTATTATTATTATCATTATTATTATTTCCTGACACAAGCAAATGAACTTGGCCCCCTCATACTTCCTATAATTGAATAGGTTTACAATTTAGAGCAAGTAATTGGTATAATTAACTGATCTAAATATGGAGCACTAAATGAACGAATCTGAACTCAAAAACTTCAAATAATGTCCTCGTTAATCTCTGTGAAATATTCACAATTGCATAAATTTCTCCATGAAATTTGCAATAATTTTACCAAAGATTCCTTTCACTGATGGTTATGAGACGGTGACGAAAACGTTAACTAAAATGACAATTGGCATTTCAGTCGATTTAAAATTTAGCGGGAATGGAGAACGAGATTTTAATTTACATTTCCTAATTAAAAAAGACACTTCGCAAATAAAAATTGAGATGAGTCATTTCTTTATTATTATTACTTGTGACCCCTGTCCAGATTTTTCACAGATGCATCGATTAACACAGGAATGCTTCGATTTACCTGTTCCTTCCATAAGGCTCTCTACAAATAAACATGACACGTGATCGTTGACCAATCAACACTCTGACTAACGTATGACCACACTGTCTTTATACACTCACTGTAGTTTATCCCAGCTATATCCTTTATTTTCAACAAAAAATCTTCTGAAAACAAAAAGTATCAGAGATCATATCTATCTTTATAATTTATTTAATTATAGCGCTTTATATAGTACACAAAGATAAATAACTTTAACTACAGAATCAAGTTACGTTATGTTCAGGTAATGATAAAGAAATGTTTGTGTTCTCAAAAATAAACAAACTGTACATACACATAAAGATGTACGAACGGCTGTAAAAAGTGTAAAAACAACGACCTAAAGTTCGCTACCGTCGGCGTCTACAGCGCAAATGAAGAAATATGAAAGACATAAAGTTACCAGGACTGGCTTCTACTTCCATAGAAGAAAAGTCTGAATTATTGAAGCACGCGAAAGTCTTATGTTATAACATCCCAAAGATGCTCTATAAAATCTGGCCGGCTTTCATAAAATTAAGCAAGTAACAGCTGCTGAATTCATAACAGCCACTTATGTTTTGAAGTATTATGTACTTGCAGTTCTGCTTAATAACATCTTAGTCGTTAATTAGGTACTACATTCTTCTCTTCAGGCATTTCCGGTTTTATAAATACGGCTGTTCTAATAAAAGGTAGCCGATTCTCGTTATGCTATTGATCGTGTGATTCTTATAAATAAGTAAAAGTTAATAGTTAAAATCTAGAGGAATCACAATTTTAAATTGGCTAACTCAAGGACTGGTATAATATTTGAAACAATCAAACAAACTTTTAATAAAATATTAATTTGAATTATTAATCATTAATCATCTTACATAGACACTTCGGATTTTCCTCACGATGTTGACTTCCTCAAGATCTTTAAAACCAGGTGGCATAAAATATAGGGGTCGTTTAGCATATTTGCCTTCCCTCCTCAAGCAACCACTCCTTGACGGTTGGCTAAAACTGATGTTAGTATCAATGTCTGATTTTAGAGTTTTTGTAGAAAAGAATCACTAATGAGGAGATCGTGACTTTTCACTCGAGACCGCGAACTAGGATCTGTTGAAATAATATTCCGTATCAATTTCCATTTTAGTACGTTATATATATATATATATATATATATATATATATATATATATATATATATATATACATGTTCTAACAAGACAATTATTATTATGGTTACTACTCCGGGTTGCTTAATAAGTGGACAAAATAATTGTGATACTGTGATTAATTCAGTGGATATTTTAAATTTAAAGGTTAACTTTTTAAGGGACATTTTAACCATTATAACGTACAACTAACTAGAGGAAAACTTGGTGAGTAGTTAATAATTATTAAGTTTAGTAAGTAGGTTTCTTTATAATACACTTTCGAGGAAAAAATAGGCGAGCCCTTCATTTTTAGTGAATTTTTATTTAAACAAATTCACTAATAAAGGGGTATCCATGGAGAGACTTTGCAATTTTCTTGAAAAACATTTTTTTCTCCGAAAGTTACAAAGTTATTTTGATGAAATTTGGTGTATATGTTGCCCTGGGTAAGACCCTACTGTACACCAAAACACAACTTTCTAATTTCGTAGAAACTTAAGTTATTTAAATTTGAAGCATTTAATAAGAAAATATTACCGCACTTGCTGCGTCCCGAATTTTTTTTTCTTGCGCACCCCCAATGCATTAAGGCCCGAGCCGCTACTGCTGGATGTGGTACCTTTCTAGCGGTATTGAGATTCAAACATAGAAACTTTGCCTCAATACGTTCAATATAGAAACGCCGTTATTTGAAAAGTGAATTAAGTAGGTATAGGTAGTAGAGAATACCATTTAAGGAGGGCCCGTCCGATAGTTTGGTTTCTGTGAGAACTCGCATAGTATAGTAATAGTGGTGAAATTTACAAAAAGTGTATTCATAGAAAAACTTTGAGAAACTCAAGTGAAGTACTTAATTTGGTGAAATGTATAAAACCATGATTCATTCAGAAACTATGCTAGATAGGTATAAGGAAAACTAACACAGTTTACTAGACATTGCACTTTACCATGAAATAATGTTTTAAAGTACAGGTTGTTCCATTTGCGAATTGTGAGATTTTTTAATACTAAATTCAAGCTCACTTTAAGCAGATTCTGCATATATCTTCGGAAAAATTGCCATCTGAGTAGAAACTTTGATGTTTTTTTAAACAATGTCAGCAAGTTTTAGATATATAGCAGTTATCATTTGGTAGACACCGTGGTCTCTATGAAGTTTTTGACACGTCCAAAATAACGGAAATTCATGAATATCTCAGAAATGGTTGAAAATTAGAACATGCTGGTTTAGACAAAGTTGAGTTGAAAGTCAAGTCAGTAGTAAGGACGTGTGCCTCTCAACGGAAGGGTACTGGGTTCGATTCCCAGGGTTCCCCTTTCCCGTTTTCAGTACATAGTGTACCATTAATATCAACCCAACTTTTGGCATTGTATTTAAGCAGGTTCAATGTCTGCACGTTTAGCTTTTGGCATTTGGGGACGTAAAGCCATCGGTCCCGTGTCCATTTAATATTGGGCACGTTAAAAATCCATACACTCCTTAAAAAAAGGCAAAATTTCCAGGTGTTAAATTTTTGAGTCTTCGCCCAATTCATTTCCTGCATCCTTCATCTTTGAATGCACGGAATATCTTCGCATAAGGATTTATATCAGCTATAGTCCGCCATTACGTTTTATTTAGCAAATGCATTGACAACTCTATTTTTCTTAAATAGCTGAAGACACTTCGAACTTCGGAGAAAGTGGAACTGCCATACTAGACAGATTTCATATGTAGTCAGGTAAATATTTTTTGTATTGTTACTAAAACAAGCCCTTTTTCTACGCGCCCAGTTTTTAAATTATTTAGTTAGGTATTGTATGATTCCAAAACTTTCCTTGACATATCTCTGACCTTTACCTAGCTTTAGCAATCGTAGAGCGGCGTCCATCATTTGAGATGTATAGTTGCCTTTAATAGCTTTACGTTTCTTGATTCAGTGCGTAAAACTATTTAGTTTTATATTTGTGTAATCTAAATAAATTGGACTGAAATATCACCCACCAAAAATAGCTTGAATTTTAAAGTACGCGCTATTTCCAACCTGACCTGTTCGTTTTTGAGGTTATGTTCTCTTAGCTTAATTTACAACGTTAAGAATGGAACTCGATAAATTAATTAATAAACGTGTGTTAATACTTTATGCTCAATTGCTAACCTTCAAGTTAACGATAACCTTAGAAATGGGCCTTATTAAATCACGCACTGATTGCGCATTTGATATACATATGTGGTTTGCGGCAGTATATCTCAGCCAATCATGCAAAATATACAACCAGGTTTGGGCGGCATTCATGAAGACTGGCCCCATACAGAAAAATTAAAGGCGGAGATATTTCAGACTGGGCGATATCATCCTAAGGTGGGGTATCGATTCTTAGATAAAAAACCAAGCTTGAACACTGTGGTTGGAACGTGAAACAAAAAGGAGAATCACCCCAAAATCCACAATATAGAAACAAAGATTTATGCGCTAGATATGTATTTCGACAATGAAGTTGACTTCATCAGTAGCTGTCGCTAAACTATCTCTCTGGGCAAAATTATCCCATTTATATACGTAAACTATCGACACTACAAATGATTTAATACCTGCGATGTAATACCGGATGATGCTGTACCGGTGATGCAACGCAGGTCGATGCAACGCTGCATGATGCAACCTGGGATGCATCAGTGCCGGATGATGCAACATCGGATGCATCAGTGCCGGATGATGCATCATCGGATGAAGTAACACCAAGTGACGTAATCCAAGGACTATTGTTGTGTCAGTGGATACGATTAACCGGTTCTTGTGTCGATGTTGAAAGCAACCATCGAGTATTTCGCACCATTTCAAAAAGTGGTGAGTTGACTGGACCTATGTCTGAATTCATTAAATTTTGTGAATCAACTTTGCGGAATTTGAAATTTTCCAAAGCATCTAACATGCTATAAACCGTCTTACTTTCAATAACTTAAAATTACTAATGCCTACCTTATGTCCCGAATCAATCATATGTTGAGGAACACTAGATTTTTACACTTTATTGAATCTGAAATGAGCTATGTGCTCTTTGAATCTTATTGTTATTGATCTCTGCGTTTGCACAATATGGATTTTCTCGAAATTATTACAAGATATTTAATAAATTCCCGCTTTTTGTCACATTATCAACCTTATAAACAATCTTTGAACATTTTCTCTAACCCTTTTGTAAGAAAAGGATAGAGAGGAGGTAATGCATCATTGGTATTAAATTATTTGTAACTAGTTTAGGTACATAAATAAGATAATTTTGCCCATACAATTAGTTTAGCGACAGCTACTGATGAAGACAACTTCGTTGTCGAAATAAGTATCTAGCGCATAACTCTCTATTACTATTTCGTAGCTTTTAGGGTGATTCTGATTTTTGTTTCTGGTTGTTTAGAAATAAATGTTTCCAAAAATTTTATTTTTTCGTTCCGAAAATGAATGGCTGTGCATTCCAGTGGGAGCCTAAATCATATCGATTAATTTCACTTGTTGGTTGTTAGAACAGATCAGCTTGAATGTATGTAATGGATAAAGTTTTACACCAATATGTGACATACCCTAACGAAGCCAATTTTATGATCACCAGGTCTTACGAACTTTGATTAAGACAGCCGAGAGAAACTTTTTCATTCTAAACAGCACACGAAATGAAAACTTCCCAACCATCGATAAGAAGGTACGTCTCGCAGTTAGTTGGCAAAACTTGTCTCTGATTAAACGTTCTCTTTTAGAGAGAATGATGTAGATTGAAGTAAGCAAAGTAGTTTATTTTAATAATAGTGTTGGCGTTCATCTCAAAGATAATAATGGATTTAATCTTGGGCGCATCTAGCGCGGAACAGATTTACTGGAACAAAATCTGTTTGTTCGAATTAAATAGGAAGGAATCTATTCTCTTGCAGAGATGAGCAAAGGCAACTTCCTTGTCCGGAGGAATCCCTAAGCGAACTCTCGCCAAGGCCTATTATCCGTAATTCCCACACAGCTAACTCTGATCCGTACTGTCTGTTGTCTGCGTGTGTTACTGTACGAGAATTCAAAGATACAATTAAATCCTTAATAACTTGGACGAATCCGTAATTCTGGTCTAACACAAAACTTTACAACTTCAACTGCTTTTACTGCAAATGCCTGTTAATACTACGCGATGGTCGAAAAGTAATGATCTTCGATCAATAAATACCTATGTTAGGAACTAAGACGCAAGTTGTTTACAATTAAGAAAAAATTAACGTACTTTCCTTTTAGGTCGATACATTTTTTCCAACGATTCTGCCATTTCTTTAACCCTTCCGAAAATACGATTTGTTAAGCTCTTCAAAATATGCTTCTCTCTTGGCGATAACCTCCTCATTGTAGCCAATTTTTCCCTCGAGCGAGGTTTTCTCTATTGCGAATAGGTAGAAGTCCCAGGCAGCCAGGTCGCAGAAGTACGGTATGTGCGGTAGTAATTCGTAGGGCAATTCATGCAATTTGGCCGCGAAAATTCCGGATGAATGGGCTGGTGCGTTATCGTGGTGAAGCAGCACGTTTTTCTTAGCCAAATGGGGCCGTGTCTCAAGGTTTATAGATTAGATAGGTTGTCTGGTAATTTCGAGAGGGGAATCTGGAACACACACGTCATGTGTGTTCCAGATGCGGATATTTCCTATAGTTTCAGATTGCGTTTTGGTGTATTAAAAAACATTTATAAGAAATTTGTATAACTTTTAATGTGTTTACTAAAATATTTTCGAATACGATCAGTTACACGTTTATTTTAATGTTTATTTTCTATGAAATAGCAGCCGGTAGACATTAAAAAACTAAATTCCATAGAACTGTTTAAAAGCAAGATTGCACACTAGCTAAGAAACATAAGGCAAGTGATCATTTTCACCATAATTTTGAAGAACATGAATAATGTTTACTAATGTTGAATATAGATGATAATTTTGATGTGAGGTTTCATAACATTTATGACCATATTTTAAAATAAAAAAAAGTTCTGGACGCAGCAAGTGCATTATGGTAGTGAATTTTTATTAAATGCCTCAAATTTAAATAACTCAATTTTCTATAAACTTAGAAAGTTCAGTTTTGGTAAGCAGTAAGGTCTTTCCTAAGGCAACGTATTCATAAAATTTGATTAAAATATCTTTGTAATTTGCGGAAAAAAAAATTTTTTCTAAAAAAACTAAAATTTGAATAACTAAATTTTTTATAAACTTAGAAAGTTTAGTTTTGGTGCGTAGGAAGGTCTTTTGCAAGGCAACATATTCGTAAAATTTCATTAAAACAACTTTGTAATTTTCGGAGGAAAATTTTTTTTTAGAAAGAAAACTCAAAATTTTCCGGGAAAACTGTGTTGGATTTTCCTGGCTAACGAACTCATGCAAGCCATTAATAAAATAAAGGTACTTGCCGAGTTTTATCAAAATAGGTTTATTATTTTTTGAGTTATCGGTTGGATACAAAATTCACTAAAAAAACAGCACTGCAATTTTTTAATGGGTTATAAATCAAATAACTGCCATTGTCCGACTTTTTTTAATGTAATTTTGTATTGGCTATGGTGTAGTTTTTGCATGGCCGTGTACACAGTAATATGCATATTATATGTTAAAATAAATTAAATATAGAAATGTACAAGTTTATAATCTTTAATATTTCATCATTATTTGCTAATAAATTTGCAAAGGAATTATTATTAATGTTATTGGTAATTGCATAAACACTTTTCACACTGGCCAGATCTAACGCTTCTTCTCAATTATCAACTTCGTATTCGAAAAAAAGTTTTAAAATTATTTATTTTTCATCCAAGGAAACGGTGACAGAATCTGTAGAGACAAGGTTTTCAAATCAAGATAATTTTCTTAAAGGTCTACAGCCATTGCGGCTCAGCTGTCATAAATGTGTTAAATAAGAAATGGACTGTTTTAAATAATTATACATTTTGTCTTTTAAATCCTCTTTTCTTTTGGACTTTTGAATACGCCCTTGTACATAAATTTTTTATAAAACCTGGTTTGAAGACATCCGATAATTGATTAATCTGACATGGAAGATGATCTCCGATAAAAAAAGAAGCTTCAAGACATTTTAAATGCAATGTTAATGCCATTTAACGTTGCAATTTTAATTTCACACATATTAATTGCATTAACAAGCTGCAGTTTTCGATAATTACTGAAGTAAGATCCAGTGGCCGTTCATCCAGAACTAGTGTAGGAACAGTTCGGTTTTCCGGTGAAATAAGTCCCAAATCAATTAAAAGCCGCTACCTGTCAGACGAGGTACGGCAGTGGCGCTGTGGTAACTTGGTCTGATTAGGGGTCGAGCTAGAGAAGACGCTAGGAATTCAATTAGAGAGTGGAAATCACAATGACTGGACCCTCACACTACCGAAGCAGCAATGCTGCAGTGGACAAGAAGCTCACCGGTCATCGGTCATTCTAAGTAGAGGCTATAGAAAACACATGGCGCAACTGATTATGTGTGTGTATGTGGTTGTTATAGGCATTGAGGCTGTTTCTCATTAACGACAAATTGTAAATTAGCATCATGAGGTTTATATATATATATATATATATATATATATATATATATATATATATATATATATATATATATATATATATATATATATATATATATATATATATATTTGCTGAGTACCCTTCCTTTGTAAGTGGTTTGGATAACTGCATTCGCCAGGGAAATTGCCACAGGTTTTCCAGGAAAATATTGTATTTTCTTTCGGAAAAAATTATATCTCCGGAAATAACAAAGTAAAGGCAACAAAATGTGGTACGCGTATTTGTATTATGAACCATGTACCAAAATTTAGATCTGTAAGTTTAAAGACACAAAAGTTATAGGCATTTAAATAAAAGTTGGGGTTTTCCTCAAAACGTCAAAGTCGCGCTGTAAAATGTCAAAATTGGCAACATTTAGGCAAAGAACGTGAAACAAATATAGTTGCAGTGCTGCTTTTATTTTCAAATATGGTAATAAATTTTATGAAACCTCACATCGAAATTATTATTTATATTCAACAATAGTAAGCATTCTTCATATCAACTGAATCTAACTAATTGATTTAGGACTTATTATATCGAAAAACCGAACTGTTCCTACAATAGTTCACTACATCTTACTGCCGTAATTCTCGAAATTTGTAGCTTGTTAATGTAATTAATATGTGTGAAATTAAAATTTCAACGTAAAATGGTATTGTGTGTGTGTGTGTGTGTTTTGTTTCTTTAACGTCGGCCTACTTCCGCTACTATGGTCAATCACCGACGCCAGGGAGCAGTTTCACCTCACTATCCTGGAAATTTTACCGAACCCCTGCCTTTCTGTAAGGAGGGTAGGGGTATTTAACGTGCCCTACATCACATGGACACGGGATTTGCGGCTTTACGCCTCCTCCGAAGGGCGGAACGTGCAGACATTCCCCTTGCTCAAATACAATGCCAGAACCTCCGTTGATGTTAACGTTACAGTTTGTACAGGAGTACCCTGGGATCGAACCCAGTACCCTTCGGTTCAGCGGCACACGTTCTTACCCCTGAACCACCGAGGTTCTAAAATGGTATTAACATTGCATTTAAAATGTCTTGAAGCTTCTTTTTTTATCGGAATTCAGCTTCCATGGCAGATTAATCAATTATCAGATGTCTTCAAAGCAGGCTTTATAAAAAAATCGATGCACAAGGATGTATTCAAAAGTTCAAAAGAAAGCAGGATTTCAAACACACAATATATAATTATTCAAAATAATCCCTTTCTAATTTAACACATTTATCACAGCTGAGGTGCAATGCCTGTAGGCAATTAAAAAATTCACCTTGCTTTAAAAAACATGGCTCTACAGATTATGTCAACGTTTCGTTGGATAAAAAATATATAATTTAAAAACGCATTTATTCTATGGAAAAGCATTTGATTTACTATAAAATAAATGTATTTATTTATTATTTAATGATACAATATTAAAGTTTATAAACTTTTACATTTCAATATTTAAATTTTTCTAAGCATATAATCTGCCTATAACTGTGCACAAAACTATGTCATAGCCAATACAAAATTACATAAAAAACTCATGCAATGGCAGTACCTTCATTTGTAACACGCTAAAAGTTGCAGTGCTGCTTTTATTTTCAAATACGGTCATAAATGTTATAAAATCTCACATTAAAATTAGTATTTATATTCAACAATTGTAAACATTCTTCATATCAACTATTTGATGAATCTGATCCCTTGTGTTTCTCATCTAGTGTGTAATACTTATTTTAAACAGTTCCATAGAATTGAGACTTATTATGTCTACCGGAATATAGTTGTACATTTTAGGAGCCAGAAAATACTAGCTTCTTTAAGTGGCCGTGTTTTTCTGACTTCGGTCTACGTAACTGCTGACATACGTTACTGCGTGTATAATAACTGTGTCTGACATATTACACGGACGGTTGATCAAGGGCTCGGGGTGAGCCCCGAGAAAGCAACCGTCGTGCCGTTTACGAGGAGGAGGAAGTGTGAAAGCCACAGAACTCTCACTCTATACGGTAGGAGCGTTCCAATCGCCAGGGAGGTAAAATATCTTGGGGTCGTATTGGACTCTAAGCTAACCTGGAATGGTCACATTGGAAAAATACTGCGTAAGGCAGTCATGACCTTAGCCGTCATTAGGCGGCTATATGGAAAAACGTGGGGACTAAGACCTAGTATGGCCCACTGGCTGTACACAAGGGTGGTCAGACCATCGTTAACATATGCGGCACTGGTCTGGTGGCCTAAGGTGACACAATCCAGTGCCAAACAAAAACTAGGCAAGATCCAAAGGATGGCTTGCCTAGGCATCACAGGGGCCATGTCTTCAACCCCAACAGCCGCCATGGAGGTGTTGCTGGATCTACCCCCCCTACACTAAGTTATTATGGGAGAGGCCAGGCTAGGACTATACAGACTAGCCTGCAATGGTAGACTGAAGATCAACCCAGGCTTCAGGGGCCACTGCAAAATTCAGGAGATCGTGAAGGAGCCCATGCTTGAAATGAGGTCAGACTTCGCGAGCCCGCGAATGTGCAGGGAAAACAACTTTACAGTGGAAATCCCTGATCGCGAGGCATGGCAGGAAGAGACGCCGGGCATGCCACGGGACGCGCTCGTCTGGTTCACGGACGGATCTGGCGGGGAGCGTGGGACGGGGGCAGGTGTTTACTCGGAAGGACCGAGGGTAAGTCATAGTATTTCCCTCGGAGCCCATGCAACGGTGTTTCAGGCCGAGATGTACGCCATCCTGCACTGTGTGCGGGAGAACAAGAGGAGGGGCTACACCAACAAGCGGATCCTCATAGCCACAGACAGCCAGGCAGCCCTTAAGGCACTAAGTAGCCCACGGGTAAATTCCTGGCTGGTGAGTGAGTGCCGAGACGAGACGAGCGACCTGGCTGGGCAGAATGAGGTGACCCTCATCTGGGTGCCGGGTCACTCGGGGGTTAAAGGCAATGAAGAAGCTGACAGTCTCGCGAAGAGAGGGTCAGCAGAACCATTTATGGGACCAGAACCGGCTCTGGGCGTGTCAAAGAGCACTGCCAGGGGAGCCATTAAGTCCTGGGTCAGAAACCAACACAAGGTGTACTGGGCGGACTGTCCAGGGCTCAGACATGGGAAGTCAATAATTGGCGGACCCAGTTCAAAGAGAGCTGTGGAGCTGCTAAACCTTAGCAGAGGACAGCTCAGAAACACAACAGGTCTCTTGACGGGACACATGGCCGTCAAGAAACACCTGCATAAAATGGGGCGGTTCGAAGGGGACCTCGCATGCAGACTCTGCGGCGAGGGGGAGGAATCAGCCCAGCACATCTTGTGTGAGTGTATAGCTCTGGACCGGAAAAGACAACTGATCTACGGTCACTCTAGACCGGAGACAGAGCAATATAAAACTTCACCCTACCAATCGCTGTGCAGACTAGTTCAAGGCACAGTGATCTTGGAATGGGTGGAGTAAGACTAAGGGTATGCACAATCAACCAAAGGTTGCGGTGCTATCGGGGCGGCAAGACCGCGGACGAGCCCTGAGGGAACAAAAAAAAAAACATATTACACAGTCTCCCTCCTTATATGCTGTCTAAGAATTCAATTAAATACGAAAGGCTGTCTAACGACAAAAAAGCACTCTCAGAATAATATAGCTCATCTGATGGATAATTACATTTCTTATCATATAATAGTTTTTAACCCCATTTTCTGCACTACTTCCAGACATTTCATGTAACTGTTGGCTACTTTACCCCATACCACTATTTGATATGTAATAGGTGACTGGACGAGCGCAAAATATAACAATCTCAGCTGGAATATGGTAAGGGTCTCTCTTAATTTCAAGAAACCTGAATCAATGGGATCTTATTTGTGTTTTTATACATATTCAATACGAGTATCCCATGGAAGATGTACAACTGTATATACACCCCCCCCCCACCCCGAGCACAAAAATATCCTCGCTGTCACATCCAGCGGTTACAGCAAAACCATTATACAGGGGAAGCTAGGCGCCATCAAAGGAAGTGGGACAAAATGCGTCTTGGTGTAGTAGTGAACACTTAGCTACTTACTATTAAAATAACAAAATACTTTTGTGATGTTATCGCTATATCTTACTACTTTTTCGTAGATACCCAGTAAACAGATAATTTATATGGGTACTGAATAGAACAGCCCCAACACTGTCCCTCGGGGAACCCGGCATACCCCATTTAATTAGATGAACTTACTATCTTAATAGAAGACTAAACTAGCTCTGTTTTCTTATATATCAAAAAGTATAAAATTAAGTACTACATACAGACTTGGAGACTACTTTTCTGGCTTCACTGTTGGTTTTCGTTTTTGTAGGTGAAGGACGTAGCCAGCGCGTAAGCTAACTGGAGCAAGTGGCACTTACGAATTCTGGATGTTCAAGGATGTTCTTCAACGTTTCTGTGACTATAGTTTCGCTGCTTGGAAAGGGTAAATCAATTAGACGCAATTACTCTTTTTGGCCATGAGGCAAAGTTCGACTTCTAAGCCAGCGTAAATTTAAAACTAACGCTCAACAACTCTTTTAAACCACACGGAAATTAATGACTTTCTAAACCAACGGAAGAACTTGGAGCAAATAAGAATACATTTTTTAGTAGGGGATTTCTACAATAGAAAGAGAATTGAGAATTTCTCATCTCTAATGTGCAGGCTCTCTTCATAAAAAAATAGCATTACCCAGTGGCATCGTCAGGTACCTCGAAAAGGAACATCACACGTTCTTTAAACCAAAACACGACACGAGCAAACATAATTAATCCGCTATTAGCGCCAACAGTCCAGCGTGCCAAGAACATCAAGTAGCAAGGTGACCGCAAGCTAGCGAAACTTGCGCTACTCCTGAGACAAAATGGTCGCGTTCATGAAAGTGACCTGCCTTCGCTGTCCCCTAAAAACAATTCTTTTAGCGTGTTCCTTATCATTTAAACAGCTGACTCTCCTTTTCAGGCCACTTAATTAGATATACGTTAAGTCTCGAGTGATTTCGTTATTTTTATAGCAAAATATTAGGCGCAAGGTGTGGCCTTTACACTATCGACTGCTCATAAAAAGAAATTGATTTTTTGGAAATCGTATAATCAAAACGCAACTACAATAAAAATGTCTAGCCTTTAATTTATCCCGACGCAAATTCTTTTCAAATAAGCCGCCGTTAGTATTCTTTTCGAGTAAATATTGTTCGCTAAAGCATCACATAACAAATCTCAGAATCTTTCTTAAACTACACCTTATTTACCTTAGCCGTGTTCAAAGAAAATACTATGTAGTAAAAAGGACTAATTCTGGGACTTTGCATGAGAAAAGCTGTCGCTTTAAACTTATTGTGACTTTAGTTTACGATAATACACATTGCCTTGCTAAAAATTTTTAACGGAATTTGAAACGAAAGCGTTACAATATTTATTTGTCTTTAACTGTTTTTTTTTTAAGGCGAAAAGGAAATGTTTGTCCAACGTATTAAGCATTTAATTTTGGATTTTCTAGATAATAAACTCGACTTTTGTTGATAAAATTTGTTTTATAATTTATGCGTTGAGAAACATCTACCTGTAATTTTTGTAAAAGGGAGAAACCGTGAATTAAAATTAGTTTATGAAATGTGTTATTGAATGGTTTACGATAGTATACATGTCTGCTTAAACGATTGTAAGATGTACGACAGGGTCACCATTTCTGTGCGGAACCAGGTAGTATGTTGTCACGACTGGTCCAAATAACACAAAATGTTATAAAATAGAGACTGTGTACAACCAACTCACAATTTTCTAAATTGTCAGCCCTGGCCCATTTCTTCCCTAATACAGGGACAATATATGTAAGGCTAGATGTATTCTTACCATAATTAGAACCGCAGACCGGTTTCGATCTAACTACAGCACATCAGTACGGTAAACTAATTACAGCGAGAACATACCTATAAAGTAATGCGGCTACGGTAGCGGGCCTCTGCGACAAGAGTGAGATGTACGACTGGGTACATACTATATTAGGGAAGAAACACTTACATGTTATTTGGCGCTGTCTCGACAACATACTACGTGGATTCGCACCGAGACCGCGACCCTGTCGTACATGTCACAATATTCTAGGTGGCTGGCTACCATAGCCGTATTTCTTTATAGGTGTGTTCTCGCTGTAATTAGTATACCGTACCGATGAGCTCTAGTTAGAGCAAAACCGGTCTGAAGTTTTAATTATGGTGACAATACATCTAGCCTTACGTATATTGCCCCTATATTAGGGAAGAAATGGGTCAGGGCTGATAATTTACAAAACTCTTAGTTGGTTGCACACAGTCTCTATTTTATAACATTTTGTGTTATTTGGCTGTCGTACACTCACAGTATTTTAGGAGGCTGGTTAGCGTAGCCGTATTACTTGATAGTTGTGTTCTCGCTGTGAATACTATACCGTACTGATGAGCTTTAATTAGAGCGAAACCGGTCTGCGGCTCTAATTATAGTAAGAATGCATCTAGCCTTACATGGCTGCTCAGTTAAAACCGTTTAATCCGTCAAGTGTATGTCACTATATCCAACCTAATTATTGACATGAATGTTTATTGTTTTTGCTTGAGTTTTGACTGGCAAAAGTTATACAGGTGTCTCATTTTGGTTGCAATTGCTGGGTATCTCGCTTACAGGTATTGATAGAACCTTGGGGGTTTTTGCTAACCTGAGCTACTTCTTTTGGTCTTAGTTCCCGAGCAACAAGGGGATATTGCAAATATTGCAGTTTAAGGAACCCCTTGTATTTCCGTTCTCTGACACCTTATCCAAAAGGTAAAAAACAATCCTTTTAGAACTTTTTACGTAGAATCTATTGGCGTAGTTAGTTTTTTCTAAGTATTACTGTTTTTCAAATTATGCCAATGTTTGGTTTTTTAAATGGACATTCTGTATATTGGTCAAGAAATTAATTTGTATTTTCACAAGCTTCGCAAAATTATATAACAATATGGGTCTGTTTTTAAGGCTAGATGCATTCCCACAATAATTAGAACCGTAGACCGGTTTCGCTTTAATTAGAGCTAGTCAGTACGACATACTAATTGCTGCGAAAATACACCTACAAAGTAATACGGCTATGGTAGCCAGCCTTCCAACACTAAGTGAGAGGGGAACGTGTCCCACCTAGTTGCGGAACCAAGTAGTATGTTGTCACGCCAGCTCCAAGTAACACAAAGTGTTAAAAATATGGAGACTGTACACAACCAACTAACAATTTTAGTAAATTGTTAGCACTTGGTTCCGCAACTAGGTGGCGACACGTTCACCACTCACTTAGTGTTGGAAGGCTGGCTACCATAGCCGTATTCCTTGATAGGTGTATTTTCGCAGCAATTAGCATGCCGTACTCACAAGCTCTAATTATAGCGAAACCGGTCTACGGTTCTAATAGTTGTAAGAATGCATCTAGCCTTACATACTTTGTTCCTATATTAGGGTAGAAATCGTCTAGGGCTAACAATTTACTAAAATTATTAGTTGGTTGTATACAGTCTTTATTTTTTAACACTGTGTTATTTGGAGCTGGCGTGACAAGATCCTACTTGGTTCCGCAACTAGGTGGCGACACGTTCACCACTCACTTAGTGATGGGTCTGTTTTAATAAACATCTAAAAAATCCCCATTTTCATAATTCGCAATCAAAGTTGCAGTATGCCATGCAAAAAATGCCGCTGTTTATCGTTTACTTGGAAGCAAGTGACAGTTCTCAAAAGTTAAAGAACCAAACATTGGTCAATATTTCAAAAACAGTAATATTTAGAAAAAAACTAGGCCACTAGATTTTAGGTAAACAGTTATAGAAGGATCAGTTTTTACCTTTTTGCTAAGTTGCCAGATAACAGAAATACAAGGGGTACCTGAAAATGCAATAGTTTTAATAACGCCATGTAGCTCGAAAACTAAGAGGGCTATTGCGATTTTATTTATGGCATCATTCGTTTCACAAAAAAGTACCTCAGGTTCGAGAAAACTGCAACGTTCTAAACAATTGCAACCAAAATGGGACACCTGTACAGTACCTCATACCAATTCAGTTACCTGGTCGATAAGTCGGACCTGCTTATTTTTTCATTTAATTTTATTAGTGTACTGATTATAATACGTACTAGATAAAACAATTCCTTTATGTTATATTTGTAAATGATATTCAATTTTGATAACAATTTAGTGATAGAGAGTATATAATATAAAATCACTTGAATTGTATAGTGGTCGTGGTGGGTAAAAGCGTGAATAAACAGGTGGTTAAATAAATGTCGAAGGCGTGAAGTGTTTTTTGTTCAGACAATAATCCCAACAAAACTCATGCGGGTGGATTATATTCTTAAGCATAATGTCTATATACAAACCTTGTGAGACACTCATAGTGAAGCGAAAGCATGAGTCAAGAAGCAGAAGAAGTGGCCTCAGGGATCACACTCACCTGTAACAATAATTTAAAATAAATTTCTATCCAAGCAACATGTATTTAAATAACATTTTCTCGGTTTTATTATCTACACCTAGCCTTTCAACGTGTATTAAATAATTTAATTGCATATTGTTTTAGGCACTTATTATATACACAGTGTGAAAGAACCAAATGGAATAAATTCAGTATCGCAATTTTATTTTGCACATTTAACAAAAAATCCCAAAACACGCCAATTTTACATTAACAATGGCATCCTGCAACGTAAAAACTTCACCCCTACAGTCAACCCCTTCGAGCGATAGTTGAGAATCCCAGATTTGTAAACAGAATGTTCTGATAGGTACCTCAATTGAAAGACCTCTTTATTCTCTATTTAAAAATGCTATGGCTTTATTACTCTCTATTTAAAAATCCTATGGTTTTAAAATTAGTTGTAAAAATTAACAGTAAAAAAAGGATCCATTTGATTGACAAATTTCGCTACAACACACTAAAGAACTAATAACCAATCGCGTTTCATTTTTGATAATGAGAAAAAACTAAAAACACTTCAATATTAATGTAGAACATGTCTAAAATGCATGCCTTGACGGTCTTGGCGCATCGTAATCGTACATAAAAATGTCTTCTAACGTTAATCAATACCTGGTGTGAAACTGGCCTAATCGCAATCGTCATTCTTCTTTTTAAGTCAGTTAAATCGCGTAGTTTAGTTTTGTATTCTTTCCACATATTCCCAAAGAAGAAGTCAAATAGTGTAACATCGGGGGATCGTCCTGAAACCACTCCTGATCAGGGCGAGATGGCTGTTTCAGATCGTTGTCCTGTTGAAACAAGTATCGCGAAGACATCTCCCACTGAGAATAAGAAAACAGGAGGCTTTAGAAAATGTCGATGTATACCAATGGAATCATTGTCCTGGCTATGAAGTGTAAGGGATCTATTTCATTCTATGAGAAACGACCCTATTAAAACACACTACCCTGTCGGTGTAACGTACTTTGAGTGACATTTGTATTTAGCGGACTCCTGACACGGCCATCCAGTCCGAATAAAAAAATTTGTAACGGGTTTCGTTACTAAAAAAGTTTTTTTCCCAGTTTTTAACTGTCCAATTCAAATGTTGTCGTAAAAATTCAAGTCTGGAGAGACATTTTATTTCGAAAACCAGCGGTTTTTTGCCTGGGTGTCTCCTATAAAGTTTCTCTTCGATAAACAATCTGCGCACTATTTTCTAGCTCAGAAATGTCAGCAACTATTTTTGGTCTTTACAATCAGGGATATTTTTAGTGAATTTGCTTAAGCTTTTGACTTTTATGAGCGCGTATAGGCCCCCTAGAACACTTATCCGGGACCAGTTTCAATTTTTCATCGTCTATATATATATATATATATATATATATATATATATATATATATACATATATATATATATATATATATATATATATATATATATATATATATATATATATATATATATATATATATATATACCGATAACTCACAAAATAATGGGCCGATTTTGATCAAATTTGGTTAGTAGCTTCCTAAGTGAAGAATGGAACCTGTGGTGAGTCCTGATGAGTACACTTGGATAACCCAAATCACGAAAAACGTCTTTGTAAAGACCTGAGGATCATGGTTAGCAAGCGTCATCAGACCATGAAAAAAGTCGTTAGCCAAGAAAATCAGCTGGTTTTTTACCGCAAATTTTGTGTTTTCTTTCGAAAAATGTTTATATCTCCGGAAATAACAAAGTTATCGCAACAAGGTAAATGATGTACCAAAATTTATATCTGTAGGTTCAAAGACAAAAAACTTATAGGCATTTAAAAAAATTGGAATTTCCCCTTAAAACGTCAAAGTCGCGATTTGAAACGTCAAAATTGACAACATTTAGGCAAAGAGCGTGAAACGAATACGGGTTATGTAGAGAAAATGTAGCAAGAAGAGTGTTTTGCAAACCTTTAAGTTTCAGCTTCAACCGTAATTCTCATTTTTACTAAAATATTAGTAGAACATTCATCTTATAGAAACCCTTTCTCTGTTGCTTTGGCAGTAGTTTCACTTATAAAGTTTATCGTTTAATGGGCTAAAATTTGTAGCGAATGTTTGTAGGAAAAATTCGTTAAAGAGGAGACCACCACTTTTGAATTCTAAACACATTTCTTTAAATCAGAGCGAACTAGGCTCCTTGGTATCCCGTATCCGGGGTAAGTTTCAGTTTTTATTTGTTTTCATATATACAGGTTGACGCATTTCTACGGTAAAGCTCAATATATCCGTTATCATAACGGGAAAAAATTGTATATTCTAATTATAGGCTGTTTTGAGCTGCATCCTATAAAATTAGATATACAAACATAGGTGGCTCATAAGTTGTTGGTCATACAAATTTTCTTTTTTTTAATCAAACACACCTTATATTATTACATTTTAGCATTTTCCATCAGAATATAATGCACATTTGTAAGAAAACAAACTCAGGACACAGCAAGTGCGTTATGGTGACGAATTATCTTTATATGTTTCAAATTTCAATAGCTTAATTTGTTATTAACTTAATGTTCGGTGGCTAGGAACCTGTTTTTTTCGGGAACATTTTGAGTTTAGCTTCGAAAAAATTTTTACATTTTCAAACAATAAAGTTATTTTGATGAAATATGGTAACTTTTTTCTATTAAATAGATTATACTGGTATACAAATTTCATGCCTGCTTTCTTTAAAAGAAAAGACATATTTGTCATTAAAAACATTTAAATGAAAATTAACTACCATAACGCACTTGCTGCTTCCAGACTTTTTAGAAATTCTTTTGATTGTCTTATACATCCACAACGTATTTTTTCGCAACCTTCCTGATTTCAGCATTTGTTCCACTTATCCTCTTTTATTGTAACGCAAAATTGTTGTGGACACGCTGGATTTGGACAACAGCAACTGCCTGCAAATGGCAGTGTTATTTCCTTTCAAAAAGGCCTATACTTCTATTTGTTTCAACTCTATACAGATTGGTTTACCGTTTCGCATAATTATTATTTTTGTAAAAAAGAATAGCGAAAAAGTTTAACTAAAGCACAAAAATTAATGTTTTAATTTATCTTTATCTTAGACACATTTCTTTAAACAAAATCAAAAATTCACTTTAGTTTGTTCCGATAAAAAAGTTTATTATTTCAATAAATTTTTATATACTAACTTATTTCACATTTGAAATTCATATTTCGCCTGTGACAGCAGCCTACTACGAGCTTTGAAACTGAAACGTTTTTGATTTCCTCTGTTGAAAATTTAATTTTTGATATTTACTCAAATATTTACGTTAATCAAAAAAGTTGCTTTACTTTTATCCAATAGTGTATATACGGGTAATTTTCTGCGGTTCTAAGTGTGAGAAATACTTGGCCGTTGGATTGAATGGCGAAATTGACATTTAGGGTCCAGTTTCAAGAGGTTTGAGGAAATATGAAAGAAAAGAACTCTAAAGCTTTAATCTGCCTACTCCTCAGATAGGCGAATGAGAGTAGGTTGGGCTGTTATGGTTCGATTCCGGCGCTTTAATATGCCTACTTCCCAGAGCTCACAAGAAATCGTGTCTCAAGTTTGTAATTTTGTCGAACCCCCGACTTTCTGTGAGGAGGATAGGGCATTTTTACGTGCCCAACATTGCATAGACACGGAACCGACGGCTTTATATGCCCTCCAAAGAGTGGAACGTGTAGACATTCAACTTGCTCAAATACAATGCCCCAACTTTGGTTGATGTTAATTGTACAGTATGTAGTGAAAAGTGAAAGGAGAACCCTGGGATCGAACCCAGGACCCTTCGGTTCCGAGGCACATGTTCTTACCACAGAACCACCTAGGCTTTTTAAAGTGACATATAAACAGATAAAAATTGAAAGTGACCTCGGATATGGGTTCTAGGGGTCCTAGTTCGCGCTCATTTGCAAAAAAATTTCAAAATTCAAAAGTCGGAATCTCCCTATTAGTGAATTTTTTCTACGAATGAACAACATAGATGAAGAGGTCTGCAAATAATGTATGAATTTAAGAAATCTTTGCATGGATTAAAATATCAATTTAATAATGCATTTTTTTAACAAACCACAGCAATGGTCAACCCCCTTTCCCCATTCATTGCAGACCTTTTCATGAATAGATTTGAAACAGACCTAGCAAACGAAGATGAGTGTGGTTTATTATGTGGACGATGTTTTTGCAGTATTTAATACAAATGTATGCGAAGTAGATGATTTTATTGCCAAATTAAACAGTAAATTTGACATCATTAAATTCACGCATGAAATAGAAATTAATAACAAATTACCTTTTCTTGACATATTAGTCATTAAAGATAGATACACTTTAGAATTTCACATCAACAGAAAGGAAACCACTGTGAGTTACATTTCGATTGACTCACACTATAGTCTACCACAAAAAGCGGCTAGTTTGAATTTTATGGTTCATAGATTAGTACAGTCTTGCCTAAATAGAGAAAGATACAACAAAGAATTTGAATATATTAAAAATGTAATTCGCTAAGTATAACGGTTACCCTGTCTGCTTAGTGCAAACATTAGTAAATAAGCATAAAACAAAGAAGATATTAGCGCAATCTACGACTTTCAGAAAAGGTAAACCAGACAAAACCGTTGTCTGTTTACCATTTGAACCGCGAATTACAAGCGGTTTAATACCCTTTTTTAAGGCTTACATTTTCTACAAAAAATACTTTAAAAAATTGCTAATCCAAGTGATACAGATAAAACCACAGGTGTCGGGAATATATGAAATGGGTTGTAAGGACTGTGAACTTAAATATGTTGAGCGAAGTAAAAGAACTATTGAAACTAGACCCGAAGAACATTCAGCGTAACAGGGATATGGTACTATTGATAAATCATGTATTGCTCGGCCTATTTGGGATAATAATCATTATATAGATAAAGACAATCTCAAGTTAATCAAAAATGTCAGGAAGTCGCGTCAATTGATGCTTACGAAATTATATATATCGTTATAAATTTGAACAAAAATGTGTCAATGAATAGAGCAGCTCCAGTTCTATGTAGTCCATTGTTCGAAATATTATCTTAATAATCGTTGTGTCCTTCTTAGAAGGAAAATTTAATAACGACACACAGAATTACAAAAGCAAGTGCACAATTGCAATTACAGGGATTCAAGATACAACAGTGGGAGCTGTCTGTATACCATCGTAGAGGACGCTATTCGCAACTGCTTGGCAACTAACATATAAATAGTAGTTCTAGTTTTTATTCCGTTAGTTTATTCATTCCTCTGATGACGCTAACATCGTTAGCGAAACGATAGTAAGGTCTGAAAACTGTAGTGTGGCGAACTGGGTTCTTCAAAGTGTACTCATCAGTGCTCATCACAGGTTTCAATCTTCACTTATTCAACAAAATGATTTCAAACACAGAAAGATACACCTGGTATAGGCTGGATAATTTTAAACTTCTATCCTCAAACACTTTATAAACTAAGGTACATAATAAAGACATACGATGGAACTTGGTCACGCAGACCGCTCGCTTTTGGGTGTAACGAAGTGCTCTATAAATTGCGTTGCGAAAGTTTGAAGACAGTTCACTATTTCCGATGCAGGAGTGCTCGAATCATACATTAGAATGTCCACCAGTAGCCAGTCTGAGGGTTTCGAAGTTTGCTGGGCCTCGAAATGTAGAAAGTGTATGCGGTCGTATCCTGCTACGGCGAAACCTGCAACTCCGGGGAGCTGTAATTCATCCCGGTAAACCCGTTGCGGTCACCGGAGTCCAGCGGAGCGCTGCCCATTGCCATTGATTGGCACGGAATCGCGT